>VZSZ01004066.1:224624-244894 GCA_013398815.1 Ibidorhyncha struthersii
TTTCTGCAGAGAATGGACTAGTCACTATCTCACATCAAGATTTACACTTAGAGGAAGCCAGAGTGCATATCTCAGAAGCCTCCTGTGGAAGCTATAATGCACATGCTGTTGCATTGATCACTGAAGAATTGAGACTCTTGTGCATGAACCATGAGACTGATTAAAAGGTCTCTCTTGACATACCTGGAAAGGTTATTTCTGTAGATTCAAAAATGTTTTTATGCCTGATAACCAGCTGACTCTATGCAAACTTTTAAAGTACATTCATTTAAACCTTGACATGACATGGGATGTTGCTGCAAAAAGCTGACTCTGAATCTGCTGTAAAAACATACTGATAATTAGATCTTGATTTTGAAAATGGTGACTTCCACCGACATCAGCCTTGATTCTTTTTTTACTTTTACTGATTCTAGAACTAAAGGAAAACACCATCTATCCTATTGTAGTGCTGACGTATTGGTGGAAATGAGGTAAATCAGCCTCTGTGCTCTTAAGAAGAAATGATTAAAAAAGCAGACTCAGAATGTGAGAAAAAAAAATAGGAACTCGGAGCTAAATTACAGTATGGTGAAAGGGCTAATGATTTGCTACAAGATGGCCAGTGAAGCTGAGACACGAACAGCCTGGAATGACAGTCACTTCAGAACTGATTGGTCAAAGTGTTAAAATTAATTACAACAGAAAGGCTCCCTTTGCTGAAGGATGAGATTAGAGAGAATAACCTGGTTTAAAGTGTTGGGCTTAAATTTCTAATATATTCTTACTGCAAGTATTTTTTGATGGCTCAGAGTAATACTTAGCTGATCGGTTGCAGATACACAGATAAATTCTGCTTCAGTATACAAACATGCTACTACCGTGGTGAAGCTGTCTTTGAGAATCAAAGACATGTTAAATTACATTTGACTATCTCATTGGCTCTCTGCAGAACATGCTTTTACACTCTAACTATCTGAAATGCTGTAAACAGCCAGAGTTCTCTTTTAATAATTAAGTTGTCAAAGGAGCATTTGTTCCATTACAGAAGTGGAGAATTTACTGCAAAAATCCTCTAATACATTTGTTCTGGCATAGTAGGAAATTAAGGATATGAATAACACATAAATATTTAAGAATAACAGCATTATAAACAGGTATCTCAATAAACAGATATATATACAGATACGTACATAAAAATGTATATATATAGTAAGAGAAAGACAGCAAGATGATTATAAGATATCTTAAAAAACATACTTGGAAAAAACCTTTGTTTAACAAATGTTACTGGCAAGAATGATGGCTGTTTGCATAATCTTAGTACTGTCCTCCTGTATTTGCCCAAAATCACAATCTGAAACTGTTTCTTTGCATAGTAATTTTTCACCACTGAATCTTACCTCATTGAGTTGGTAGGTACCTATTAATCATTTCCTGTCTCTTTCCAACTGATGTATATCATTTTGCTTCATTTAATAATATACAGTCTAAACTGGGCATAAGAGGTGGTGTAACCTTAGCTAAGGGACAGATGCCCACCCAGCCACTCTCCCACTCTCCTCCTTAAAAGGACAGGGGACAGAAAATAAGATTAAAAATCTCATGGACTGAGAAAGACAGGGATATCACCAAACCAGTTACCATCATGGGCAAAACAAGCTCGACTTGGGGAAAATTAGATTAATTTACTGGCAATTAAAATAGATTTGGATAGTGAGAAACAAAGATAAAAAATAAATAACACCACTCTTTTCCTGCTGCCCCCTTTCCCAGGCTCAGCTCCGCTCCCTCACTCCTGACTCCTCTATGTCCCCCCAGCAAGGAGCACAGGGGGATGGGGAACAGGGGTTGTGGACATCACACAACAGCTCCTCTCTGCTGCTCCTTCCTCCTCACGCTTTTCCTCTGCTCTGGTGTGGGTCCTTCCCACAAGCTGCAGCCCTTCATTAATTGCTCCAGCATGTGTCCTTGCTACAGGCTGCAGGGGAATCTCTGCTCCCACACTTGGAGCACCTCTTCCCTTCCCTCTGTTCTCGTCTTAGCATCTGCAGGGCTGTTTCTCACACTTATTTCCATCGCTCCTCACTGTCAGGCAGTGCTTTACCCTTTCTTAGATACGCTTACCCAGAGGCACCACTTCTGTAATGGAACAAATGCTCCTTTGACAACTTAATTATTAAAAGAGAACTCTGGCTGTTTACACAGCTGTGCCCTGCGGTGGGTCCATTGGAGCTGACTGGATATCTTGCCACCTGAACAATGCAAACCTGTGCATGTTTCAGCTGTGGGTTACAGGTTTGGCCCAACGGCAAGAACTTCTGCTAGATGAGCTCACCGTGTGAGCAGAGACTGTGCTGGAGCTGTGTGTCGCATGGAGCTCCCACTGGAGATGGATGAAACATCCTTTCTCCAATGGATTCACAAAACTTGTTGATAGCAGAGAGCAAACATGAAAAGCTGTAACCAACAACAATTTTTGAGCTCCAGTCAGGCTTTTGAAACTTAGCTGATTGGGATTGTTTTTGTCTGTCACATTCTCTCATTAAGCATCATATACTTCCTGATTTTGGAAGTGGAGTGAAACATCAAAACCCTCAAGTATTTAATCCAAAATAAACTGCTTAAAAGATCCAAAACTATCCTGCACCAGGCTTTTACGAAAGAACATGGACGGCAACCATTGCCAGCAGTTGACATCAGTTCAGCTTTGACCTACAACATACATAAGATGTTATAAAAATAATTTGATGCATAGATGTCATTATTATGTACAGCTAGAAATTGTTCCTAGCAGAAACAATTTCTTCTACAGCTGCTTAATAGAGTTAAGTGAGTTGGTAGAAATTATACAGGAAATAGAATAGCTATAAAAATCCTTAAGATTTTGCTGAGGTGACATTAAAAGCAAGTATAGAAAAGCCTGGACTGCTTTTTAGCAGTCTTAAAAAAGAGATATTTGAAAGTATAAGATGATTTTTAATATTCATACTAATGAAAAATGCACTTAGGTTTAGTTACCAGCTTTGTAGATATAATTAGATTCAGAAAAGATTATGTTTCTGTAGTGTCCAGAAATGTCTGAACACAGAATGATGGTATTGCTAGCTGGGTAGGTTAGACTGATTAATTAAAAATTATCTTTTACTGCTAACATTCAATTCTTTTTGCTACAGTTCCTTCCAAGGGAAGTCACAAAACTGTTTTCACACAAGAAACTTAAGTAAATAAAGTAGGAGCTTTTTAACAAGTACCACTTTTTGTAAGGCACTTCAACCAATACTGGCATGGGAATCTCAAATTTATTGTGGTCTAAAAAGAGATCTAGTAAGGTTTTGATTTGTGTAAGTAATATAATTCAGCCCCAGAGAAACATTTTTATAGCGAGTCATGTGGTCCCACTCACTCTCTTCTACGCAACAGTTCAGTGGGTAAAGCAGTCACCCAGTAGGTAAAGACCTGCTTTTGTTTTGGGGGAGAAATAAAGCTACAGCCTCCTGACTTGAGGCACATGCTGCAAACAGGCCTCTCAGGGTGAAAGAGCCGCATGTGTTGCTGATGCAGCAGTTCACTGCTGGCCA
This sequence comes from Ibidorhyncha struthersii, assembly GCA_013398815.1. Taxonomy (NCBI): domain Eukaryota; kingdom Metazoa; phylum Chordata; class Aves; order Charadriiformes; family Charadriidae; genus Ibidorhyncha; species Ibidorhyncha struthersii. Next base: position 228,185 of record VZSZ01004066.1, read on the forward strand.
AGGCATGCGCATGGAAAGCAAAGTGAGCTCCCCTCCTTGCCCCAGAACACATTTCTGCCTAATGTTATATTCTATTTAATTTTTGTGTAACGCTGTTAGGCAGATCATTTCAGATTGAGATGGAAGACTGGCCTTCTCAAGAAAGTACACAAGCTGCTGCATTTACCCCTCTTGCTCTCTTTCTGTCTAAAACATCCTAGAAGCTTGCTGTGGAACTTTGAGTGAGTAACGTAACAGCGTCAGCAGCTGGGATTCTGACATGAACCTTAATGTTTCAGAGCTTCCTTGGATTGCTGGGAATTAAGGCAAGCTCTTTCGGGCTCTGAAATAAGAAGGCCAAGTTCTGAATCTTTTGCAATGGGTTCACTAGACTTGGAAGTGGATATAATTTTAAGATGTTTAAAATGAAGTGTGTGTAAGACATCTTGATAACAAAAAAGGGCTTAAAATGACTGACATAGGAAAGATGGGAATTTAATCCTCTCATGATGGGAATCCATGGCTATTAGCCAAAAGTAAAACATATATTAAAAATGTTGCAGACTCACTCCTTTTATTACTTTTCAGCAGCCTGATGCAAAAGCAGGAAAACTTGAAGAGCAAGCTCAGTCTCTTTTAAACCACCACCACATTTAAGTCTTTTACCTCTGCTGACTGAGACCTAACATTGTCTATTGATTGGATTCACCTGTTTAAATGATCTCTACTCATCTACCTAGCAGGCAGTGTTGGTTTTGCTCTCTTAGAAGTGAGCTGATGCAATTTTGAGAGGAATCTCCAAATTTGAATTGATGGAAGTGTTGTGGTTTCAGCTGGGCTGGCTGTTAAACAAAGGACAGATGCTCTCTTTACCACTCTCTCCTCTCCCAGAAAAGAAGGGGGAGAAAATAAGGGAGAGACTTACGGGTTGAAAAGAAAACTCAAACTACCTTAATGTAATATTAATACTAAAAAGAAAAGATTGTAATAATATATATATATAAAGAAAAGTATACAGTATATACAAAACCAGTACCGAGCTCCCAGGGTGATGATCATGTCACCGGCAGGCACTGGGAAAGTCCCAGACTGGACTCAGCAACAGATGGGAACTGAATTCAGGAACACATGGATCAGGATCAAAGGCAGATGAACAGACAGAGTCCTCATCAGACACTGGCCATTGAAGAAAGAGGGCTGACCCCTTTGATCTCTCAGCTTTTATAATGAGCATGAGACAGATGGGATGGAATCCCTGTTGGTCAGTTTTTGGGTCACCTGTCCTGTCTGCTCCTCCCTGCAGGTGAGACCCCTCAACACTTTTCCACTTCTGACCCTCCAAGTTGGAGCATAACAAAGTTAGTTGACCTTGGTTGTTATAGCAGTAAGTATAAGCAAGAGCCTCTCTGCATACCATTCCTTGGTATTCACTATAAAAATTAGACATTATCACTGCCAGAAGCAGACACTGTATGAAAAACATGTCATTAACTTCAGAGAGCTAGTTAGAAGAGACTTAACTGAAAAGAAAATTGGTTCTGTTCTACCTCAGACTAGGACAGAGAGAAATAAAAAAATTGTAAGATACAACCATTGGAAGTTTTATGCCCCCAGAAAGGAGCTCTTTGGAACATTGTCATCAGCTTTCAAAACATTTGCAAAAGTTCTGCTAAAGTAGAAGAAAGGCAGCATTGTGACAGTATTCAAAAAGGAAGGAAAAAATTACTATGCTAATTGTTAACTGCATTGGCATGAGTCTGAACGGAGATGGGGTTTGAGTAATCATCAGTCAAAGTAGGATAATGAAATAAAACAGATTAACAGGAGTACAAGGAAATAGAATTGTTATACTGAAAAAACAAGCTTCCAATTATTTGCAAGGTGGCTGGAAAAAGCAATAAGGTTGCTGAATCTGGCTTAGTCTTCTGCAAGGCATGTAGCAAGATCTACACTGAGATGTGCTTCTTATGGTGTCCCAGAGGAATGGACTTTTGGCTATGCATAGTTTACCAGTTTCTATCAGTGGGCTGGAAGAACGTATTTGAACCCCTTAATAAGCGCAAGGCAAAAAATCTGACTGAAGAAACGTCAAATGAGTGTATTTCATATTGAGAGTGCAGTGATTACTGCTACAACACAGATATGGGGTACAGCATCTATACTGCAGAAAGGATGTTGAGAAATTGGAGGTGGTTCAGAGAAGAACCTTGAGAATGATGAAGGGATGGAAAAACATGGCTCTCGCTGAAATACATAGCTCAAACAATTTGTCTAATAAAAGACAAGTCTGTGGGGGTGACCCCAGCATAATCGATAAATAATTTCCTGGGAATAGAAATCTATTAACAGAGAACTAGCAAAGAGGGAAAGTAATTGCCTATAGTAAGCATTTAGCTAATGGATTTTCCATCTCTGGAGAATATTTATAAATCTATACTGGATATTTTATTTAATGATATGCTTGAGATCTAACAGGAATTAATTCAAGGGATTCTGAAGTTTGTGTTTATTTTGGAGGATAAACCAGATGATCATGATCTGTAACAAAAGCTAATCTGTATTTTTCTATTGACTAGATGGAGCCATAAAATCAGTGAAATTCTATTTAGGTGCAAAGTTCTTTCTCAAAGAAGTTTTTATTATTATCAAATACATTATTAATTTTTTTTTAAATTGTCATGGGAAATATTTTTTGTGCAACACTTCCTAATGACTAAAGTAATTTTTGTATTCTTGTAATTATCTGCTACAGAATCTACTAGTGATTGATTAAAAAGATTTTACTGGCAATAAATAAAGCACAGATCAGAATCACAACAAAATTTTATTCTTTATGAGGGGACCACAGTGTTGTGGTTAGTTATGAACTACACAACATTTTTGTTTCTGTTTTTGACAGGTGTCATTATCAGTTTTAGTGTGTTAGGAAACAAGTGAATTGTAGTTTAGAAAGTATCTCTTACAAAGGTGCATCCCATGGAATGATTACTAAAGGAGTAGAGAAAAATACTTCTGGATCCTTACAATTTTTTTTAGCTTGTTCAGTAGTTAGATTTATCTGAAAAATATTGAAACACAGAACAACTCTGGTATACTGAACACTAATAGGGAATTAATTAATGAGGAATTGCAAATACAGAAATATTAATTGCAGGACATGTAGGAAAAAAGTTTCTAAAGCAGATGAATCAGACCTAGGGGACACCTGTAGGGAAAATAATATAATTTTCAACTTTTTAAGGAGAAAGTAAGATTAGACATTTTTAATGATTTGGTGTTTTGTATGCGGTAAAATCACATCTTTGAACAGCATCAGAAAGGTTTTCCATCCTCATTGTGTCATGTGGAGTTACTGACACTTCTAGGTGTTATATATTTTTCCCATTTTGCCTTTTGGAGCTTTTTCCTTTTATCATTGAAAGATGGTGATTTCGGTAGACTATGAACATGACTGTGAAGAATATGTATTGCTACTCAGACTGTGGTCTGTGTTTCGACCATCTTTTCTGTCTAGGTAGGACTTCACTCAAGAATTAAGGAGCAATGAAGGTGATGTGAACGAAGCTCTGCCCAAGTGCAAAAAGTCAACCTATACAGATTTGATCATAGACACATTTTATGTACCTGCAATCCATATATATATGGTTTAAATTAAAATCACATATGTAGTCTGAACATGCAGATAATGGTTTCTCTGGCTGTCTTTTTTCTCCTTATTGTATCTGTTGCATGTTGTGTTGAAAAATACTTGCCATTATCGTTGTTAGTAATACATAATATCCTAAGGATTTGTTTGAAGGAAAGGGTGTATCTTAAGTATTGTATGCTGGAAGTAAATGTAAAGAAGTCAACATTGATTCTGGATCATACTATTACAACAAATCAATACTTCTAGACACAAAGATATTCATTTCTTATTAAGTCACAGGATTTTTTTTGGTATACTATTTTCAGATTTCTATTGTAAATGGTGCAGTATAAAACTTTTAAACACATTTATTTGTACGTACTATTTCAAATATGTATTTTTCTCTTTTGTTTATAATGTAAAATTTGTTATGTGATGGGTGGATTTGCCATCACATTTTTTCTTTGTAAGGAAGTAGGATGTGTTTCAGTCAATAACGCATACATTATCCCTACTTTTGTGTTCAAAAGCAGTTAAGTTATAGTGTTCAAAGCTTCTCTCTACATTTGTTCATTATGAGAAAGATGATACTTAAGTGTGCCTACTTGTGTTCAAATAAATCCTCACTTATGAACAAACTGGCAACGCATACTGGGCCAGATAGAAAAATGCTGAAGTCCATTTTATACCTTTGTCATTCAGCCTCGAAAAGTGGTAGATGTACTTTATAGGCAAGCAGTACTAAGAGAGGGTAGTCACTGAACAACACATTAAAGTACACCAAAGTATTTATATTGCACTACCAGGCTATAGTCCCAGAGCCACAAAGGACTGTAAGCAACTAAATCTCAGCGTCATTCTAAGTTTCAGAAGCCTAATATATACCAAAAAGCCCCTGGAAAGATTTATTGGCTGGAGAGAGAGAAACTCAGACAGTATCATTCTATTTACTGAGCTAAAACATCTCTTTTGAGTCACATGGTTTTTATAGAAGGTTAGTTGAGAAGCTGAGGCACCTACTTCTTTCTGTGGACATACACTTCAAAATCAACCCAGTGAAATATTCTTTCAGATGTTAAATCACGATGACAGAAGGCTTCTCAAATTGTTTTGTCCAAAATTCGGAATGACTTCTGCATTAGAGTACTGCATCCTAGTATGGAGATCCAAAGAAAGACTAGCGAGAACACAGGGCAAGGAGGAAGGGCTGGTGGAGGAATAAGAGGAACAAGCTGTAAGAAGAAACCCTTAGTTATGCAGCTAAGGTTTTCATAGTGTGGGTGCAGTGAGTAGCAGCAGGAGCTGAGGACTGGTACTCTTGCACAGGGCTGCACACTCATGGAAGAAGATAATTGTCTTAAGTTTCTCTCCTATATTGATTGACTCAGATCTGAATGGCAGTCAGCCTTTCGAGGAGGAGACATTGCTCTATCAGATGGAAAATACTGAATAATGCTGGAGCTAAGAGGATTATTTTGGAAGATTGTAAGTATTTTTTTCCTACTAGGAAATTATTCGATAACTTCACATGAATTAATGCTTTTTGAGATCTGTCATTCTGGTTTCCATAAAGCACTGAAAGCATACTCCAATGATGTGCTATAGTACTAATTTTTTAAATTGAAATGCCATCTGTTAGTAAATCACACTGCTTACATAAATCAAACTACCAACAACTGCAGAGCTGTTTTTTTCCAATCACACTGAATAATATTATTAAAATCAATTGAATTCATTAGAATAGATGTGTTTTCCATAAAATGGTTAATATTTGTGTTTTTCATAGAACCATAGAATGGTTTGGTTTGAAAGGGACCTTTAAAGGTCACCGAGTCCAACCCCCCCTGCAATAAGCAAGGGCATCCTCAACTAGATCAGGTTGCTCAGAGCCCTGTCCAACCTGACCTTGAGCCCCAACCTTCTTGAGTCCCCTTGAGCCTTTTGTGGCTCAATAATTAAAATTCACAATTAGCTCTCCTCATTTTTTCTGTAACACTGGTTGAAAGCATGTCAAATAATTGAGTATCTTCAGTTCAAAATCCTGAACTGTGTAAAACTTTTCCATATTTGGATCTTCTGCTTGCAATCACAACTGGAAATTGAAACTAAATATTTCAACTTGAGTGCAACAGAGCATGGCTTTCATCTAAACTAGGGTGATGAAAAAATAAGCAATCCGACTTTTCATAGAAGATATTGGTGACCTTCTCATATTGTAGTTCCTAGTTTATAGACAGGTATATGTCAGGGCCAATGTAAACTATTGAATATGTTGTACAGTTGAAGTTGGGTGAATTTATTTATTTTTTTTAAAATGCAATGTAGTTACACTACACCACTGGCTTAGGGAAACAGAAGGCAGTCCAGTCAACCAACTCAAAAAAGCCCTTTCTCAGAAATCTTTCAGATTAGATATATGTGTAATGCATAGGACATCTCTTATTAAAAACGTATCAAACTTTTTAAAAGGAAAGAAAGAAAAAGGGTAAGAAGACACAAGTGACAAGAAAATGGATTCTTACAAATTGTATGGTATGTTTGATCTCATATACTAGTTAGACAAACAAAGGAATGTGGAATTAGAAAGCAGAAGATAAAACTGTAAAGCACAAAATAGGAAAGTAGAATGACTGCAATGTAAGTACTTATTTTCACAGCATCTGTGAAAATCTTTGTGGTTTTTTGTTGCACATTTACACATTACGATGACATTTCATGTCTGCTCAAAACATTCATTTCATGGTGATATCCAGTCTGGGTACATACAGTAAATATCCTACCACACAATGAAAGACGTGTTAAAGCATTTTAAAGGCAGAGGCATTACATAGTCGCAGCTGCTCTACCTTCTGGTGATAACATTTATAAAACAGTTCTGCTGGTTTTCTCTGTTTCTATTGTGACAACATTAGTCTTTCCACCTCTGGTACATGAGCGGAAAATGAAGAAAAACATGGTGCAGTTTCCCAGTAATGCCTGTTGACAGCTCCACTAAATGACGTGTGTACCTGAGTGCACTGCAACATGGTGGGTTACTGAAAATTTTTCCTTAAAGAAAAAAGTGTAAAAAAAAAAGAACTGAAAATTCTATACTATGAAAATGGAAATATCTATGTCATTGTTAGTTGTATATTATATTTGAACAGTATAGTAATACGTATAATATAAAATATGAGTTATTTGTTAATACCTCCAGACGTTAGTTAACAAACATTCCACTGATTTCAGTATGCCACAAATCCTAAATAGCTTTGAAAATCTGGGCCTTAATGTTTTTTACTTACCTCTCGGGGCTGGAAGTGTTCCCAAAATGAACAATTCTCAGTATAATGGTCCAAAATCTGAACTCATCAAAGCTAGCAGTGAGGTTTAGGTCTCTGAGGACATGATTTGATGTAGAATTTAGTCAAATATATTAAAATAAAGCTTCTCTTTTCATATCGCTTTCTTTCCAGGTACATTGAGACAGTTAGGAAGACTTTATCAACATAACTGAAATGCTTTATTTCATACTCGAGCTACAAATATGACTGAATAACTATGCTGGCTCTTACACTAGATTTCTGGTGCATAATTTAGACCTTTTTGACTGTTCCCAAGGAAATGCGTATGCTGGAGTTACTGAGGCATTCTTATATTCCATCTAACGTATAAAACTTTATAACCCTAATAAAGATAATAAAAATGATAACAACATTTTATGGTTATAATTGGATATGTTTGATAACAGTTTTTAACAAAGACAGCATGTCAGTCTTTGTTGGAGTTGAGATAGGACAAAAAACCCATAAATTTTACCTCTTTCTTTATTGTAGCTGCATTTTTGATAGCATAAACAAAAAAAAAAGAGGAGAGAGAGCGGCTTTTAAATAGATTGACTTTTCTCTCTCGTTGAGCTGGAAACATATTTTGTTTTAAGATCTTTTCTCTAGCTTACACAGTACAGTAGTTGCTTCCAAGGTCAAAAAGATCTGCCAAAATTACTAAATACTACTCACTGTGGATGTTCTTGGTGTAAGTGGCGCGCTTATTTATGCTTCCATAAGTGTGCAGTTATAACCATTTGTTTTCTAATACATGTCCAAAGTAACAGAGAGAGAAATTAAAAACATCACTCATGCAGTATACAAAGTGGTCATTTTGGTCACTGAGGGAAAGGCTTTCATTTAGCAAGTTGGAGCAAAATGCAGGGATCAGCAGAAGGCAGAATAGATTTCTTGAAGTGTGGAGGAATCCTGTTGACACAAAAAGGAATCCTGAATTATTGTCTTTATGTTTTCACAGTTTTTAAGATCAATGTATTTTCCAACTGCTGTCTTCTTACTGCACTTAGAATATGAATTGAATCTATATGAAACATATAAAACTATGATCTTTTATCACAGAAAATGTAGCTATTTTCTGTATATGCAGATTAGAACAAGATGTTGCATATATGATTTCTGAAAAAATATCCATGTTATTTACAGTATATGGATATTCTTTTGGGCTGAAATAAGGTCCATGTTGCAAACTTGTTAAAAAAAGTACTAAGTAAAAAACTTGTTGCTATAATGGTACTGAGTTTTAATAGAATTTAGAATTAAAAAGCTTATTTATTCACTACTAATTCAAACTGGTCTAAGTAGTAATTCTGGCATATGCAGATTTACATAACAGCCAAGAGACTCAAGCTAATATAACTGAGCACTTTTAAAAGCTGAAAATTCAAAAATTCAACAGTTAGAAAGCGACAAAATTATAGTTGTTGGTGCCACCTTACTCTAAGCTATTGTACATATATTTTCTGATCTATATAATGCAAAAGTATATGATGCACTTTTTCTCCAACCCTTAATTCATTTAATGAAAAATGTTCAGTGCATTCAAAATAAGCAACGATTTGAGCCTTTGTTTTATACTCATTGGTCAATGGATGTCCTTAGACGTTGCATTATTCACTGTATACTATATCAATGTTGCAATGAAATGGAAAACAGGTGGCATAGGTCTACCCGCTACTTGTCCCACCCCTGGTCTCAGGGCTTTGCCACAGCAGGGTTTTGGCATGCTGTGTGGCTTGCACTTGTATCCCAGCAGCAAGTGGCTGGGTACCACGTTTTTTAGGCAGGGAAAAAGGACCCTTCCAAGACACACTTGTTCCTGTGAGCATTCACGCTGTGGTCCAGTTCCTGGGCAAAGATGTGTGTTTAAATTACTGATCTAGAGCTATTGAAGTCATTGGGAGAGGTGCTTGTATACAAATATATATATAAACTACCAGAAATTATTTCAATAACCTTTGATATTGGGTTAAAAAGGTCTGTAAGAGCTCAAGGACTCATTTATAGAATCATAGAATTATAGAATCGTTAAGGTTGGAAGGGACCTTTAAGATCATCGAATCCAACCATTAACCTAACCTGACAAAAACACTTCTAAACCATATCCCCAAGTACCACGTCTACCCTTTTTTAAACACCTCCAGGGAGGTGAACATCTTATGAAGCTGTTTTCTTACTGCCTCTCAGCTTTCAGCAGTAACCACCCAGCCAGAGTTTTGGTGTGACTCCACCTGTGAGACCCAGATTTCCTCTGTGGTTCTCAGATGGTTTCAAACTGCAAGCCAGGAGGTGACAGCCTGGGCTTGTCATTTAGCAGTGTGGATGACCAACTAGTGAAGGCACAAACTGAGACCTGCACTAGGGTTTTGCCAGTTGTGCGGACATACGCTGAATGCACGTGTCCTGGTTTGAGACAACATGTCTGGGGAGAAAATAATGAAGAGTCATTTCTAAATGCAAGCATATATTATAAACTCTGTGGATAAGGGAACTGAATTTAGTGAAAAGAAGAACACTTGTCTAGTAAATCCTAACTTGGTGGGATTTGAGAATGCAGGTAATAAAATTGGAGGTGCGTATTTGTGTGTGTCATTTTACAGATTTCTAAAACCTGTATATTAACCATTCCATTTACATTATATGCCGTTGCACTGATATCTACACGGTCTGTATGGGAAATACATTCAACTTAGAACTTATCACTAGATTTATTATTGTAACTGATAAAAAAAACAGGTGATCCTCCTCTCTGTGGACTGGAGGAAGTTGGGAGAAAAATCACTTTTACAGGTTCTGCACAGCTCCAAGACCCAGCACTTCCTTTCCCCATTTGGTTTTAGTCTTCTTAGGCAGCCAGTCTCATCTCCGCTCCTAACTTTTTCCTTTCACTCCATGATGGTCTTTTCTCATTTGGTTTTGGGGTTTCATTCCCTGTTACTTCCAGTACAATAGCTTACTCCTTCACGCCACCTGCGTTCTAGCTCCAGAAAAGAGAGTCTCCTTTGTTTTGGTTGGATGCTGCCCCAGATCTGAGAGAGCAGCCACAGAGGTAAATTCAGGTGGAATCCATCACTGTTTCTGTGGCTCTGGAGGGGCTAGTTCAGCTGGGACTTTAATAGAAGATTTTTTTGTATGGTAAAAGCAAAAAAATTTTGCTGGCTCTATTCCTAGAAGTCAATTGATTGTTTTGGTTGACATTCTCTTCTCAGGGTTCATACCCTAAGTGAAAATTTTCCATTCAAGACATTCTCAAAATAGATGTAAACAAAACTTTAGTGACTCATAGGCTACTCTTCTCTAAAAGCATGAATGATACCAACAGTTAGACGTATTTTTCTGCTTAAGTAAACTTATATTCTGCAAAAAGCCAGTTTCAAAGTTTATTTTCTTTTGATTTTTACTTTCCCATCATACTGCAGCTGACTGTAAACAGATGCAAGTCAGGAGGCAGCCTGAGTTTCAGTCTGTCAGGTATTCCCAACAGCAACATATACACATCTTCCTAGGAGAACTATGAGTGACTCCAAGACAAGAAAGAGTCAGTCCATTGGGGACACTAAATAAGAAAAAAATGTCTCACATTTCTTTTAAGCTCTGTTTAGTGCAGTAGCTCAGGCTGAACTACAGATCTTGTGAGCTGCTTGTTGACATTCCACTGCAATGCTTTGTCAGGACATATGAAAAAAACATTTCCAAGTACAGTTTGGTCATATTGCTCCACCACACTGCTGTCCTACCTCAATACCTTACATTTCCCTTCTTCACTTCATATCACAGATGCAGACTGACATCAGAAGCTTAAATAAAAACAAAGCAACAAAGTCTGATCACTCAGCTGTGAAATAACTTACTTTTGATCTGAGGAATAATACACTTCAGAGTTATTTGGAGAACAGTGCCCAAAGTAAGGAAAACCTTATTTGAAAATGGTAATGTCTGTAAAAAGCACTCCAGGACAAACATGCAAAGATTGTCTCTGAAAAAACAATTTATATTGCTTGCTTATACACAAGGTTTTTTCCTTTTTATTTTTTCTTCTTCATTAATGATTATTTACTATTAGAATCTGAGTAGCCTAACTTTAGCCATGTTGTTCCCTGGAAAAAGAGGTAATACTTTCTTATGAGTCAGATAGTAATTATCAGGTTATTGGACTTGCATTATGAAAAAACAATTACAACAGCCTTGGCTGATGTAATTATTTATTTCTAGTGACTAGAGATGTTTAATGATTTAAAAAATATAATGACTTGGCAGTCAACACCATAAAACAACCCTTTTCCAAATTCTGGGCCAAGTGATCTTTTTAACTAAAGAAAATGTAAGTTCCTCACAATCAGGAATTCTGTGTATCATTCAAGAACTCAGGGAGGCCTCTTTGTCCTCCTCCTGCCTCTCAGATTCCTTAATAAAAACAATGATGGAAGTGAGGGTAACAGACCTTCGTACTGCTGTCTTGTCAAGACCTCATCATATGAGCTTTGACAAAATGAAAAAAAGCATATGTATACATTGTACTTTAATGTTTTTATCTTTGATACTAAATCCATGTAAGCCTAAGAAGGTAAAAAAGTACTACTGGAAATCTGCATTAGCATCAAATTGAATTGAAATACTTCAGTGTTCTTTGTTTAGGGTTTTAATAATTTGTGAAAATTTGATAACTGCATCAGTAAGAGTTTAATGTTTTCAGTATAAATTTAATTAAATATCACACCTTTTTTTGTAAATAGCAAACATTACGGAGGGAAACACTGGTATCCTCAGGGCAGTGGATGTATATATTTAAATAAACCTTTTTAAAGCAAAAACATACTTCAAATGACCCATGGGTTTGCCACTGCCTTCAGTGGCAGCCTGCATGAAATGGAAAAGAAAGTATTTTCCAGGAGGCAATCAGTGTATTGTATAAAAAAATTTAGTTTCTGAGCACAATCAGAATGTTCTGTGTTCACTGTGATTGCTACAGTAGATTTTACTCTGGCTAAGTCCTTACAGCTGCATTACTTTCTGTCAAACATTTTGGAAGCTGCTTAATTTTTGACTTGCAGCTCAGCTTTGTATCATCTTTTGCTACAGCCTACCTGATGACAACTTCAGCATGCTTCCTTAATACTGACAGTACCTTCAGGTGCTTTAGAAATTGATTCTGTGTTCAGCATGATGCCTTAAAGCAAGTTACAATAGCAACAACTGAAAATAACTAGAACAATGCACAGAATGTCAAGATAATGTTCATTTGTTGTTACTGGATGAATTGACTAAAAAGATCAGTATTAGACAGCTTTTGCTCTCAAGAGAGTTGTTAGGACTTGTTTGCAATAAAATTGGGAAAGTAAAAAGCCTCTGCAATGTCTTTTGTAAAATGTAGTTTAGTACTACCTGAAGTTAACAACGTCAGGTTCACTTCTGCTTGCCGAGGGGTTTTACCCTTGTGTAAAAATGTACAGACCCAGTTTTTACTGCAAAGGCTAAAAGAAGAATCAAAGTAGTCTTTTTTTTTTTTTTTCATCAGGGATGTGTATGGATAAATAAAACTTGGAAATCAAAGGGAAAAAAATCTAAGCAATGAGGAAGCTGAAAAAAAACTTGGCTTGCTTTGTGAACATCCTCCCACTCCCTCAGCAGTATTTGAGCATTGCTTGCCCTTTACGACCCTCAACAGAAATGGAAAGCAGATCCGGGGAGCGTTCATGCTATCTGACTTTAGATGTAATTTGGATGCTTAGACTTCCCGTATTATTAAATTCAAGGTGGGTGCCACCACAGGAAGTTCTGCATGTGGGTTATAGCGACTGTGTTACTCAGGATTTCCAAATCCCTCTGGAGTCTCATGCTGTTCTCTGTTAAGTATTAGAGGAATGGAGAATCACATATTGGAAAATTTACTTTGGTGATAAAGTTAGTGGCATGAAAATCCTCTGTCATCTCTATTACTGCACTGCAGTGTTGCCTGGTCCTTGGTTTGAGTTGAGAGCACCAGCTGGCCTAAAGGTTTACCCCTGAGCTGACCCTTAGCCAAGAGCTGTGCTGTGCAATTCAGATGTGCTTCCAGTTTCTGACATATCCCTGGCATGCCATCATAAAGAGCTGTTTTGGCAACACTTTTTTGTCAAAACAATTCCCTAAGTTTGTTCAACTGTCTTAAGGCAATTTTCAGAAACTTTAGGTACATTGAAACAGGTAATGTGTGAAGTGCAGCCAAAAGGTCTCCATAGCTCACAGATGCCTGTGCTTCTTGTAGGCAGATGAAACTTGACATTTCAGCTATTATTTGTGGTTGCATTACGATAACGTGTTAAAATATTTTATATGGACAATTAGCAGTGCACTCAAATTCAATATTTAATTTCTCTTAAAACACCTGATATACTCAAAAGACCTATCTAACAGCTGTGCTATTGTCCTAAATCCACTTTCCTCTGCTAAAAGTGCTTATAATGTAAGTGTCATGTGAGGTATCCCTTGCAGGTGATTACTTTTTTGTTTTGATTACCACCTTTGTATCTATTAAATCCTTTTGGGACTTCCAATGACAGTTTCACCAAAATTAATTCCAAAGTAAGCTCTCAAACATCTTACATGAAAATGGCAGCTCCACCAAGCATTGTTTCATTGCAAGAATGGGACAGGCAGCCATAAAGTTTTTTGCATTTATTGGAGTGACTTTTTTAAAAAAAAAAACGTGTTTTTTTTAAAAAAAAGGTCCTCAGACGTGAATGCAATGATAAAACATCAGTGATGACCATTGCTCCGTATTTCGGAATAACTTGCATTACCAAAAGAAAAAAAATTGTTAGCTAATTGTGGTTAGTAATCTAGTTGTTTCTCCATGTAAAAACTCATCTTCTGTGAAGCACAGAAAACAGCTTTTGTCAGTCACCCAAAGGGGTCAGGCCCATAATTCATGGCTGTGTGGAAGGCTCTTAACTATTTCTGGTTAGATTCATATTTTATGGTTGTTGCTGGTACACTGTAAATAACAATTTGTACACTGGAAAATGAAGCAGAAGTGATTTCTGGAGTGCTTGTAAGACACCAGCAGCAACAAGCATAGATCCAGCTGCAAAAATTTGTGTCACTTGCACAACTTTATCCCATAGAGCACAACAGAAACTCACACTTTGCACATCACAAAACAAATGAGACAAGAAAGCAAGCAAGTCCCAAGCTGCACATGGGCAGGGGGAGCAGTTCTAACCAAAATGTGACCTTATCATAACCCAGAGGCATAGCCAGAATGGCTGAATCCCTCGCATTTCCATATGCAGGTATGGTGCGACATGACTTTCTAAGAAAGCCTGAAGATGATTTCACAGACCTGAAAGCAAGTCAATTTTTTTCCGACTACATTGTGTGGTATAACAAATAATTTTATCTCTCAGTTGGCCTGTTGATGTACAGTCAAATATAATTCTATAAGATATACATTGTGAACGTTACAAAACATTGCGGCAGATCCTCCTGTCATGCAAATCAGGATGACCGAGTTGTAGCACCATTTTATCCTATCTGTGGTCATGGCCACAAAACTTTTTTAAAACAAGAAACTAATTTTTCTTCTTCCTGCAATGATCTACACTTTCTGTGAATATAAATTAATTATATTCCTTCCTTTCTTTCATTATAAAGTCTGTGTTACACATTTAAATATCCTGTGGTTGTCTTACAACATCTTTTTTTACTTAACTTTGAATTTCCTCATCCTTATTGATGTTCGTGTTTTATTTATTCAGTGAGTTCAATGTTCTCAGTAAGGTGCTGGATCTTCAAAAGAAATCTTCAGTCACAACAGAGTTCAATCAAATCACATTTCTGCAAGTTGTCTACCCAGGTTAAAATTAAAACATTATACTTATCATCTGTGGATGTGAAATGGAAACAGGATGATTATGAAACTCTTCTTAGAAGTTGAAAGCAGAAAGCTGATGAGTTTTCCATTAATATTTTTCCTTTAAAATTATGATAACTTAAAACTACCTGCTAACCATGTATCTATATTAATTTCCTGCACTTCACTTTTCTGTGTTTCACAGGCACCTGAGAACACCCCCAACAGAAAGCTCGAGAGAGACAACAGTAAGAGTCTGCTAAGAGACCACATTAACCCTTTGTCTGGCAAAGCTGCCAGATGAAGCGTTCCCCTTTTATCTGGGAATCCTCAAGGATTACCTTAAAAAGATTATGGTCTCTTACTTTGGTGTCTATGACGTTTCAATGCTGGAAATGTAAGAACATGTTTAATGTTGGAAATATAAGAAGTCTTAGCATTTCCACGCTGCAGAGTGGCTAAATCTTTCAGTGACTCCAGGCCACAGTCTGATAATGGATGAATCACATCCTTGTTGGTGAACTTGCATGGAAGCTGACACCGGCTCCTGAGCTTGAAAGGCTGGTTTGGTTTTGGTCTACTTTCATTTTCAAGGATTGGCAGAGGTGAAACTGTACACTCAAGATGCGATTGGACAGGGTGCTAGGTAATCCCATCTAGGCTCCCTTTCCCAGGGACCAGATGAGCTTTGAAGGTCCTTTCCAACTTTTCATCATCAGTTCCATATGAACTCTGGAAATCTGCTGACTGGATGATGTTGTAAATGTCCTTGCTTTCACAGGCAATTATTTGAGTGAGTGTAGTGGGTGGAAGGTTTAATTTCTCATAATTTTACAGGTGAAGTTATTTGTCTTGCAATATTTGCTGCACGTTATGGGAGCATTCTTTAATATTGATAACTTTGAATGACACAGATATCAGAATATAGTCAATTGACTATATTGACATCATAAATTTTTTATCGTAAACGCACACAAAAAACTTTCAACATAAAAAATAAACCAGTCTAGGAAAAATCAAACTTAATATGTGAAAGTTTAATGTGATTATTCTGGTACAATACAGACAACTTCCCCACAGTCTGGGGGGATCTGGCTGGATCCTTTGGTTCATAGATAAAACCTTCCATGAGTGAAATAACATGTGTGATAGCTCCAGGAAGACATGAACTCAAGGCTAGCAAGACTTCAGCCTAGCTACACGGTATAGTCAGATTATCACCAGCAGTGGCCTGAGTAGCTGTGTTTCTGGGTGTTGTGCTAGGATGTGGACAATGGGATGGAATGTACCCTTGGTGAGCTGAGCTTGCAAGTGACAGAAAGTTAGAATAGGCAGTTGATATACTGCATGGTATGGTTTTCAGGCAGCAGGAACCAAGAAAGGGAATGGTGTGAACTTCATGAAAATCTATAAAGACAAATGTGAAATCCTGCACTTGTGGTGGAATAACCCCATGCAGTTGTATGGGTTGGGGAGTCAAGTGCCTGGAAAGCAGCTATACAGAAAAGGACTTGAGGGTCCTGGTATACAGTAAGCTGAATGTGAGTCAGCAGTGTATCTGAGGGGCTATGAAGTTTAACCACGTTCTGAGCTGTATTAACAGAATTGTAGCCAACAGGTTGAGAGAACCAATTATTCGCCTCTTCTGGGTTCTTGTGAAAGCACACCTGGAGAACTGTCCCCAGTTTGGGGCTCCCTGGTGCAAGAAAGGCTTAAATAAACTGGAGAAAGTCAACCATGGCGACTATAGGGCCGGTGCGAACCAGAACTCTCTCCCAAGCTCTCTGCCTCGGGCTGGTCCTTGTCAGGGGAACCAGCTGGCTTCTGCTCCTGCTTCTGCCTCCTGGTTACTGGGGCAACTGGTACCGGTTTTGATGGAGTCCGAGTAGCAGCGGTAGTGGTTGTTGTGACCGGAGTGGCCTGGGACGGGACCGGCGGTGGAGGGGCCG
>VZSZ01004066.1:247222-357756 GCA_013398815.1 Ibidorhyncha struthersii
CCCCCCCCGAATGCAGCAAACGCGTAGGAAGCCTCAAAACTGTAGACAGTGTAGCTATAGAAAAGAAGTCTATTTTCTGATTTATTTTTTGTCATGAGTACCAAGAGATCACTGTGAGTGAAATTTACTGTTTTCTGATGGGCACTCTCCAGACAATACAGGGAATAGCTTCTATTCTGAAATCAATGTTTGCAATTTTCTGCTTCTCCTTCAAATACAAAGAACACATTCTTTTAATTCACAAAACCAATTACTAGATATTCCTTCAATTTTGTTCATTCACTGGTACTTGCAAATAACACTTTATTTTAGTTTGTTAGATTAATTTAAATGAGAGTAGCTGTTTCATCTGAAGACTTTAGGTTGTCTTTCTCAGGATAAAAGAAAAACTTAATAAATTGTCATGACAAAATATTTTCAATAAGTAGTTTGGCTGATGACAGGCCATGTATTAGAATTGCACTAGCTCTCAGATACATTTTTTAGAGAAGATCCTCAGGGGGCATAAAATTATTTAAATGGATCTGTACTAGTTTACACCAGTTGAAAAATTGGTCTATGATGAAGCTGAGTATTTACAGAACACGTAGCTGAAACTGTAATACACTTGTTACCATTTTCCCAATGATCATTGCCTTTAATAATGTTATTTCCACATTTTATCTTTTCTACCCCCCCCTTCAGTCCTTTAAAGACAGTAAAAGATAATTTTACAGTTGTCTGTGTTCACATGACCCTTGTTATTACAGCAGTTCATGTTTGAGTAAAGGGTGTGGTGGTGCAGACCCCCTTGGGCCATGTTGTCAGGTCCAGCCAATATTGTGTTCTTGTCTTGGTTCCAAGTGGGCTGAGATGATCTGGCACTTTCTTATCTTGGTTGCAGGTACAGTGAGTTTGGACAATCGGGTACTTTCTTGTCCCAGTTACAAGTACAGTGAGTTAGGATGATAAGGCACTCCCTAACTGTATCTGAAACTCCTGTTATCTGGGAAATACACCTGAAACTCCTGCTGCCTGGATTGTAGCCTGCTTCAGAAGGTACCAGAATTATCTGACAATACTGACCAAAGTCAATCATCTCTTGATTCTATAAACAGGAATCCTAAGTGAGATCCTTTGAGCTCTCTGGGACTGCAGCAGGCTGTGACCCAGTATCTCCCCCTGAGTTGGGATGCCTCTTGGGGTAGACTTAGTGAGGATATTAAAGTGTAGGGGTTTGTGAGGATATTGAAGTGTAGATTTTGTGAGGATTTCACAGGTAGATTTTGTGAGGATGTCAGAGACTCTCTGCTGACAAATGTTGATGAAGGAAAAGAGTGAGAAATTCACTACTACTGGATTTCTCAAAGTTTCAAAAATTGTTTGGTACCAATAATTTACTACTTTTTGCAAAAAGAGAAACTTCATAATTATATAGGTTAACCTCTATATGTTTGTGTGTGATTTGATTTAGGATACTGTCATAAGTCTTGGGTGAACCTTGCCATTTTCGAATCTTTAACTAAGTTTTTGTGTTGATTATAGCAAATTTTGTTAAATCACTTTGATCATTGGCTGATAATTAAGTGTTAAGTCTTTAAAAATCATACAACTTAATCTTGTTTTAATAAATTTTAAATTGCTGCTACCTCAAAGTTGTGCAGGATCCTAAATTAACATTTGTGACAAATGGCTATGACGATATGATTGAAATTAATAAGGGCACCAAAAACAGAAATAACTTTGGAGTACCATATCTTCTGAAGTATTCAGAAATTTAAAATGAGAAACCAAGGCATTTGTCTCTGATTTTCAGTTTAGTTTCATAATTCTTTCCACACTTTGATTATTTCTGTCAAACTACTTCACTTAATTCTTCTAATTACTTACTTTTGTATCTCCTACCTCAAAAAACTCTTGTTTCTTTTCTGTGCATCGGTGAAATTTGATGTTAACCTGAAGTACATTGGAGGGGAATAAAGATGTGGATGTTTTCCCTCCCTGGGCCAGCAGATGTGGTTCAATTAAACCTCTTTATGATTCTCATTTACAATGTACTGATGTTCACAGGAAGTCTCTTACTGAACCTGTGAATTTCCTAGCAATCAGCAATGGGGTAAGAAAAAAGGAACTGACCATCTGGAAGTCTAGCTGGAAGAGTCTTTGGCTTAACAGAGATAAAACTAGAAATTATTTGTCTTCAGTAGAGAACAATGCATTTGTTTTTTTAGACAATAATAGGGCAAGGCAGCTAGGTGATGAAGTAATTTGCTGGACTAGAAGGTATTTAGAATAGCTGAGGAGTCTTTGTTGGCCAGTGACAATCAGCATGTTATGATAAACCATTTATGAGGCTGAGGTGTTTTGAGATCAAATATTTTGATAAAGTGTCTCTGAGGTCCTGACACCACCAATAAACTTTCACGGGAAGTGGTGTAAATGAAATGATGTATTTGTGTATGTATATATATATATGCATATATATAGTTATAATCTTAAACAGGAGGATAAAATAGCTTGGATTATAGAAGGACATCTTTAAAGACAAGTTCCTCAGAGCTTTCCCTAAGATAAGACCTTCAACGATGTGATTTCCAGGGCTGAAGTTGCCTGGGCATTGTTTGCTCTGCTGAATATCCTTCACTTCCTCCTCCTCACAGCTCCTCTCTCACATTTCTCCTGTAACAGAGGAAGAAGATTTTGAAGTAGGATCTCTTAGTTTTTATTATAGCAAGGTGGTAAATCAGTTGATGGTGTCTAGTAGAATCATATATTTAAGGTGCATGTTTGTTCTTGACTTTGACCTTTCATTTCTACTTAAGAATGCCCTGGGTTTTTGAAGTAATCTTGGTATGGATTGTCACAAACAGATCTAGGAGAAGTAACTGGAATTAAGTTGGTCCATACTATCTCAATCCAGTGTTACAGCTGGCACTACGTTATTCTGCTGACTGACAGAGATAGTCAGTTGAACCCTTTCACTTAGGGACTGTTATAGCCTGGGAGAACCTGTTGGGTTGGGGTTGAAATCCTGTCTTCATTAAATTGAGCAACAAAACTCCCATGAGTTCCAAACACTCACCCAGGTTGAGGTACTGCTAACTCTGTTTAATAATACAGCAAAACACGCAGGTAATCTCAACACATTGCTTCAGCCCATGCCAAGCAGAATCTCACCTACCTGCAGTCTGGAGTGTAGAAGTAAATTCCTAGGCTTACAAGCGAAAAGTTCTATGACCAGAGGTGAGACAGGGCTAGTATATGCTGAATTACCTCCTGGCACTCAAAGTGGGAGGGATAGCAAATGGAATGAGGAGGGCTGAGAGCAAGGAGGCTTCAGACTGTCTGTAAGGACATTGTTGAATTCCCATTTGGACCACTCCATATAATCACACTGCATAGTTACCTAAATGTTGAGATCAACGAGCTAAGTGTAAATTTGTTGAAAAGTCTGCAATTCTATCAGAATCACTGAGACAGTTAATATACTTTCCAACACACTGCTTTAGTCTTTGATATCACAGTTATCAGAATGGCTACTAACTTTTATTTCCTTTCATTCTCAACACTGGTGTCTATCTGGCAGTAAGCAAAGGAGGAGTTACGTGCAGTGCCGGCTTTTCCCAGCTGTGTTCTAGCTATAGTTTAACACCTCCAATGAAAGAATTTACAGGTGAAAAAATTGTTTTTTTAGCTTTCTTTCAACATAATATTTTACAACACATTATTTTAATTCTTGGTTTTGTAAAGCAAGAATCTTTGCAAATAAAACTAATAATAGTTTTTTCAAATTAAAAAAACAAAATTGCAAAATAAAATCTAATACAGGTAAACACTTCTCCTGAACTCCACTGACAGCCAGTATTTGCCTTTATCTCTTTTCACTTGACTCACTGTAGAACCATCTTGGAAGTATTGTGTCTGTAGCTAGACTAAATGACTTGACTTGTGTCAAGAGTGGTGATGTTTCATTTCCTGCTTGTCATGGACAAATGATTTTTTTTAATGGTCTCCCCACCTCATGCTTGCTGAGGTACTGCTTGGAACACTGCATAAAGGAAATACAACTGAGGGCAAGACCTTGGCATACTTTAATATAACTTCTGATCTGGAGCCTGGAAGATGTGGCTTTAAGCCAAAATTTTTCTCCTGTAAGGTCTGGTGTGGACTTCTTAGCTTGGTAAAGCAGGAAGTTTTATATTTTATGTTTAAAATTGAAAGGTTTTTAAAGGCTTGTTATTACAGGTAAGTTAATTGCTCAGAATTCTAGATACTTTAAAATTTTAACCATGCCATAGTTAATGTGAACTTGGAGCTGCTAAAGTAATAAAACTTTCTGTTGGGCTTAGGATCATTGCTTTTGGTGATAGCAGCTTTATTTTGTCTTTCCTGAAACTTGAAAAGCTACAATGGACAGTAACAGACACATAAGTTGCCTCTCCATTTTCAAGAATAAAACCAATTCACTGATGGTAATTTCTTAGCATTATCTTCAGTATTTAACAGTACAGCAGAAAGCTGACTTGAATTTCAGCAAGAGCAAAGAATGATAGATCTTTTCCATTAAGGACAAATTAGAAAAGAAAGTAAAGACTTTTTTTTTCTCAGTCTCTTTCTTGTTCCAGGGAGCCAAGAGTCTGTGCAAATCTTGTAATAAATACAAATCACCTCTTTTGCAGTGCTGGTCCACCTGTGCCAGTCAAAGCCCTATCCTCTCCCATTGCAGGGAAGGTGCAGTCTCAGGGAATCTGTTCTCTCTCACCCTGCAGAACAATTACTTTGGGAGGAAACATAACCATGCTGTAGACATGCTATCCGGGAACTTACAGTCCTCCTGCCACAGGTAGATTTATAAGATGATAGATACTTGCCTGTAAGGTCTTAAGGGTTGTAAATCCATTGTAACAGTTACAATCACAAAAATGGACACAGAATTTAGCTACTGTTGGGAACATTCTGTGCTACGTCTCTGAGGAGTGCAGCACAAAGGTGTCTGGGAAGTGTCTTTGCACCCCTTTAGCCTAGGGGTGTTTCATCTGCAGTGAAAAACCCAAGGCATCTGTCAAACCTACAACAGGCTCATAGGCATGAATTGATTGAATCTGCCATGTTACATGGTGTAACTTGATCCTGGTACCATCTTCTCATCTGTGCCTTTTACTTATGTAGCAGGTCTCATTCACCATACCAGGACACTACCCCAGCCACCGTTGTGGCTTATACAGATCCTTTCAGCCCTTTGGCACTTTAACCCAGTATTTAAGGATCAGGAAAGAGCAGAGAAACCAATTATCTGCACATAGACCATTTCCATGGTGTGAGAGGGAGGTGTATTTTTGGTGTATTTTCTTGTGTCAAATAATAGAAAAGTCTTATAATCCTTGGTGGTGATTGAAAGGACCTGTCTGGAAGTAAGTGTGTGTGTTAGCATCCTTTTTATTCTCTTTTAAAAAAATCTACTATAGTAAATGCATTTGCCAGCAAATATGCTGGGTGACAAAACCCCTACAATCTAGTGAGATACAGGGGAAAAGGTGGAGTAATGGATGAAGAAACCAGACAGAAGTCTTCTAAAACCATATTTTAGCTTCTGGAAGACAAATTTGCACTTCATGCAAATGTCTATGTAATTCCAAATTGGTAACCACAGTAAGGTAATGGCATTTCAGAATGGGATCAGGTCAACAGACCACGTAAAGGCTGTGTTTATACTGCAGGGATATGCATTTGATGGCATATGTCTTGCCCAGGACTCCTAGACAGTCAGCTTGAGGATGGAGAAGAGAATGAAGAGATGAATTCTCCTCCTGACATAAAGAAAGGACACAGCTTTAAAGAAAGGGCATATTCTTACAAAACATGAAAGTGTACTCACCTCAGAAATCAAGTAGAACATGCAGGCCAGGTGTTTAGTTGCTATGAATATAAGTTCAAGACTTTAAAATAGTTATGCTCATTTGCCTTGGCTGTTCTTTTGGCAGGATTTCTGTATTCTTGCAAAGCACAGTCACTGACAGCTGGAAAAAACAGAGGAACTGATTTGTCAACTGCCAGAATAAAGCCATATATCTGAAAATTGTTTGTTATTTCTTATGCTGAAAAGCAGGTGGATGAAGGGAAACCCCAGAGAACCAAGTGAAAAACAGAAGTCACCAGCACTTGCCAGATCCCTTCCCCTTCCCCAGCAGAAGAGGACTTTTTTATAGGGAGAGAAGGTTCCTACCAAAAAACTTTGTCTTTTAGGCATACAGGAGTATTTCACAGCCTGTTTCATATAAAAGGCAAAAAAGAAGAGTATTTCCATAAAATAAAATAAATAAATGACATTTCAGAGCCTCATTTGTTCATGCTATATGAGGTTCCCCACCTCTGTAAAACACTGAAAATAAGCTTAAGAATATCGATTCACTTACTCTGCTTTCCTGGCTTTGTAAAAGATGTACCTGGGTATTTTTTGTTTTAGCTATAAAAAGCAACAACAGAAATCTATTAATTCTGTTAATGTTGTGAGAAATATCTAACAAAGTGTACTTAAAATATTATGAAAGAGATGCAAATATTTGGTTTTCAGTCCAAAGGTATGTCTTTAATTAATCTCTAAATCTTAAATTTACCTTCAATTTTCTGTTAACTTCATCCCTTTCTCTGGACCTCATCTCATTTTTGGCATCAAAAGATTTAAGCTTCAGAGAGTTATAGAGTCAGATTGTTTTATACACATGCAGCTGTCCCTAAGGTTATTACATCTTTTAGACTTCTACCTTCTCCTATAAAGCACAGATACTTGGAGGCAGTAGTCTAATCTCCATTTTACATAATACATTACCAATAACAGCCTGAAAATGAGATGTTTATGTTTTGTGCATCACAGAGCAGTGAAATGCTTGGGAGAAAAAAAACCCTTGGAACAGAAGCACAGAGCTGCCCAGGGAAAAAAACAGTGTAAATAGTTCTGCAAAGAGGAAAACAAGTGGTGCATATGCTGAAGATCACCTTTCAATCACTACACTAAGTGAAATTCTCCTAATATGAAAACACCATACTTAGTTCATTGACTGACACGAGAAATAGGAGACTGTTGTAAAACATGTAAAGAGCTCAGCAAGGACAAAGTGATTTCTCAGAATTGTAAAATACGTATATCAATAAACACAAGACACAACAATTTAAGAAAATGAGAGTATGAAAGAAAGAAAATGCTACAATACTGCTTAATGTATTTTTGAGAGCAAGAAGCTGGCTGTTCATAATAAGATGGCAAGAGAAGAAAGTGCATAAGTAATTTGAAAGGATAAAAAAATGACACAAATATCTGATTTCTCAAAAAATATCAAAAGTGGTGTGTCTGTGTATTTTTAGCAATGAGATTATTTGATGTGCAACAGTTTTTTTTTTTTAAAAATCCACAGCGCACAAAATGTCAAAAAAATTGAGAGGTTATCAAAACTAATGGAATGGGAAACTTGGGAGATTTGGGGCTTTTTCCATGATCAGTATCTTACAGCATGTGGCAGAACACACGCCAAGTTTCTCATGAAGCTGGATGACTGAAAATGCAGAGAACTCCTTTCCCAATTCCTTGTGTCCATGTCACATAAGGAAGTAGCTTCTTGACTTTCCTGGTTTTCAAATCCCAGCTCCATAGTGGTCCACCTGCCAAATACAGCCAGAATCTGAGCTGGGGCTCCTTGGGATCCCAGGTTCCTATCTGGCAGAATGATGAGAATCAGATTGCCACCAGGGCAGGGCTTCCCAGAAGCACATTAGGTAGCAGCTGGACAGTGAACTAGCCAAAATCCCTCCTGGTAGAGAAAGCTCCTTGGAACACTACTGACACTGTTTCCTTTCCCATGGAACACTTTGGTGTTGATGGACTGACGTATTCTATGGAAAAAAAACCCCTATGTCCAAAAATTTTCTGACAATCCTAATTCCCAGTCAACATTTTGAGTTGAATAAAAATTGTTTTAAACAGGTGTGAGAGACAATTTCTTCATAAAAGTATTTGGAAAGGTAAAAGAAGCAAATTAAAGTAATTCTTCATAAAAGAAAACCAAAGAAATACCTAGTCTCCAAATATCAAGAGTATTATGAAATGCTGAAAAAAACAGGCATAACAATGATTAGTATGATCAGCTGTGCATTGTGCTACTAGTGGAAATAGATAACATTCAAAAAGGGACAAGCTAGTTTTGTATTGTGTAATGATCTCTGGGAACTGCAAGGGGACTCTTACAAACACTGATGATCTCCTGTTAAAGGAGACGAAATTTATTCTACGTAACAGGTACAAGAATGACACATGGCCAAATGCTGCATTATGCTATTTCCATTCTAGCTCTTCTGTTAGAGATAGCTGATTTTGGTATCCCACAACCAAATTGCACTAGAAGAATTGTGGCTGAATTTTTATTATAATGAATTTGCAGCAAAAGAACATTATTTATTTTCTGGGTTGTTGTCTGTTTTAAGTGACCTCTTTGTAGTTGGAAACATATCCAGTAAAAGTAAATGAAAAATATTCAACATCAGAATTCACTTTTGTAAGAGACGACTTGTAAACTCCCTGAAACAAATGGTGAGAGACGAAAGACGAGGGGGGGGGGGGTGCGCTCTGAGCTTCACTGAGGAATGTCTCAAACACTCGCAAGGATGTTGAGATATGGCTGCAGTCCTGGACAATGTAGGCCTTGTGCTCAAAGAACTGACAAGATTAACACCTGCTTATCTCTTGTGAGGCCCAGGAGAGAAAACTCCTCTGGACAGCACAGGATGCGTCTGTGGGGGGGGAAGTCTTGTGAAGACAGGGCTTTCTGCTCAACTTGTAAAGCTTGTTAGTTTCTCTGTTTTCGGGGCCATCGTGTCCGATGAATGACCTTTGCCTCATTATCCACAAAATGCATATTAAACCTCACACCCCTGCATATGCTAATGAAGATTATCGAGATCATGCTAAACATACATGACTATAGGACTCATCTCTCCACCCAAATCATGCTACACGTCACCTTGGGGGGAGAGAAACCTGAGCACCGTAACAACGGGGCGGGTTGTACTGATACTGCGAACATAAAAAGGGCAAAGTAAGTGCCCCTAAAAGTAGAAGGAAGGAAGAAGAAGAGAAGACTTTTTTCCCTGGAGATCCAAAGAGGAGCGCTTCTACAAACTCTACCCCCGTTGGCTGGACCAACGCTGGAACCAGGACCGGTGATCTCTTTTTCTCTCTCTCTCTCTCTCTCTCACTATGCTTCTTTTACTTTTCTCTTTTTCTTTTAAAGTTAAGTACGTAATGCAAGGCATACCTTACCACTCACCATAATTCATGGTATAATTTGTTGTATATCTGCTGCTAAGTAACGCAAGGCATACCTTACCACTTGCCATACTTTGTTTTACTGTTTGCCATAATTTGTTGTATACCTAAACAATTATCGTGAACCTAGTTAAGACACGTATAAATCACTGTGGGAATCTAATAAATGTTTTTGTATGGACCTTGAGAGTTGTCTCACCTTAGTCCACACTGTTGGGGATTTGCGAATCTGAGTCACTTCCCCCCCTCTCTCGTGAGTGGGGCGTGACAACTTTCAGGTAGAAATTTTTTCAATCCCTTTAAACTAAAGAAATGGTCAGACACAATAAAATAAATTTTTACAGAACATAACATGAATGAGTGTTTTTCCTTTATATTTCACTTAAGAGGCCCAAATTAAAAGTAGCTTAGAAGGTATTTTTTAGGCAATGGACAATTTGCTTCATATTTGCATTCACTGTACATTTTAGAATAACTAATCCCTTGAAAAGTGATGATTTGCATGATTTTGTGGTTCCAGACCCTTTCCATTGTGTTAACCCATTTTCTTTGCATAGTCTTCTGGATAACTCAGGCAAACACATTGTTTCCTGTATCAGCAAAACCACTCAGAGGAATGTAACTAAGAAAAAACTCACAGGGTCAAATGATATGAAAAATAATATGGCTAAATCATTAATATTTTGAATTTCTTCTTATGAGGAATTTAGAGCTTCGGGTCTTTCTCAGTTGTCTGTCTGGTTATTTTTCAACTCTTCAATATTTTGAAAAGGTTTAAAATTGTTTAGTTGGCTATGTATACTGTGTTATTTATTTTAATTAAAAGTTAAAAGATTCTGTCTCAGTAACACACCAGATTCATTTGTTAGCAGAGCAGGAAAAGTAACTGAAAAATGGTCTTATACTATCAGCAATAAATTATTGTGAGTTTAAATGCTAAAACAGAGAGTTGTTTAATTCACTCAAAAGACACAGAGAGTAGTCAACATCAAACAAGGATGGGTGTCTAGTTTCCAGTTAGGGTTTTCCTCAGAGTAAAATGCATGGTGCCTCTACTATAAGAAATAAACTAGATATTAAAAGACAATGAAAATGAGCTAAAACTTACATCATAGGCCTACAAAGCAGTTACTGAAATGTATATTTGATTCCCTTCCTAATAAGGATTTAAGTTATTAAATATATAAAAGCTTTATTGTTCCAGAAAGTAATGAGAAGTAAGCTGATGAGACAGGAAAAAAAGACACAGTGTAAATTAATATTTTTGTGTTATAGCCTAAAATATATTTCATTAGGCAAAACAGTTCTTGCAGATGGATATAGCTGTAAAACAGGGCAAATTTCTGTTATTAAACAGTTAGATAATTGGCTTGCTATTTCCCCCCTGTATTTTGGTGCCAGAGGAGGAGTCATAAAAAGAGAATCATAGAATAGTTTGGGTTGGAGGGGACCTCTAAATGTCATCTACTCCACCCCCCCTGCAAGAAGCAGGGACGTTGTCAACAAGATCAGGTTCCTTGGAGCCCCATCCAACCTGACCTGGAATGTTGCCAGGGATGGGGCATCTGCCACCTCCCTGGGCAACCTGTTCCAGTGTTTCACCACCCTCATTGTAAAAAATTTTGTCCTTATAGCTACTCTAAATCTTCCCTCTTTTGGTTTAAAACCTTTACCCCTTGTCCTATTACAACAGGCCTTGCTAAAGGGTTTGTCCCCATCTTTCTTATAGGCCCCCTTTAAGTACTGGAAGGTCACAATAAGGTGTGCCAGAACCTTCTCGAGGCTGAACAACCCCAACTCTCTCAGCCTTTGCTCATAGGAGAGGTGTTTCAGCCCTCTGATCATTTTTGTGGCCCTCCTCTAGACCCGCTCCAACAGGTCCATGCCTTGTCTGTGCTCCAGAGCTGGATGCGGTACTCCAGGTGGGGTCTCACCAGAGTAAAGTAGAGGGGCAGAACCATCTCCCTCAACCTGCTGTCCATGCTTCTTTTCAGGCAGCTCAGGATATAGTTGGTATTCTGCGCTGCAAGTGCACATGGCTGGCTCTTAGGGAGCTTTTCATCCACCAGTATCCCTGAGTTCTTCTTGGCAGGGATGTTCTCAATCCCTTCATCCCCCAGCCTGTATTGATATTGGGGGCTGTCCCAACCCAGATGCAGGCCACTGCACTTGACCTTGTTGAACCTCATGAGGCTCACAGGGGCCCACTTCTCAAGCCTGTCCAGGTCCCTCTGGATGGCATCCCATCCCTCAGATATGACAACGCACCACTCAGCTTGGTGTTGTCTTCAAACTTACTGAGGGTGCACTTCATCCCACTGTCTATGTCATTGATGAACATATTAAACAGTACTGGTCCCAATACAGACTCCACTTGTCACTGATCTCCATCTGGACATTAGCTGTTGACCACAACTCTCTGGATGTGACCATCCAACCAATTCCTCATCCACCAAACAGTCCACCCATCAAATCCATATGTCTCCAATTTAGAGAGCAGGATTTTGTGGGGGACTTTGTCTAAGGCCTTACAGAATTCCAGATAGACGATATCTGTATCTCTTCCCTTGTCCACTGATTTGGTCACTCTATCATAGAAGGCCACTAGGTTGGTCAGACAGGACATGCCCTTGGTGAAACCATGCTGGCTGTCTCGAATCACCTCCCTGTCCTCCTTGTGCCTTAGCATAGCTTCTAGGAGGGTCTGTTCCATGATTTTCCCAGGCACAGAGGTGAGGCTAGACAGATCAGTAGGTCCCAGGGTCCTCCTTTCTACCCTTTTGAAAAATGGGTGCAATGTTTCCCTTTTTCCAGTCACCAGGGACCTCACCTGACTGGCATGACTTTTCAAGTATCGTGGAAAGTGGCATGGCAGCTACATCAGCCAATTCCCTCAAGACTCTGACAGGCATCTTGTCAGGTCCTGTAGACTTCTGTATGTTCAGGTTCCTCTAGAGGTCATGAACCTCTGATCTTCTCTTACAGTGGGAGGGACTTTGCTCCCCTGGACCCTGCCATACAGTCCATCCACTTGAGAGGTGTGGGGTGAGAGTTTGCCAGTGAAGACTGAGGCAGTTTTTGTTGAGTACTTCAGTCTTTTCCTTGTCCGTTGTTACCAATTTGCCAGTCTTGCTCATCAAGGGGGGTACACTTTCTTTGACCTTCCTTTTCTGGCTGACATACCTGTAGAAGCCCTTCTTATTATTCTTTGCATCCCTTGCCAAGTTCATCTCCAATTGTGCCTTGGCCTTCCTAACTTCATCCCTACACAACCAGGCAGTGGCCCTCCTACAAGATTCTTATTAATAAAACACAGTAACATGGTAGTATTAAAGCTACACTCATCTTCAGCATTACAACTCTATCTCTTCTTCTTTCCCTAGGATCTCATGAGACTCACATAGAAGCTGTCATAGTTTCTCCAAAAGAATTAATTGTTAACCTTTATGCCGTGTGTTTGGGACTGGAGGAGCAGAGAGAGAGGAACTGAGTTATCCGCCTACTTCAATTCCTGACATGCTGAACAGCAGAAAAAGACTTCCTCTACTCAGACTGAGTTTTCCACTTTGGTAAAAGCAACATATCTTATCAACATCATTGTGGTTTCTGGTGTGTGGAACATTTCATTGTTGACAGACTCCTGCCCTTGGACACTACTTTTTGCTTTGTTCATGATCAGACTGCAGTGCACAGTCCTTCTTTGGGCCTGTGTGCAACCCGTGACACTTATTTGAGCAGGAGGTTGGACAAGAGGCCTTCTGAGGTCCCTCCCCACCTGAATTATCCTGTGTCCAAGCACAATAAAGCTACAGCTCTGTGTGAAGCCCTCAAGGACTGGCGCAGTGCAGAGGCAGCCTCGGTACTGGGGACAGTGGGCTCTGTCCCTAGTACAGCTTTATAAATTTCCAACCTTTTCTCGGTCTTACCTCTGTCCCACGCTAAGGGCAGACAGCTTGCATGCCAGTAAGTGCCCCACCACCCCTGAGCAGTCCAGTCCACCACCCCCAAGTACAAAGCACATGCTTGAATGGCAGGCAACCCACTCCTGCATGGCATCTTTCAGAGGGGAGGGAGATGACTCGTGAAGTGATCATCCCCCTGTACTCGGCACTGGTGAGGCTGCACCTTGAATATTGTGTTCAATTTTGGGCCCCTCACTGCAAGCAAGACACTAAGGTGCTGAAGCATGTCCAGAGAAGGGCAACAAAGAAGGTGAAGGGTCTAGAGCACAAGTCTGAGGAGCTGTTGAGGGAACTGCAGTTGTTTAGTCTGGAGAAAAGGAGGTTGATGGGAGACCTTATCGGTCTCTACAGCTGCCTGAAAGGAGGTTGTAGTGAGGTCGACGTCGGTCTCTTCTCCCAAGTAACAAGCGATAGGACAAGAGGAAACAGCCTCAAGTCTTGCCAGGGGAGGTTTAGATTGAATATTGTGAAACAATTCTTCACTGAAAGAGGGGTTGTCAAGCACTGGAACAGGCTGGCCAGGGAAATGCTTGAGTCACCGTCCCTGGAGGTATTTAAAAGACAGGTAGACGTGGTGCTTAGGGACATGGGTTAGTGGTGGACTTTGCAGTGCTAGGTTCATGGTTGGACTCGATGATCTTAAAGGTCTTTTCCACCCTAAGCAATTCTATTATTCTATGATTCTATCACCAATGAAAAATCAATCAAGCTGCCACTGCCACAATATAAATAGTACATAGTAAATACAAACATGGGTACTGCACTTCTGTAGCCTTTCCCTAGTCAGGAAAGCAGTCGCAGCTGCAGAGTAGGACTAACAAAATTCAAGTTCCATTGAATTTTCAAGTCCCTTTAGAAAACACTAAGACTCAGAAAAATTCAAAGCTGATTTAACATAAAATCTATAGTTAATAAAAACACTGAATACTTTCTTTCAATCTTGAAATAAAAGAAATTACATTTATTCATTAATATTTTAAATTAGCACCCTCCCCCTTCTGAAAGAAATCCCTGAGGTCCCTAGGTAATGAATCTTATAAGATAATGTCTAAAGAATTTAGACAGCTTCTCTTCTCCCTCCTTCTCTTCTTAACAGGTATAACTTTAAGCTTGGACATTCACAAACATTCCAGTCTAACTCAAACTGTTCATTGCAATATCACATATCTGACAATATGAATGAGAATCAATGAGGAATATAAAGATTAAACCTGATTGGTATTATGCTTCCTGTTTTATCTGTCTTTGCACATCCATTGTGCAAAAGTTATATTCTTTTCTGTTTTATTATACACGAACAAGTAGCAATGAAAATACATATTCAATAGAGTGTGTGAATATGAATTTCGTTTCATGTACAGTTGTATCAGAGAATAAACTAACAATAGAATTGTATCATGTTTTTAAGGGAAACCAGCAAATTTTCAATTCTAAAGAAATGAAAAGAGGAAAGATAAGTGTGGTGGTATTGATTTTCTTGAAGTTTTTCTATTCGTTTGCTTATGATGCAGATGTTGGAACTCAGCAAAACCAACCAAAGGCGCAAAATAAAAGAACAAAATTAGTTTTTTCTCAAGGACATTTTACTAATCAGAAAGGTCAATATGGGCAAATTAAAATTCCTGCTTAGTACAAACTTCAATCACAAGTGTACATACAGTACGAAAAAATTAATGAAACTGTCAACATAAACAAAATTGAAATAGTCTTTTTTTTTTTCCATGGATCCTAGGGGTATAAAGACATTGCAATTCTCTTTACCTTCCAGCAATCCACAGACAGTAGTTATCAGCCTTTGCTGATAATTTCCTCAATGTGTATTATTTGTACAATATGAATAAGTTGGTTTTCTTCTTTTTTGGTTT
Organism: Ibidorhyncha struthersii; assembly: GCA_013398815.1. NCBI lineage: Eukaryota > Metazoa > Chordata > Aves > Charadriiformes > Charadriidae > Ibidorhyncha > Ibidorhyncha struthersii. The sequence goes on from VZSZ01004066.1 coordinate 262,342, forward strand.
TTTTTTTTACATTTCATCTTTAGCATGCTTTCTTTTCCTCTTTTTTTAACTAAAAGGCATTTAGGTTAATATATTTGCAGAAATGATGTATGAAAAAGACCTGTTATGCTTGTTATAGCTCCTTATTCTTTCAGTGTTACTCCCAAAGTGTAGTACATTTTTATTGGACTCATTCCTTAGCGTACAATGTGTTAGTCTGGATTTGTTCAGTGTGGTTCTGATATGGCCTGAGCAAGAGTTCACACCTTTTTCTCTGAGAGACTAAATGAGGAAGAGTTGAGGTGTGTGCACTCAGGGAAGAAAAGATCTTTGGAGTACCATTGGAATTGTTGGGACTACAATCCAACACTCTCATCACAGATCTTCATTTTACCTAACCCAGAGGAGCAGAGTATGGCTTAGGGCGGTGTGTATTAGCATTTTGGTTTGGATCAGAGGGGCACCAAGGCTAAGCTCAGCCTCTTGATGAGAGTGAGTCAGGATCAGGCCTGGTGAGGGGACCCAGGGTCAGACATGGCCCTGGCTTCCAGAAGAGAGGAGCACAAGTCTTCCAGCAACTGCTTATGTGGCCGTGCCCTTACCTACCCTCATCTTGAAGATTCCTCAACAGGCAAAGTGTCTTTGGATTACTGAACAAAATGGGGGTGAATTTTTCAGAGTCATATAACATGATTGGGGTGTGTGGACCCTGACCACATGGATATTCCTGTGCCTAGTGTCAAGGTGGTTGTCCAGAAGGGAATGGACCTGAGCTTCTCAAAAAAAGATTTCTTATTGAAGTGTTAAATTACTGAGCGGACATACATTGCTTAACAGGAAGATGATTAGCACAAAATGTTAGATTCCAGCAAACAAGGGTTTAGCATCTTACACACATCTTTCTAACCTAAACTGTATCACAAACCCATCATTTCTGCTCCTTGGTAAAGGAAGGCGGAGAGTGGTTTTCATGAGATAACATTTATGTTCTTACATCAAAACTAAAGCCTTGTTCTACTTACAGTTCTGTAAATCAGGAGCATGCAATCATTGAACTATACTTGGACATTTGCAATTAGAGGGAACCAAAACCAGATTCATATTCTTAACTTCAGACTTGTGAATTTTTAGGAACCAATGCTCTAACAAAATCCCACTAACCCTTTTTAATGAAGGTTGAGAGGTGCAAGGCTTTGTTTTCGGGGCTAGTACCAAGGTAAAGGTAACCCATTATAACTAAATTTTAAATTCCTAGTGGAGAGTGAGGAAGTTCACATTTTCATATTATCATCTTTATTGTTATTAAACAAAGGTGGAAGAAAATAGTTTTATTAATAAAACAATATATCCTAAGACTAACAAATCAGCTGAATGTTCATAAAATTAGTTGCCATATGAAATATTCAATTTAATGCAGATTACGTGTGGTTTTTTGTTTATAGTTGGTTTACAGTTTCTTTTCTTCTTTTATATTCCTTTAAAGCACTGTCTTTGAGAGGTTCTGAGTTAAAAGCTGTTCTTGCACTCTTTTTTACTATCTTTTTCTATGAAGAACTGACAGATGCCTTAATAAAGAATGGACAGCTGGTTTATAGACAAAGAGGCACAATCAATTTAGGCTACAGTTTAAAAGTACATAAAACAGCTGTACCCTACTAATTAGTTTTAATAGTTTCGCATCTTGTGCATCATACCATTTGAAATATCCATAATAAAATGTGCATTTGTTAATGAAACCTTCTCCTTGAATCATTAAACAGAATGACTTGTACTTTTTCTAAAAACTTCTCCAGACATGTTTGGATAACTATTTTGTTTTGGCTTGGGCTGGTTGTTTTTATATTGTGTTTTTAAAAAGTTATTTCAGCTTTCAAAATATAATTATTCTGTATTGATTTGCCTGACATACAAAATGACTTCTTTTCAGTTCTGTCACCATGTAGCCATTGTTAGCTGTTTTCCATTCTAATGTTGCCTTTGATTTCCAGAGAAGCAGTAACTTTGTGGATCACAAAAAGACAGTATCGCCATTGAAGTAGATGGAGAATATGCTGGGAAGAAGGGATGCTAAAAATCTTCATTTTGCATTTGCACTAATAAAAATGTGATATGAAATGGATAAGAATAAGGAAATCTTTAAGCTAATCAAACAGAGGGATATAGATTAAGTACTATATTAAAAAGAATGTTTATGCTCTGCATTGAAAGCTCTTCTGTAGTGAACGCAGGTTCCGAAATTTCATATTACATATAGAATGAGTGAGTCTGGCACCATCAGAGAGAAACACATCTATACTACGTCTTGACAGTATGTCACATGTATGATTGCAGCAAGGGTATAGGTAGACTAGTTGGCACTAGACAGCAGTAACAGTAGTGATCTAGTGGCATGGTCTTTTGGCAGAGACCGTTCAGGTTGTCCCAGTACCTTGAATATTTCCGTGAAAGCTGAAAGAATTGATGTCCCTATCATAGGTGTCAGATTAAAGCATGTTCAGATAGCCTAAGACTCCATACTTGCTACTAAGTAGAAATAAATATAGAAGTGATCATCCTTTAAACATAATGTCTCAGCTGGGTGTAAAACTGGAAAGCAGCTGTGTTCAGGCAAACTGCACTTCCTGACTGTAGCCATTTCTTAATCAAGCAGAAGGGACAAGTTGCCCACTACTCTTTCAGTGCCACCTGGAAAGCATAGCAAGCAATTTGCTCACAGTACTTAACTATACCTTTACTGTTTTTCCCCTAGTGTTCCTGTCTGTCTCCCCATACTGTCCATATCTTTTCCTCATACACATATATCAATCCCTTCCTGCAGTGGTTTAGGACCCACATCAACCCCTTCCCCTCTTTCCAGAGACCTTCTTCTGGCAGCATAGTCTCTCACCTAGGAAGATCCAGCATTTGGGTCTCTACTTATCTCAGCTGCGGCAGTCTGACAAGCATCACAACAGAATTTTTCTAACAGTCAGAACTTTGAAGTCCACTCAAAATACAAACAAGCAAAGTTCTAGTTTTTATACTCTCTCCAGATAAACATACATTACTTTTGAAATTAATTTGGAAATCAATGAAATTAATTAAATTTTGAAATTAAGAAGAATGGATGATTGTAACTGAGTCTGCTATATGAAAAATGAAATCTCATGATTGGACCAGTGCTTGAAAGTAAAGGGGATAAACATGTCATGATTATTATAGTTTCTCATTAGCTGGGACACTAATAACGCCAAAATCATTAAAATTACTGGCAAATGGCACTCTGTCATCTCCAGTATTATCATAACTTCAATATTCCCTGCATTATCACCTATTTACTGTTTTTTGCCCAGCTAGCTAGAGTGGAAGATTTAAAAGATGGTTTTACTTCTGTTCGTGTTCCAGATAAGGTCAGGACTGCACTTTGGAAATAAATCTCCAATCATTCCTCTTTATCATGCTTTGCTTTACATCAGTCTCAGAGCATGTAAATTCAATTTCTTTGAAGTGAAACTGAGCCACAAGGGTTGCCCTGACAGCATGCTTAATGAACTCCAGCCAACCGACATTCATTCCATGGGGCCAAAATATTTTCAGAGAGAACCCCCATAAAATACACACAGTATGGAAATCTGGTCTTCAGCACCAACTGTTTAGCATTACAGCTGCTGTATTACATTGTGTGTTAATGTGGATGTAAGTGAACTCAGCTCAAATCCAAACTATGACCCGGGGCATGGGTGGTGAGCATATTGAGGAGTATGGATGGATTACTGTGGTTTCAAGGGGATGGGCTAAGCATACATATGACTATGTTTATTCAGTCAAAATCTGCCCCTACTTATCTCAGCATGTATGCATAACATTTTCTTTCTTAGGTTCTTCTGAACTTTTCTTGACAGGAAAGAAGAGGTATGATATCTTCATCCTTCCTAGGCTGATATCTAAACAGCTTTATCCAGTGCAAATTTGAAAGTCCCTGAGAATATCCTTGCTGATATGGGACACCAACTGGTAATCACCACTTGAAAGACTGAAATCACTACTGTAAACTATCCACAGATTTCAGGATTGCATTTATATTTTTCATTAACTAAAATTACGTAGTACATACAGTATTGATAGAATACAAAAAAATCCCACAAGCTTAGGACAGCACCACCATAGCACCTGTCTCTGCAGGTGAATTCTGTATTCTGTTCCATGCAGCAACATTAACTAGCAGAACAGAATAGAAACGATTGTGTCTAATCTAAATAAGACAGGGGGGGACACGAAAGTCTAAGGAATCTCCTTTCCAGGAAACTGAAAGTCTGAACTTCCTCAGACAAAAGAGTGAACTGACCCAGGGAGACGAAACAGTGCCAGATTGGTACCTAAGTTTAGTTACATAACACTGGACGCTAAAAATAGTGGACTGAATACGGATATGGCTTTATGACATACTACAATTTTCTCTGCCTTCACAATTAGCCCCTTCTGGTCTACAAGCAATAAATTACCGGCCTTTTTTCTCTTTCTCATAATTGACCACTTTATCACATATCCTCTTGCTAATACTCCCTAACTCCACAGGTACCAGCCAACTTTTGTGTTTTCCACCTGTACTTAGTTTGGAAAGACATTTGATAATTTTCAAGTCTGAAGGGTTTCTGTTTCCTCAAAAATTGTCTGAACTTTACCCAGCAACGCCAGATGGTTTAATAACAGGTGTTATTCCTCCTGACAAATCTTGCCTTACTTCAAAAGAAAGGGCAGAAGTACCTTATGTTGACACAAGTGGTAACAATGAAAATTTTATGCATGGTGGATATTGATGATTAGCTTTGATGCATTGTTAAATTTCACAAAGTTTATTGCCACCTTGTAATTCCTACATTTCTTCATAACTTATAAATGATGTCTTAAGTTGCTGGTGCTAGCTGTTATGAAAACAGAGGGAACTGGCCTGTTAAGAACAGTTTAACTCTTGTCAGCTTAAAAAGTATTAAATATACCAGATAGGGGAGGAAGGCAGAGTGATTGGCACCAGACTTCTAGAAATCAGTCTCAAGATTAAATCTTTTGTTACTGTCACTTTTTCTATTGACATTTCCCTATGACTTCCAAGAAACTAGTGTCTTCTTTTCAAAGGGCCCTTCCTTTTGTCCTGCAACAGAATGGACTTTCCCAGATCTTCAGGTCTTCCCACCAATGACGTGTCCCATATAAAAAAATATAAATCCTTAAATGTAAATTTTGGTGAGAGCAGAAAACAGGTTTTGTAACAAATCATCCATTATACCTTATTATCACAGAGAAAAGTCAGAAGAAGATGTAGTAGGAAAGGTACCTATTATATTTTCCTATTTTCTTCCATTATCTTAAGGTTCCTAATTATTAACACTTTGAAAAGAAAGTTTCTTTGTGTCAGATACACTTGGTCATTGAATGTGTGATTTGACAAGATGTGAAATGTGCCAGTTGTGTGCTAGCTGTTCAATAATAGTTTGATATCAATCAAATAGCAGCTATCCTCAGGAGGAGCTTCCAGGCTGTGGATCCCTTATAAAAAAACACATCTCTGTGTAGTTCCAAGTCCTCGAGGAACAAGATTTAAGAGTCTATTTCTTTATTGGCCATCTATAGAGAGCTCCTTATGTGATGTCAGTTCAGAGTATTAGTGAGCTTGGTTTTTGGAGGTACCCAGCTCTTCCCAGGCACTGAACTGGCGCAGTGAATTGTACTTCAGCAATATTTGAGTGTGTGGTTTGTTAGTCTCTTCCTCTACTCTGCAGGTAGGTTTTGACCTTACGTACCCAGTACAGAGTTCCAGTCTCTGCTCTTGGGAATGAAGCCTTTTATCTGTGTACCGTAGCTAAGACTACTATACTGAAGCCCAAAGTAATCCCCTGGACATAGTTTAGAATGGTTATGGTGTAGGTATACACTGGAAATGTGAATTAGAATGTTGAGCTGAGCAGTGTTTAATGAATATCTTAATAAACATCATGTTAAATACTGCAGTTGATATGTTTGAGCGAGTTAATTTTAAAGCTGGTTTTTAATGAATAGGAGAAATCACAAATTTATCATCAACAGAATGAAAGCAATTAATTTGCATTGACTATTGACATAACAAATATATATGCTTGCTGATTTTATTGACACACATCTGTGTGCTTCAGGCCTGACAACAGTGAAAAAATAGGAAAAATAAGTGCCTGCTGAGAAATGGGTGAAAACCATTAGTTTTCCCAACTAGAAGATCATCATATCCTTCCTAACATCACTGAATAGAGAAAACGACATTTCTCAACAACTTTTTTAATCTCCAGGAGATGCAACCTCTGAATCCAGCTTAATAAAAGGCTATTAACACAGAATGTTATATTGCGTTATACAATCAATGTAAGGGAAGGTATTAACATAGGGACACCTCATAGCAATTCTTGCAGAAACCATAAGCATAATTTCTGCATCTAATCAGCTACTCAAACAGAATTTTAAAATGCAGATTCCATCTGGTCTTAAAATTAACACTGCTAGAAGAATGAACATTGAATAGGCTGCAAGCATGTCAATAACAAGTAAAGGAATATAGCTAGGGGAGATCTGAAATTACAGTTTTTCTATGACATTCCAGGGAATTTATCTACTGTAAATTACAAAACATCAGCCCTCTGTGGGCCAGCTCAAACTCACGAGAGTCTTCTAAGAGAAGGAGAAAACTCAGTCTGCTGTTTCAGTTCCTGCAAATAAATTATAACTATCTAGTAATCATACCTTTTAAAGACAAGAATATCAATAGTACACATGTATTGCATAATAAATAGAAAGTCTCACAGAAAATATTGTGTCTGAGTTTGAGAGAAAAATCCAGTTTTGTAGTTTCATACATGAACTTCTCCCATGGGAGTTCTTCCATGGGGCGCAGTACTTCAGGAATGGACTCCTCCTCCATGGGTTCTCCACGGGGTCAGAAGCCCTGCCAGAAAACTTACTCCAGCATGGGCTCCTCTCTCCATGGGGCCACAGGTCGTTCCAGGAGCCTGCTCCAGTGTGGGCTTCCCATGGGTCACAGCCTACTTTGGGTACATCCACCTGCTCCAGCATGGGGTCCACCCCAGGCTTCAGGTAGATATCTGCTTCACCATTAACCTCCATGGGCTGCAGGGGTACAGCCTGCCTCACCATGGTCTTCACCATGGGCTGCAGGGGAATCTCTGCTCTGGTGCCTGGAGCACCTCCTCCCCTTCCTTCTTCGCTGCCCTTGGTCTCTGCAGAGTTGTTGTTCTCACGTATTCTCACTCCTCTCTTCTGGATGCTGCCGCACAAGTTTTTTTGTTTCCCCTTCTTAATTACGTTATCCCAGAGGCACTACCACCCAATGGTAGCCTGATGGGCTGAGCCTTGGCCAGCAGTGAGTCTGTCTTGGAGCCGTCTGGCATTGGCTGTATCAGACATGGGGGAAGCTTCTGGCACTACCAAAACTGGGCGACAGAAACCTAGTACAATACAGGAAGATTTTTGTTGGTTTAATTTTGAATAAACTAAGAGTCTTTGTAGCTCACTGTACTTAATCAACCCATGATGGCAAGATTACACAAGGTAAGAATATTAAGCTTATTTACTTAGTTGTTTAAGTGAAAGGACAGTGGCTTGTAAACCTAAGTAAAGTATTCTTCCTTCTACGCAGCTGATGCAGCTGATGCTCTGGACTTAAACTACAGGGGAACCCTACTGGGTCTCCATCTCCCAGGTAAATGTAATGTGGCACATAGTTACATTTGTGGAGAGCGTAGGCTGTTGCAAAGGGCATCATGAAAATATAGGCTGCAGTGACTTTAGACCATAAGAGATACGTAAAGCAAGATAAGAATAATAGGAAAGAGTCTCAAGGCACAGAAAAGAAAAAAGCATGAAGCAACGAGGGTATGCTTAAGTCCTTGAAGTAGATCAAGTAGTCAGCTTTTATTTCATTCTAAAGTAGGCACCTGAAGATCTAGGCAAAATCAACATCTCTATTGGATCAGAAAAAAAGGGGTTTGTTTTTCTTTCCATCTGCACTTGGGAAAGATAAGGAAATTAGTCATGCACTGGGAAATGGAAGGTTTGCCTGCTGATGTGATAGGAGCTATCCACTGTCTTACCTGTAGTATCTCCATCAGTGTGCCTATCATTGTGCCTTAGAGCACATACCCTCAAGATATGAAACTGGTTTTCTGTTCTCTGTTCACAGAGTGCCAGCAATGGCGCCTTCATCCTGGACTAGATACAATGTGCTGGCACGCTACTGATGTAAACCGGGCCTGTGGAGGCTTAAAGGAGGCTTCAGTTTTTCAGAGGAAGTCCAGAGTGTGGAATTCAGCCTGTGGAAGCTTCAGTGAACCCCGAGCTTTCACTGAAAAATGGCTTGAATTCATTGGGACTGTTTTCAATTTTTCTCAGCCTGAATTTCAAACAAAAGGGTACTTACGTATGCTTGATGCAGGGAGACACGGTTGTGATGACTCTGAAGGGCAAAGAGGTAGGTGAATCCCACCCCCATGCCTTCTATCACACATTAATGATACACATCATTGCCCCCCCTCAAATGGAGCTGGTCCCTCAAGGGCATCAGGGAACAGCACTGTGATGACTGGTCCATGTAGAGATGGATATGTAGAGGTCTAACATTAATGGCATTACCTGACTGCTTTCCACCTCACTTTCTTAATAGCCATCCTGTCCTATCTAATCTTTGATGTCTTTGCACAGTTGAATGTTTTGTGCCTTTTATTTATATCTAATCCAGACATGACTTTGAACAGTAGTAGAGACAACACAACACTGGAAAATTATATTGGAAATTTCTCTTCTCAGGACTACACAGAAACACAGTCTGAAAAGATATCTTATTTTTTAAAGCTATGAGGTCCTTCAAAATAAAAGTTCCAGTGGGCCTGCTTCTAAAACTTTTGAGGCTACTAGTTTAAAACATTACCACTGGTAACAATGAGAATGGTTGTGAGATGGGTTGTTGAAACCAAAGGATTACCAAATAATTTTAGAATCAGTGTATTCTCATCATAGGAATGTGTGAACAATATAATGCCAGTTAACTACATTGTAAATTACTAACTAAAAACAATTTTTGCCTTTATTTTAATAGATACTATTAACCTTTTTTCAATGATAGATATTGACTTTTTCTCTGTAGATAAATCCAAGATGTGTTTCAAAGTTATGCTATTGATTTAACCTAATATGAACCGCTTTGTCCATACATACAATGTGCTGTTAATTGCTCAAGGATATTCCACAGAAGTTATTTTATGGACTTATCAAGACATGATTACAAATGTAACGTTAGTTCTTAGCTTTCTATTGCATATGAATGTGTGTTTAACAGAAAAAATACTAGTAATATTGAAATTAATGGTTAAATTGTTACTGATTTTCATACCATAGGATTTAATTTGCTTTATATTTAATATTTCATTTCTCTGCTAAATATAATACACTGTATCATATGTAGTATTTAGTAAGAAATATTTTAATTTCAACATCATATTGAAATCCATATTATCACAAATACTTGCAAGAAATAACAATGAAATAATCTTAGAGAAAAACCAAATAAAAAAAAATTCTCAACCGTTAGTTTAGAATATGAATATTCCATATCTACATTCCCAGTCAAACTTACTTCTAAATTAAAACCACTTTCAATGTTTTCTTTTTTTTGTCCAATAAAGTTATCTTTAATTATATCTCCATCTCAGTTTTTATTGCTTCCTTGTGTTCTAAAAGAAAATTTTTTAGTTAGCATGTATAAAATTTTAATATAGTACCCAGATATCTCTAGCTGAACCTCTGCAATGTTAGACAGGCATAGACCACTATCTTTGAACTAGTTAGTTTTCCCGTACACATTTTTAGGAATATGCAAAAGATCCTTAGAGGCATTCATGTAAGAGGCTCTTTTGGAAAGCTCTAAGTCTGCATTACCTACCAACTTGTTCATAGTTACATTACCAAGAAGAGGAGAGAGGTTCAGTGACACTTTGGACATATTCCATTATCCATTTAACGTCAGGCTAATATTAGAAACAGAAATGCATTTGCCAAGTGTCTTTCAAGCTTCATTTATCTGCCTTTACCTCTCTTCCTAGGAAGCATTTTTACAACAGTAAGGCTATTTTTTTTCCTTCAATAAGCCATTCCTAACAGCAGAAAAAGGGTGTAGAAAGAGATTATAACAAGGAAAATGAGCTGAAAACTCAAGTGCATTTTCTCTAAAGGCTTTTCAATCTGATTTTTATCAGTCACAGGAAGCAGCAAAAGAGATAAGAATTCTCTCTCCTTCCTTGAAGTTAGACCACAGTTGATAGGTAGGTCCACAGTCCAGTAGATCTCAGAGTGAAAATATTTTCATCTAAAGTATAACGTCCATTTCATCCTATTGATTTTAGTCACATCATTTTGTGCCTCAGTAAATAATTATTACCTTATAAGAATAAGCTTCCTGAGTGTTTTTAGACTTTTTTTCTTTACCTTTCACTTGAAAAAAAAAGACCATTTCATTTATGGCCAGTCCATATAATAAGGCTGAATACTGATCCATGTGAGTAAGAAGTGTTAACCATTATAGTCAATGACTACAATGACGTATGCAATATGCATGCATCTTAAAAAACATTTGCATTTTTATAGCTGCTATCTGTACCCTTAACTACTTTGCCGTCCTTATTCTTGTTATCATTACTTATACAGAATTCTCTTCAACACAATATTTTAGGTACTGTTACACCCAGAAGTGGTTGAGTCTACTCCAGGTGAGGTCACAACAGAGTTATATCCACATATTGCTTCTCTGATATTTGTATGCACCTTTCAACTGTGTTAAATGTCGAGTCCCACACTATCTTAAGTCACTTTCATCTTAATATATTAGTATTTATTTGGTTTCTTTTGAAATTCATCATTTGTGTTTTCAACTAATATTCTTCCTAACCAGCAATCTGCAGTGGGTTTGGTTTGTTATGTCTATGAAAATGTTCTTACTAAGTCATATTTAGCGCAAAGCACCCTGCCCAGATACCTCTCAGGAAAATGAAATCCGTTATTTGTGTGTCTAATGCAGGGTGTATTGAGGAAAAATTGTTATCTGTCACCAAGACATTCAAAAGTCATATGACCTGTGGATATTTGTAGGAAAAGTAACCCATAGTTTAGCTAAAAGCAAAATAACATCTTATTTCAGGAAGACCTAAATAATCAAGGCTTCCAACTCCAACTAATTCCAAGAAAGCAAGATAAAACCTTTCACTCAAGATTAAAGTAAGAATGAGACAACTTTCCTAATTTAGGGTAAGATCCTCAATCTATGAAATTTTAGCTCAAGACACAGGTGAAACTTCTGTGTTTTGTAACATTTTGGTTAACTTTGGTGTATTTGTGAATTTCCATTTCAGTGTCTATAACTAAATTTCTCATTACGAATGAGAATATTAAACTATTCAGAGAAAGACTAAGGTCTCTGGTCTGTTTCCTTCAAAGAGAGAATGCTTAGAGATTTTTGGATATATATCCAGAATCCTGGATTCTTCTCTTCATAGAACAGAATTAAGCCTCCAAACACTTTGAAATGTGTCCATCAATAGTTCATTTCTTCTAAAACCCTCCACTTTCAACTTGTTTTCTGTAACTCAGCTGAATTGGAGCTCACTGTGGCTCAATAAATATTATGCTGTAAATTTCACAGAATCATAGAATGGTTAGAGTTGGAAGGGACCTTGAAGATCTTCTAGTTCCAACCCCCTGCCATGGGCAGGGACACCTTCCACCAGACCAGGTTGCTCAAAGCCCCATCCAGCCTGGACTTGAACTCCTCCAGGGATGAGGCATCCACAGCTTCCCTGGGCGACCTGTTGCAGTGTCTCACCACCCTCACAGTAAAGAATTTCCTCCTAATATCTAATCTAAATCTACCATCTTCCAGTTTAAAACCATTACCCCTCGTCCTATCACTACACTCCCCAATAAAGAGTCCCTCCACATCTTTCCTGTAGGTCCCCTTTAAGTACTGGAAGGCTGCTATAAGGTCTTCCCAGAGCCTTCTCTTCTCCAGGCTGAACCACCCCAACTGCCTCAGCCAAATTTGATGAAGTTGCTGTCCCAGCTCTCTCTTGAAACTTGTGGAAGGTCAGAGGGGAACACATAGCCTTATACAATACATGCTCAAATGAATATTTGTGTCTCTGTTTGCTAGCATTTAAAAAAATGTTCTATGTTTTATTCCCAGCCCAAATCCATCAATTCTTTTAGAAGCTGTTACTAAATTCTTGTCAGAACCATAGGCAGGTGCATTAAATTCCCCACACTTATCCTTCAGCCACTTAACAAATAGCAAAGACAGCATGCCAATATTAATATTAGACGTGGCTCACTAAAGAAAGATTTTTCTGAATAAGAAACCTCCCCTTCAGTTTGCAGCCTTATAAATGTAACCTCTTGAATGTATTAATGAATTTTAGGAAGAAGTTACTTCATAGCTGCCATGGTCCTAATCTGAACATTACTGCAACAGGGATATATCTTAGTAATACTCTCAAGTCTCTATTTGTATGCACTTGGATAACCTCAGTCTTGCCAAAGCATATACTTTATTTAATTCTTCAGAATAATAAACTTTCTTCCAAAATCAAGGTATCAATTGATTCTTGAATAGGAATGTGCAATAGTTTCTAATGCAGAAATTCCTTTTTTTCTCTGTTTTCTCCAAGCAGATTGTTATATTGTAGCCCTGTGGTCCATAAATACAGTTTTGCCATTGATAGTAAAAGAACACGGGCTTTTTATTGTGTTTGCAAGGCCTCAGGACTGAGGCTTGTCAGGCTTGCTTGGTCTGAACTTATTTTGACCTGCCTGGAGCTTTGTTTTTACTTGGTTCAGCTGGAACAGCAGTTTTGCTAATGATCAGGTGGCTATGCTTAATTTGTTTCACTTTTGCTTATCTTCATATGGCATAGCCATAGTTTTATAGAGGTGGTAGTGACAAGTAATTATTCCATGTAGACTGACACATTTATGGCTCTAATGCGATGATAAAGTGTAGAGGAACAGATGCTTGGTATGATAGTGGCGGCCTTGAGAAGTAGAAACAGGCTGGCACCAGAGATTCACCTGCAGTCATTTGAAGAAAAGCAAACCTAGATCTGGAAAAAATCAGTTTAAGGAATAGCAAGGAGAACTAAATGTAAGCATAAAAGATTTATAAAATGCACTGCGTGTAATAAATTCAGCTGTATAGAGCTTGACATTCTGACTTGACTTCCCAGCTTGACCTCAGACTTATCTCATCACCAGGGACTTGCCTGGGGATCTCTGGGCTGTGACTGATCCTGGCTACCATCACCAGACCTGCCCTGCTCTCCTTGCTCAGGCACGGTGGGACTGTCCCCTTGCTGGTGAGGACAGTGCCCTGCCACCTCACCGACCCCCAGCTCGCCTTCCCTGGGGAGCTGCCTACACTTGCTGCTCCCTGGCAGACACCTTTCAGACTTTAATTTGTCTGCAAAATTACACCCTTCTTGTCAAAAAGATATCTTTGTTATTTTCTGAAGGCTGCCCTGGGCTTCTGTGGTTTGCTGAAAATTTCATCTGTTCCCACCGCTGAGGTATTCTGGTGGGACAATTTCTCTACAGCTGGAAGCACACACCTTCTGTTAGTTGCAACTAATGGCTGATGGCTTACCAGGAAAAGTGCTGTTTTTAAGGTCATTAATCATTCCAAAAGGTGAACATGCAGAGGAAATTCAATTCACTGTTATTTGCATAGATTCCTGGGAATGAGCAATCAGGATATAGTTGTCAGCAGACAGATCAGACAGTCTTGTTGCTCTCAACAGTGGCATTTAACAGCTCTCTGTCAAGCTCTGAATCTAATCTGTATACCTGAAGCATGTAGGAATCAGCCAAGAGCAGCGTGACAAAAAATATACTAAGCATGTTTGTGAGATGACACAAGCTTGTGTTACTTGAGGAAGTGAATTGAAAACATTCAAACTTGCTCCAGTCCTGCCTTCATTCCGTCATGAAATTTTCTAAACCTCAGAATGAAACTGTCTAAGCAGCCGATCCTAAAGTAAAGATCCTGACAACGGTGTCAAACGTTACTGTCAGGTCAACAAAGAAGAAGCAGATGTAACAGATCTCTCTATATTTCTGTTCTATGTGGTAGCCAAAAATATTAAGGTTGTTGTTAATTTCATTCTCTGAAACAAAATTTTCTGCCAGGAAAAAACTCTTTGTTAGATGGATAAGTAAGGCAGGTAAATGCAGACCATATGCAGTAATAGTGCCAAGAATTTTTAACAGAAGAGTTCTTCAATGAGGAAAGTGTATGAAATGACCATTCATCTTATACAGATGGACAAAGAGACAAAGTTTACAGTCTTGGGGGAACACTAGTTTATCTCACATAAGCAGAAGGAGTTTTCTAAGGATTAGGAAGCCTCAAAGCCTCTGAGGGTCTCAACTGAAGTGAGAGTAGGTACTTTGTCACCTGAATTTCTGAGACGGCAAGTGATAGCTAGAGTGAACTGATGGGCTGTGAAGACAGGTGTTCAGTAGCCTTGTAGCTGATGGTGGATTGTTTACTGAATAAAAATTTAAATGCTGACATTTAGTTTCAAGAATTCAGTTCTTTCCAGTCAGAAAGCTAATCTGTCCAAAATTCACACCGGGGGTGGAACTGCCATTAGGAGAACCATACTGTATTTTAGGAGCATCATTAGACTTTATGCCATTTTGATTGAATTGTTATCACAGCTCATCTGTTTTCTTGCCATCCAGGCACTATGTATAACTTCAATTTATGCTGAAGATTGTAAAGATTTTTCCAAGATGCTGATACTCTATAAGCTATTTAAGATTAATATAAGCAATATTTTCCATCAAGCAATTTCCTGCAAACTGTCTCTTGTAACTGGTCTTTATATTTCCAGGCCATTGGATCAAGAGTGTTCAAAACATTTATGCTGAAAACACTTTTGAAGTGATTAAACATTGCCAGAAGTTGTGTTAGTGATGATAGAGCTTGCATTACAATGCTTTGCCATTTAGAAAATTTGTTGTAATTTAGCTTCTTCAAAGGCTTTTTCCTGAGTCCTGGCAGAGGGAAGATGATAGGCAGAGAGGCTAAATTTTGAGCAAACAAAAGGATGGTCTGCCCAACATTAAATTTCTATTCTAAACTTGGTGTTGTGCTGCCTTAGAGTGGAGAATTAAATATCGGTATTTGGGTCTGAAGTATAACCAATAATTCATTTTCTCTTTTTTAAATGATGGAAGATGGTCTTTACAGTAAAATTGTGTTCAGCAGCTTTCCTGAAATAATAAAATATTGCTGTTTTTTTCTTCTTCTGTGTCCATTATCCTAAGTAATATTCTGACAGCTGTCCTGGCCACCATGAACACTAGAGACATCCAGATTAGATTTGCATCCTACCTTGGCCCTAAAAGATTGTGTATTGCAATTGTGCATACACTTTGTTTTGATCTCATAAGGTTTTCTCATGATACTGAGAAGTCATTGAAGGTAAGATTTACAGACAAGCTACTTTATTGACAATAACAGACCAAAGAGTAGACAGTGTAATTTGTAGTGACAATATATAATGAAGGTATAGCTGATCAAGGAGGTATTGATTCATTGCTGCTTCGCTTGCCCATATGCAATTTTTTTGCAGTTATATACCATCAATGTCTGCTTTCCTGTGTATCTTTTGTCACAGGATACAGAAATAATGATGGAGGTATGAGATGCTATGAAATCTGACAACACATAAATTACTTTCTAGAGAGGATTATTTGATGAATAGACCTATTTGAGGGAAACTTGGCTGCGGTGGGTAGGTGTATGTCAGCTCTACCACTTACAATGACTTAAGCTGTCCACAAGATTTTGCCATAGAACATTTCCTCCCTCAGAAAATGAACATATCTTTCAATTCATTATAGCTGACTACCAGGAGCTGGGTGCTTTACAGTCTGAGAGTCCAAGAGTTACCTACTTCATCCTGTGAAACAATTCAAGGATAGGATATGGCTGTCATCTGTGACTGAATGTTTTAGAGTAGCAAGGAACACTAGTGATGGACAAACACTTTATTTCCATTGCATACAAATCTTTAAATAAATATTGATAAGAAGTTTCAAAAGATTTTCCTGTATATCAAAATGTTTATTTTTATACATTTAAGATAAAAAAGTTACCTTCTGCCCTGGTTTCAGCTGGGATAGAGTTAGTTTTCTTTCTAGTGGCTGCTGTGTTTCAGATTTGTTATGACAGGAATATTGATTGTGCATACTGTTTTAGTTGTTGCTAGGTGATGTTTATACTATGGAAGGACTTTTTTCAGCTTCCCATAGAAGCTGAGAAGGAGCATAGACAGAACATCGGAATGGCCAGTGGAATATTCCATACCATTGATGTCATGTTCAGGTGGTCTGCCAAGGGGGCAGGTATCCGCTACCACTGCTGAAGATGGGCTGGGCAATGGGTTCATCAGGTGGTGAGAGTGACTTGTGCTGCATTACTTCATCTTGTATATTCTTTTACCATTATTATTATTATTATTGTTATTTTCCTTTTCCATTATTGTTCTATTAAACTGTCTTTATTCCAGCCCATGAGTTTTGCTTTTTTTTTTTCCTTTCCTTTTCTCTCTCTTTTTCCTACACCTCTGGGAAAGGTGAGGGGGTGAGGGGGAGAACTGAGCAAGCGACTGCATGGTCCTAGCTGCCAGCTGGGGTTAAACCACAACACCTTATAAGTACAGTACATTAACTGTATGTGAAATACAAACTGCTTACAGTCTAAATATTGCATGCGTTGTTATAAACAGTGAAAATTATTAAACAAATTGTCAGTAAATTAAAGCACTGCCTATAAGAGTGTTACTTCCAGAGATCTTTTTGCACTTAAATCCAGCCAACTAGGAGTAGAAAGCATACAGTTCTAGAAGTAAAATTTATGACTCCGGAAGCTTGAAAAAGAAAGGATTGTTCTCTCAAACCTCTTGTAACCCAAGGCCAAGCCACATATGATGCCAAAAATACACTCATGATAAAATCACATTATCATGATGTGATCCTACCTTCTCTTTTTTGTGCTCTGTAATCAATATATGAATAGCTAACAATGATGGTGTTCACATTTTAATTGGGATTTAGAATTTACTTCCTGTCATTGTAGAGATGGACATGACACCGAACATCAAGTTGCAGCAATCTCTCTTTATTTCACAAGCAGTGCCTTTTTATATACTCTAACATTCTACTTTTGTCCAATCTGCTCTCACATCCTACACCAGCCAGCCAATACAATTGTTGATCACAGAATCACAGAATCACAGAATCACAGAATAGTCAGGGTTGGAAGGGACCTCTGGAGATCATCTAGTCCAACCCCCCCGCCAGAGCAGGGTCACCTACAACAGGTTGCACAGGACAGCGTCCAGGCGGGTTTTGAATGTCTCCAGAGTGGGAGACTCCACAACCTCTCTGGGCAGCCTGTTCCAGTGCTCCACCACCCTCAAAGTAAAGAAGTTCCTCCTCATGTTAAGATGGAACTTCCTATGTTCAAGCTTGTGCCCATTACCCCTCGTCCTATCAATGGGCACCACTGAAAAAAGACTGCTCCCATCCCCCTGGCATCCTCCCTTCAAGTATTTGAAAGCATTAACAAGATCCCCCCTCAATCTTCTTTTCTCCAGACTAAAGAGACCCAAATCCCTCAGCCTCTCCTCATATGAAAGATGTTCCAATCCCCTAATCATCTTTGTAGCCCTTTGCTGGACCCTCTCCAGCAGATCCCTGTCCTTCTTGAACTGGGGAGCCCAGAACTGGACGCAGTATTCCAGATGCGGCCTCACCAGGGCAGAGTAGAGGGGGAGGATGACCTCCCTCGACCTGCTGGCCACACTCCTTTTGATGCACCCCAGGATGCCATTGGCCCTCTTGGCCGCCAGGGCACATTGCTGGCTCATGGTCATCCTGTTGTCCACCAGGACTCCCAGGTCCCTTTCCACAGAGCTGCTCTCCAGGAGGTCGGCCCCCAACCTGTACTGATGCATGGGGTAAATCATGATCACGCGCTGTCCATGCTCTGGTCAAAGCCAGGATGTTTGCCAACCCTTAGAATGTTTATCACTGTGTTCAGTAATCTAACAGTTCTTCAGTCTTGTTTGCTCAGTTCTTCTCAGGACTTCCCCGTCTCTTCAAAGGTACACGGATATCTGCTCAAGGTCAATGTTAAACTCGCATTCTGATCCCTCGGACCAGACGAGGTCTCCCACAACTTCCCATTAAGATGAATCAAGGAACCATTTCTTTCAAGGTCTTTGCTAGACTGTAGTGAAAAAGCTGCATCATTCTATGCTTAATTCATATCACAGAGATTATTTTTTTACAACCATAAGGGTCAGAAGCTTACATTATTTCATAGTAAGCTTCAACCTTTCAGAGTGATTCTCCTGGCCAGATGAATCAAACAGCTCATCTGGTCCTGTGGGACCAAATCATGCCTTGGTATGTAAAGGGAGTTAATACTTAGATCTCAGGTAGTGACCCCTTGGCTCAGTTTGGTAAGGAAAGTAGAACTTTTTCATGTTTTGCCGAAGTGATTAAACTATCTCAAGTTAGTGTAGTATTGCTGTAATTTGACATTAAACTGTTTAGGTAGAGCGGAAGGGATGTAGGTTCCAGTTCCTACTCTAAAGATTATTGTAATATTTAGCCTACATTTATTTGATGATTCTTCCTGTATGAATATACACGATGATATCTGTGTTGCTTTTCTGGCATTGAGATTATTAAATACATTAGGCAGAACGAAACAACTTTCATAGGGAAGAATGAAGAACCTTTCTCTTCTTCCTTTATGGCAATCAGAATATCCTAGAGCTTGAGACACATAACCTTGGACCATGTATAATTAAATGCAAAGCATATGTGACATATCCTAGAAAAGGCTCAACAACTGAGCTTTTAAATAAAAAAAAAAAAGTGCAATTCTGTCTTGTATTGTGTTGGAAAGTTGTCACTACTGTTATTTTTTTTTTTAGGAAGAGGATATTTGAATCCCAAGCCATTGCTAGAGCTGCAGAAGAACAGTGAGCACAAGGCTAATAAAAAGTATCTCGTTTCAGCGTCTCATCTCAGTTGAAAATTTTAGGTTCCCTTCCCTGGTGGATCATGTTCAATGGTGGGCATGGACAAACCGTGCTTCATGTGGGATATACATACCTCTGTGTAGTGCAGTCAAGACAGAGCAATTTCTAGTATGGATGGAAGCAGAACTTTAGCAATGCCAAAACATCAGTGACTGTGCAGATAATGAACCTGCCAAATTAGACAGCAGCTGAAAAAATGGCTTTAAAGATTTCTTTTGTGGACATAAGCATCAAAATGGAAATTGGTCTGACTTCAGGGTTTACAGTTTCTGTAAAACAATCTTTTCCCCTCCTATAGAGTTGGTATAGCAAAACTCCCCCAAACCGCTCCAACCATAAGCTAAACTTTTGTTTACTTTTGACCAAGATTGTCTGAATAGCTTACCTCTTCTAATGTGGAACCTGAAATTAAGGACATCCAACCTGGGAAAAAACCCACTGCACTCCCTAAAAATTACATAACATCACTGATTTATTTTTAAGTATGAGACCCACAGCAGAGGTATTTTTTATTGTACCTGTTGTTGTACAATAGGAAAACATCTATGGAGAGCTGAACCATAAGCAGTAAGATGTAGAAACTTTTCAGACTCTGCAGTCTGAAGGACCGCAAAAGAAACCTGAATGCTGTATAACCTTTCTGTTTTCCAAAGTATTGAACATTTCATAAAAGGGTGACTGCTCTTAAGGAAAAAGGATTACAAAACCAATGAAGTGCTGTTACAAAAATCTATACAATATACTTGTGAAAGTGCACCTCATTATGGAGTATGACAGATAATTCTTCAGTGAAAAAGGCACTGCTGTGTAGGCTGTGAAGATATATGGATTGCATAGACCAAAAGGAAATTTTATGTGAGATGAATCCTTCCAACAAATAGTCTATGCTTTGCTCTTTCTCCCATGAAAGGTTCTGTAATAAGGAGGTGATGATGAGAGCTATTTTCATGGCAATGGTTTTAAATGCTGAACTTTGTACATTACGTGAAATATTTAAACCCCTCCCTGTCTTGTTTGAAGACCACAGCTACCTTGCTCTCTTTCTCAGCAAATGGTTTATCTGATCAAGTTTATTTGAAAGAACATAATGTATGTCTATATTTGAGAGGAGTTTAGGAAAGTGAGAAGTGATGTAAGAAGATATTTCAGACTAACAGAAATAGAGACCAATGAGTGTATGGCTTATTTTACAAAACATACAAATAATGCCACTGTTTTCCATCAGTCTGGAGACTAAATACTAAACACATTAAGCTTGAACCATAAACTACAGTTTATATAAACTAGGCTGAAGTGCAAATGCTCAATTTTACTAAAGTTTGTCAACTAAATATTTTAAAGTGCACAATATTTAGTTCAGTACATTTAGGAAGCAAAAGAATTATAAAGGATTAATGAACTCCATTAGCTATAACTAAATTAGCTATAGCTATTCCAGTGGTAAATATCATATCAAACCCAATTTTTGTTCGTTATTGGAAACAAGATATTGAGTTTCTTGTGAAATAGAACTCATAAAAAAAGTAGTGCAATAGAGCATTTGGCCGGGTTCTCACATAAACAGAATCACACAGAATCACAGAATGGTCAAGGTTGGAAGGGACCTCTGGAGATCATCTAGTCCAACCCCCCCGCCAGAGCAGGGTCACCTACAACAGGTTGCACAGGACAGCGTCCAGGCGGGTTTTGAATGTCTCCAGAGTGGGAGACTACGAATAGAAAACTCTAAGACAAATAATGAAATTATGTTTTATGAATCCTCTGGAATAAGCAGAAATCAGGTAAACAGAAGTTAGTCAGTCTAGAAGTGCCATAAGTAGATTTCTACTGTTTGAGGCTTTAGGTTTTTCTCAGATTCCAGGATTTACAGGAAGAAGACTACTTTTTGTGGCTCTTCTCCACGTCTAATCTATCAATATATAAATGACTGTATATCGGTCTCATCAATCATCGTGCAACACAGAATAATAGCTTTTAAACTATAAAACAGCATTCTGCAAAAACTCTTACTTGGAAAGTGAAACAATTTCTTTAACTATTTCTCCTGAATTCAAGATTATAAATTAACCAGACATCTACTCATGCTGTCTTCTGGTAGTTAATCATACAGTTTATTCCCTGGTTTCTGGCAGTTATAACTCATTCTGTAGTGCAAAAATGAAGTTTCTGGAGTGTTTCTGACTGTTAGGAGAACATCTGATTTACTATGAGTACATGCAAAACTGAAAGGTAAAATATATATTAAATAAATATAAAGAATCTAAAATAAAAAATATATCAAAATATAGGAAAACTGAAATGTATTAGTTTTCATTTTACCTGCAAGGACAAAAGCAACACTCTCAATAACCTTCATGAAAACGCATAATTTCATCAGTTTTCCAGAAATTGATTTTTTTAGAGTATTCATTTTTCAATCTCTCTGAAAAAAATCATAAAAATAAAAATAAATGTCAGATTTACTCAGCGAATTATAATTTTTTTTTGCTTTGTTTTCCTTCTTCAACTTACAGCCTGTGTCCTAGCCCTCTATCCTGTGGTCATTTCACACGCAGGAGCCTTACTGACATCTGTGAAGTTCAACATATTAAATTAATAACAGAAGCTGTTATGGACTGACCACAACTTCCCATTCCCCACCTGCCCTGCCTCACTCATGGAGCAGAGAGTATGTAGAAAAGTCAGGAATGAAGGAGTGAATTTGAGCCTGGGAAGAAGGGAGGGGTGGGGTGAAGGTGTTTATTTCTCTATTTCTCACTATCCTACTCAGTTTTAAATTGGCAATAAATTAAACTAATTTCCCCCAAGAGGAGACTGTTTTGCCTGTGATGGCAATCGGTAAGTGATCTCCCTGTCCTTATCTTGACCCACAAGCTTTTTCACCCTATTTTCTCCCCCTGTCCTGTTGAGAGGGGGAGTAAGAGAGCAACAGGGTGGGCATCTGACAGCCAGTCAAAGTTAACCCACCACTGAAACAAAGGAGAATTCTCAGATAACGAGAGCCCAGAGGTGCAAGAGGATGGGTGCAAGAGGATCTGCAAACAGGGAGCTGGTTCCCAGATTCCCAAAGAGAGCATTGCAGGACAACACACCCATGGCCTTAATTATACAGCCAGTGCAAAGTGCAATGGGAGACATCTGGACTGATGCTTTGAGGCTGAGGCAGGCTGGAAGAAGCTAGTCCAGGAAGAACAAAATTGAACATGGTAATGGTTAATGCTGAGGGAAATAACCCAACACTAAGGCATGGCCCTTTTTTCTCACCAGCTGTGTTCCCAGTTTCCCTGTTACTTGCATCTTGGAAACTTACATCTCCCACAGCCTCACAGCTTCCCCAAACTGAGCCGTCCTCAATCTTTTGATCTCAGATTCCCTCTAACCTGTCTTCCCCCATCTTCTTTTGTGAACTTTCCTCCTATTGCAAAATTGCGTGTTATCTGCTCCAGACATACTATACTCCAGCATGAGCTATTTTGATCTCATCCCTTGAGGGAGGGGAGGGTTAATTCAATTTTGCCTACACTGAATTGCTGCTGCCATCCCTTAATTTCTCAGCACTGTAGCGCATTTGGCTCATTCTATGATTCTTTAAAACAGTGACATACTTTTAAAGCATATTGAACTTGCAGAAAATATTAATAGGCTACAATAACCACTCCTCTATACTTGAATGCTGCAGTGCAGCTATGTCCACACTCCCTGATAAAACGTGACTATATTGTTGCAAAAAAAACATAATTGCTGGAGTCGTATGGATTAAATCAGTGAATCATGAGCATAAATCCCTGCACTATTCTATAGGTGCACTCCCAAGTCTTTTGAATTTGCAATGTGAGATATTTCGCTGTTCTTTCTCAATTCTGTGAATGATTTATGCCATTCTGCAGAATACAAGAAAAGATCACAAGTCTCTTGGCATCCTCCTCTCTTAGTAGGCGGCATCCTGTACATACAAATGTTAGTAAAGCAGCTAGCAGATTTTTACTGTGTGCAGAACTGATGCAGTCTGGAATTCACAAATCTATTAAGTGAAAATCATCTGAGTTATAGAGTCAACTTATATTTTAGATGATGCAAAACTACTACAGTGTACTGTTTATGGCTTTGTGGTTTTGGTACTGTATTTCAAAGCAGCAGACAAATATTCCCATTAATTCACCCTAAAAGAGATGTATACTAAGGAAAATTTGAAATGCAAAAGTGAACTTTCATGTTTGAATCTGAAAAGCTGTGTGTGAATAATAGTCTTTGAAGGCGTCCAAAATGTCAGTTTCTTAAATAAGGAGGGATTTGCCTTTGCTAAGGGAAATGGCTAACATCATTAATTTCTATGTCTCTATTAAGCCTGAATCTTGAGAAAGTTTTCTTATTTGTTCTGAGCAAATAAATAGCATGCCATTAGTTTTGGACAATTCCAATCTATCAAAAGTGCTTTTGAATGCATAGCAGGGGAATCCTTCCTTTAATTGGTATTAAAAGGCCAAAATAGGAAAGGTAAAAGTTTTTTGAACCATATCTGTTTATCAGATGTCAGTTGACAAAAAATCCTTATGGGTTTATATAAGATTACAGGCAGTGTAGTGGGAGGTAGGTTCATGTCCAGAGCTGCTGGTATACTTCTACTCTCAGACTGTGCCTGCATGCGGTTTCTCCTGAAATATGCTTTCTGGAGTCAGAAATCATAAAGAAAAGGATGCAAAACATAGCACGTGTATATGTTAATAGAAAGCAGGGTCTTGTTTGATTTATGCTTTTAATCTGTTTCACAATCTATCTTTTGACATAAAATTCTTTTTTTCTGCAGGGATCTTAGTCTTTCTGTATCTCTTGTACAAATCAACGTTCTGACAGAGGAGAAAGAGAATTAAATTAGTTTTAAGAAATTTCCTGTCTTGATACTTTTACCTATGGAAGAGGTATTATTCTGTTAGATTCTCCCTAGTTAACAACATCTCCTCTTCACTGGACTCAGATTGAAGATTCTGAGTTAATTATTAAATTTTGATCACACATTTTCCCCCATAGATTTGGGGTCCCAGACAGCTGGCTCAAGCTGGCTTTGGTGGCCTAATTTGTTTCTTCCTCTCATGCCCAGCACCTTGGTCTCTGCCTCTCTGATGTTCAGCCTGGCTCCTTCACCCTCAGCTGAAGAAATCCCAAGGGAAATGTGGGTGGGGAGCAGGAATTTCTAGCTATCGCTAGGGTAAATAACCTCAGGATTTTTGCACAAAGCAACAGCTCCAGGCTTCAGCTGATCTCCTTCCACAGGCAGACCCAGATGGAAATGAACCTGCCTTTGGCTGAGGTCTGGCAAAGGCCAGGTTGCCTCTTTAGCAGGCGGCTTCCTCCTTGCAGGAGCAATCTTCAGTGGGCATCGACTTAAATGTCACTGGCATGACTCTGAAAGCTATCTCAAACCTGGGAAAGGCATCAGCCAAAAATACACCTTGAATAGAAGATGAGATGCATTTTATGTTGATATTCCTGAGAAAATCCTTGCCTTATTCTCAGAGTGGGGCTGCTACCTTTATGTCCTGTGCCAGGTGTTGGTGATGGTTTGTTCAGGTGGCCTTTTTCAGGTTCTTCTGATAAATCATGTTGGTTTTTTTTCACAAAAATTCTAATGGAACTAAGCAAATGTCATGATATTTGGTTTTAAAGGCCGTGTATTTCTCCATAACAAACAGTTTAAGCTGTTTTCTGAAATAGTTTGAGATTTACTCAAATGACAGCTTTAATTTGAAGACATTTCTTCAGGCACAGTGAATTAATATAATCACTTTTTAGTCCTTTAAGATACAACTTCAAGGAAAGCTATCAGTTTTACAAGGCTGAAAAGATTCTGTTGTTGTCAGATTGAATTAACTCTACTTTTTAAATTCACAACAGTCCTTGTTAAAAGACAATCCTCAGCAGGGATATATAAAAAAAAACCCAAGTTTGTAATTGTCTGGAAATTGCAGAACTCACATTCATAAAATTGTCTCTTAACAAAGCAATTGAAAGGAAAACACTACCAACATTTGTTTTTGTAGGTATTTCTCTGAGATTATCAAGCAGAACTAGTCTTGGAATTGGAATAATTTTAGAACCAATTCAGCTGTAGCTCTTTGCTGCACAAGCGGTATTCGTTCTTGTTTTCTACCAAAAAAACATGCTAAGAAAGTAAGAAAATAACTTCTTTGAGTTGAGGATCATAAGGCCATGTAACAAATTATGCTCCTCACATCTTCTCACAGTAGTAGCTAAGATAGACTATTATCTTTCTCACTTAAAATTTTCTCTGTGCTTCTCTGTGCACTCCTGTGCTTTGACAAAGTGCTGTTGCCAGCATTGAATGATAATATCCTTCATCATTCGAGAGGGCAATGACAAGAAAAAATGTAAGTCAGTACTGATATAAGTCTGAAGGATTTGGAAGACAAATACACAGACCTTTATCCTGTAATATGCTTGAGTTGAGGCAGGAATCTGTGTTCCTGGAATTCGTTGCCAGGTTGGAACAGAGTAGGAAGGACCTGCACCCCGAGTTATCTCTCAGCGTGAAACTGGAAGATGAAGTTTAGACTGCTATGTATCATTACAAAATGATGTAAAATATATAGTGTCAACAAAGCTGACAGAGCAAGAAAATCTGTCAGAGGCAGACCACAGGAAAACATGACACATGGACTTGTTACTTGCAGGGCTTTTATTGAAGATCACTTACCTTAGTGGCTTTTAGACTGTCTTAAAGTAACACACACAGTGTGGGCTTAGTGCTCTTTTGCCAGGATAAATCATGTTCTGTTGAGCAGTTAGGAATGCCTGGGGATACCCAGTATCTCCCCATGGCTCTGTTCCTCCCATCAGTTTTGTCATTTCCATAATCATATACAAGAGACAGATTCTATTTATTAATGAATTGGTTTCAGTGTGTCTATGGTGGAGCAGTGTGCCTAAATTGGATTGAAGTAACCCGCTGGCAGCTGGAACTGTTAAGTGCAGAAAAAATGGGCAAAACAAGATGGCTGGGCTTTGGACAGCTGTGGAAAAGGTAACTAACTAGTAGGGGCTTGATAGAACCTCTGTTGAGGAGAGTTGCTGCAGTTTCCTAGACATATCTGAGAACTGTTAGGCAGCCAAACAGATCTAGATAAGAAAGAAAATGAGAAAGCAGCCAAAGGATTTACTTGATGGTTTTGTTAGGTCAGGGAGGACAGAAGGATGTAATGACTTCTCTGGATAAAGGATAGGAGAAAAAGTAGAGGTGTTTTATGACTGAACAGTCCAGAAAAACTTCAGAGAAAGCTATAAAGATGTCAAGCTGCAGACATCTAAGCAACAATGGAAGATCAAATGGGCTTTTTGTTGAAAATGCAAATGTTTTCTCGGTGTGAGATAATGAACTGCTCCGGGTAGGAGTGAAAGAAAACTTCTGAGGGAACTTTTGAGTCACTGCCAAGACAGAGTTACACGCTGTGATCCTTCCTCAGGCATTTGCCGTGTGTTTGGTCCAACAACTGCCATATTGTTAAATAAACACTTATATTCGAGAGTCCACAATGGCCATTACAGCAAAATATGTCACTGTTGTCCTACTGTAAGCAGATCTACTGGTTAAACTATGAATACTTTTGAAGGGTCTCCTCTGAGTCTCCTTCTCAGCTTGAGTGACTGTGATCATGCCCTGTATGTACTGGGATGTTTTGTCATCTTCTTTTGTCAGCATCCACCTGCTGTGAAGATTCTGCTGGGTCTCTAATAGAATGGATCAGTTCCACTGTATTAACCAGTTCTTGAAGAAAAGGCAACTCCATTAATCCAAGCCACAATTTTCAACAGGAGAAAGGCAAAAGTTTTCTTCTAATAACAAAATCCTATCATCTGAGGAGACAATAGCATTAGCTTATCATTCTTTGTTTTCCAATCATTGTTTTAAATTATATTGTGTCTTTTTCGCATGTAACAATAAGAAGGAGGATTTTACAAAATGATGGCGTTTAACTCAGACTGTGGATGGTAAATTTGCCAGCAAGATGAGTTCCAGGTTTACAAGAGCAAAAATAAAGAGATATAGACAAGTCAAAAATGTATTTGGTCACTTATGACTATGAAAGACCTTGTCTATATTTTTTTGCAAATCCCATTTATGGTACTTCAACAGATTCATGATTAATCTCTACATGGAATAAACTTTCAGGCCCAGGATTTACAGAGTCCAGATATAAGACTTCTAGACCAATGGGTATATAGTGCTTCTTTTTGTTGCTTTCCTTATCATGGAAGACATGAAACAGTGTGAGCTCTCAGAAAACTCATCTAAATTGTAGACCTAAAATGTTCTGCATAAATTGTAATTTTTTTCTTCTACTGCTAACAGTTTCTTACAGTGTATATTGTAAATCCTGAGAAAATCTTTCTTTTCATTCTTGGATGCTAGTAAAACAGGGTTGTAGATTGGATTGTCAAAGGAATTTTGCTTAGAACTGTTCCCAGTAAGAACAAATGACAACAAGATATAAAGCGTTAAAAAATACTAGACTTTTATGGGTCAAGGGAGATCTTAACTGTCTTGAAACATCTGACCTTACCTGTTTCTGTAGAACTCTAGAAAATCTGGCTTCTACTGTACTTGTTTTAATAACTCATTTTGGATTAACGCTGCAACGTTGCTTTTAACTGCTAAAAAGTGTCATCAAAACATCTCCAAAAGTTCATTGCGGTGAAAAGGAACCCTCCCAATTTTTTATATTAATTTTTGACGTGTTAAAGATTACATTATAGGCAGAATTACAGGTGATGTCTCTACTTTGCAGGAACAACTCTCAACATTATATTTGACATAATGTAATGTGAAATAATTTGGTTAGTTTTTTATAGAAAATGGTCTCAGAAGCAGTACAATGTGGGGGTAGGCTAACTTGTTGCTTCATAAATTTTCATGTGATGTAGTATATACATCAAGGTGTAGCCTCACTGATTATCAGACAAGAAAAGTACCTAGAAATACTGGTTCCTTGCTCCCTGTCCACTTCATAGGCTCCAGATTCAGGTGTATTATTTGTAAAAATATATCATTGTAATGGGACTTCACAGAATTTAAAACCACTTCTGCATTGAACTCAGTAAACTGAGTTGAGCTGCTTGCCTTTGTGCTATTACAATAATCCTTCCCTCTGGCAAATTGTATTCAAACTTCAAGTGTTGATAGCAAGCTTCCGTTCTGAAGGCAAAGACTTCATTTGAGCACTTAGTAATATTAATATAAACACCTGGCAAACTTCCTTCTTGTTCCCTTTAATTGCCTGAAGTATCATACTTTACAGATTGTTTGCTTCCTATATATTTAAAATACCTCTTCATAGTTCCCTTGTTGTGTTAGATGTTTTATTTATGATGATATTTTTGCTTATCAATGCTGTGTTTAATTGTCTAGTTTTCATAAGCTTTTCTTTGTAATACAGTATGTTACACTGATATATTCTTCAATATGGTTCTTTGTTAGCCTATGACACTTCTAGCAAAATGTATTGTAAGATTACCCAATTTACAAAGTTAGCCTCTTCCACATACTATCAAACAGTGTCATGGATGGAGCGATGCACTTCACTCGTAGAAAGAAGCAGCAATACATTTGTTGATATAAACCAAGGATTTAACAAAGTTTAATAAAAAATGTGACAGTGTTTTAACAAGATTTGATGGCAGGGCACACTTGGTTATTTGCTGCATAGAGGACATAACCCTGTCAGGGAGACCCTCCCATTGAGTCATGGTTTCAGAAAGGACCCCCTTTTCTTTCTAAACTCCTTCTCAGAGCGGAGTCCAGGTGTGGCTGGATGCAATCCTAGTCCCAAGTTTGGTCGATGATTTATGTCTAAAGCATTATATATGCACAATCAATCCTTTATATTACTTAGCTAAGATTTCAAAGTTTAGCATGCTACTAGTCGCTTACAAAGGATCTGTTGTGGCAAGGAATCTCTGAATCTCGAGAAGTAACTTTGAGAGGCATCCCTACTCTAGGGGAGATCCTGGCATGCAGCCTGCTGCCGTGCAGGAGAGCACAAAGGGCTCTTGGGTTGTTCACTATTTATGGAGGTAAGATGATTGACCCATGGTCATATTTGTGTATTGACCACGGTACCAGCTTTGCTCAAGTTAACCCTCAGCTATTGTGTTGATATCTGTCTCTCTGAAACCACGTTGAGCCAGATGCAGCCATCATGATTAGATGCACCCATTATGACCACCACAGGTGGTTATCACTTGGGCAAAGTTAGGGGAGATAAAGATCAGGTTGGCACCTGCGGGGGAGCACACTGTCACAAACTCTGGTGACACCTATTATACACCTGGAAAGGCAATAAACTTCCTTTGATTCAATATTAAGACCAAAATTGAAAAGAGAAAAGTGTTGGCTTTTGGTCTGAATTACCATCAATATCAAAATCAAAACTATTGTAACCTGGAATAAAGTGCTTGGAGTGCTGCAGTCTGGTTTCCATTTTTAGTTTACCTATGGTTATTTTTCTTCTACAAGTTGGAGTTTAAAATCTGTATTTTTAAATATAGGTGCTCTCAGAGTTAAAAGAAGTTGGTTGAATTCAAATATTTAAATATAAATGGTTAGACATTTCATTAAAAATCAAAATAAGTCATCTTGTTCTTCAATATTCTTACTCTTGGTTTGGTGTTTAGATTTTTGGTGAAGGATTTTTGCAGACTATACACTTCATTTTATTCCTCCTAAACCTTTTTAAGGCACTGGAAGAAATTATTAACTTAGCTCCAAATGATTGTTCTCGTACATTATAGAAGAACCCCTATTAAATTCTGGAGTAGGTCATCTGACAGTTTATCCCATGGCAGCATCTTTAGTCTACTCTGTTGAAAGACTCAAGTATGTACCAGCCTTCATTAAAAGCTGCTTCTGATATGGAAGAAAACCAACTGCATAAGCAAGGTGAGGACACAAGTTTGCTTCAGCATGCATCTTGTCTTAATCTCCACACCCCTCAGCAGGCACACTGCCTTCCAAGAGGTGAGGTATCCTCTGAAGTAAAGCAAGGACAATCCCAGCTCTGACCCACAACTAAGAAACTGGCATTATAATTTTTTGGTTTTGAGTGCAGTTTCTGAAAATCTGACAGTGTGGCAATGTGGCAGTCACCTTTGAAATAGGAACTGCCTTCCTAAATAACTAGCTCACTTTGGAAACCACCATCTTTGATCTCACCTTTACTGTTTAAAAATCCCTTTTCTTTAAAAACATAGCTTAGTTTGAATCATGAACTTAAGAGTGATCCTGCAGAAAAAAACTCCTCTGAAATGAAACTTTTACAGCACTGTACCCATGAAAATACAGTTGCAGCTGAGCAGAGGTACTGAGGATTTTGGCAGTATCTATATGGCTAAAAGGAAGATCACCCTTAGATCCCTTCAGAAATATCCACTAAATCCAATTCTGTTCAGTGCCATAATTTGCTGTGCTGAGCATCAGAGTAAGCAAGTACAGTAAGCACACCTACTAATTGTGCCAACACTGACAGTATATGTGAGCCTGAAATAATTCTACCAACTGATGTTCAAGTGAAATTAATCAATGGAAGAATTTTAAACATCTGTGCTGATGACTGTTTTCCAGGTTCTTTTTTCATACTCACATAATTTTTCTGTTTACAAAGTAAATAGCCTTGTTAAAATACTATAGCACTAATTTATATTTTTCTTTTTCCTAGGGAATATGACAGGCTACATAAGGGTGAAAAAAGTCAATGTATTAAGATCTGGAAGATGGACAATAAGCAGGAGTCACATTTTCTTCACTGCAGATCATAAAATCCTTTTAATATCTATTTTTTATATTTGATCAGAGAAGAATCTTTGTCCTCTGTTTTGTTTTCATACTCTATCTGAACTATTCCATATCAATAAAAACCCATTTCCAAGGACTTTTAATTACCTTGCCAGTAGACAAAAAAGTATTTTAATTTGACTGTCAAGATTATCCTGATAAATGTCAGATTTATGGCAATTTCAGAAATAAGTAGCTTTAAAATTTCAAGAGACTAATAATTTGAAGATATTATTTAATTCCCTTAAAATATGGTGAATTGATTTTATATTATAGAAATTACATACTAGTTACTAATTTGACAAAATTACTAGAGCGGTCTGTGGATATATATTTTTCCTCCTTTTAGGATGCGACCCAAAACCTACTAAGTGAAGTCCATAATTTTTTCATCCAATGGAAAGATTCTCTTTTTGGATACAGCAGACAAAAGGTGAGATTTTTCATCCTCTTTGGACAAATGTCCCTCAGAGATTAATAGAGATGTTATTCTTTCAATAATCTGTAGTGCTTAGAGGACAATTCAATATTGCTCTGAAACATTTTGAAAGAAAGTTCCTTTTGTTATTTTTAAGAACAAAGTTTGAAAATGTTTTGAAAATATCTTTGCAAAGATTTGGAGCCGTAACAGCAACAGTTTTCCCAGCCTTACCACCTGAAAAGTCTCCTCAGCATCCAAGCAGATGCCAACACGCACATGCAGGATGCTTATGGCATTATTGTTGTCCAAAACCCTGCTTTGATTAGAGCTATTTGTTAAAGGCTAGCCAAGATCTTCCATGTCTTTGGAAAGGGATGCTAATGTTTTTTCCCTGGGCTGAACTTGCACTTGGTTTCAAAGATCTTTTTAAAGTAAAAATTCCCACCCAAGCATTTAACCTTCTGCATTTTACCCAGATGTACTTATAATGTCGAATGTATTTATAATGTTAAAAAAGTGAGTCACAGTCCTCCGGGCAGAGGTAGTAGAATATTGGCATTACTTGCAAATGTTGTGGAGAGACTCGTTGTGTAACCTTGATCTGTCCAGCTAGCTCCCAAGAAGCAAGAAGGCAGTTCTGGGTCCAGACACCTTTCCAGTGGTCTGGCACAAGATGGCAATAAGCTGGTGTGGATGTAGAGACAGAGAATCTGAACCAGGACAAAAAAACAGGCCAGCAAAAGAGATTGGCAACCTGATGCATAAGTAACAAGAGGGAAAAAAGAAATGCCAACTGTCAAAATACATGCATGGGCAAAGGAGTTTCTGGCAGAGAGTGTAGCAGCAGGAGGAAATGAGCCTGCAGGAGGTGCAGAGTATTATTTTGTTCAGCTGTTCAGCAGGCAGTCTGGGAAATTTCTCTTTTTTAGCAGGTGGTTCTAACTAACTGCTTTCACTACAGGTCTGGATCTTTTCATACAGTATATGGGCTGTTGATTTTTAAGGCTGTAGACTGTTAAGGACAATGTAAATCATCCAATGTAAGATACTGCATAAGCCAGGCTGCAGAATTCAGTGTGGTACTGGTGAAACTTGTATTGTGGCACATTTTAAAGAATAACAGCCAATATCAATTTAAAAATACCAAGTGATGGCTCGGAATATGATAGAACACTACGCAGTTTTTTTATAGTTAGCTTTTCTTTTAAAAAATAAGGGCCTTCTGTCCTGTCTAAATATATCTAGGTTTGGACTCCATCTTCTGGTTCTTAAAATGCCTCTTTCTTTTTAGGCTGAGAAGCCCTTTTTAGCAGAAAAACTTCTCACCCTTTGGGTATTCATTAGCCATGCTAAAATTAACACTTGAAATTCTCTTGGATACATTCAATAGATAAAAAGGCTGTAACTCTTCACAAGGAAGATTTTTCCAGACCTTGCATACTGTTGAAGTAATTTTTATTTTGTCATAATATTTTATTTTGTGTTGTATTTTTATTTTGTCCAAATACTTTAAAATGTATTTTTTTTTTGTACAAGAAGGAACTCTGGTGACTGCACAGTGCCTAATATAATGGCTTGACACTTCAGCTTTTCCCAAAAACACAGGCTTGAATATAGGCCTTCAGGTTTATCACTCCGAAATTTAGGCAGATAACTAAGGACAAAATAGAGAGTAAAGGCAGCTCCAGAAGACTGTTTAATCTACATAAGGTCTGATTTGGTGTTTGGTGATATCTCAGTCTTCCCCGACTATATGTAGGGCATAAATTATAAATTTCAAACATCTAAGTTCAGATTTTACTGTCAGGCATTTTATACTTTCACCTGTAACATTAGTAAAGTTGAGGAATAAAAGAATGGCTAAGAATGGATATAAAGTCCAGGAACCTCGCAGAAATACCTCACTTGCATCTTGGTTATTAGCTGCAGATAATTCAGGTTATGTTACCAGAAAATCTTTGCTACTGCATCTATACTGGATTCTTTTTGCCATTTTTCTGTCAAATTACATTTGACTGAATCAAGTTTTTCATTCTCTTATAATACTAATACATTCATAGTTTCCCTCTAGTGCTTAAGAACTTCCTGGTGTCCTGACAGCTTGAAGAAGTCCCCTTAAGCTCTGGTAGTCGTTATTTGG
Organism: Ibidorhyncha struthersii; assembly: GCA_013398815.1. NCBI lineage: Eukaryota > Metazoa > Chordata > Aves > Charadriiformes > Charadriidae > Ibidorhyncha > Ibidorhyncha struthersii. The sequence continues at coordinate 295,902 of VZSZ01004066.1, forward strand.
TCCTACGCATTCAAAACTTGCTTTATATTTAGCACTTGCTCTTTGGCACATTTTGCAGTTATGGATGAAATAACTAAAATCCAACCCAAAACACCTCTGTAAAGTGTGACATCATCCAACTTCTTGGTTATTTTGCTTTTCTTGCTTTGATTTTTATTGTGCCGTGTCCACAGCCTCCTACTTGCACCTACCTGTTGACTCCAGTGATCTGAAATGATTAAATGCTTTCGGTAACCTGGGCTAATGAGGTATGAATGACTACCGTTAGGTATCTGGAGACATAGTAGTGTCACAGAGCAGATGACCTGCTGGGGAGTCTGCCTCAGAAAAGAAGATGTCTTAGAGGTGTTGATACTTTGTTCCTTTGGATTCCAAGCTCTACCTGCTGCTGTAGCATGTTAGCCTTCTGGGGAGGAATGGACTGTGCCCAGTGAAAAAGGAAAATAAATACAAACCAAAACCAAGAGACAAACTCCAGGAGGTTTAAGACATCTTCAGGAAAAAGACAATTACTAGAAGATATTCATTTTAATACAATTTCAGAAAAAAATGCTGAAGGATGTTTGATCCCCTTGGCACAGAACAGGGGTAGTCACTTAAGCACAAAATGGGAGAGTTGAGGGTTTATGATTCAGTTTCTGGTTCTTCTTGTGCACAGCACAGAAAACGTTCACCAGGGAAGGGTCTCACAGTGCACAGAAAAAGGCAAAGACTGGTAAGTGCCTACACATGCTGGCAAGTAATAATTACATCTGTTTATACTGGGGTTTGATACAACAGGACACATTTGTCGTAGAAGAAAAAACCTGGAAACTTTAATACTGTGTTAGCGAGTCCTATCAGGTTTGACATGTCACAGTCACTTATGTTGTATAATCTGACATACTGACATAATGAGAGCTGATATGTCACCCTAATGATAGGTCTATTCTGAAAAATGAAAGAAGACGTGGCTCATAATATCAGAGCTAAGATTACTATGGTTTTCAGTAACATGCTCTTTCCAATTAAGATCATAGTCAAGCGGTGCCAAACATACGTGCATGTGAATATGGTCAGTCATAAAATCACTTTTATAATTACTACTGCATTATGTAATCTTATGAAGAAATTTTACAGAGGTTAGTAGTAAGGCAGCCAAGTAGTAAGGAATGTAGAAAGGCATACAGAAATTGCTATAAGTATTTAATGGTCAATAACAGATTTGCTCTAGCTTTTTTAAGCCACCTTATGGGGTTCCATAGCGAGAATCCAATATTATATTAAATTCCCAAAAGATTATTAAAATGACTGACGTCATTTCATTTTAAATCTATCAAGATTAACCATTCATTCCCAAAGACTCAAAGGTTATGTAAAGTCTTAGGTTTATTCACCCACACAGAACAGTATTGGAATTCATCATGAAGAGCATAGACATACTTACAGTAAATGCATAACCATTTTTAGAAGGTACTTGTAATTGTTGCTTTGTGTTATACTGTTACGAGCATGATAGAAATACAGCAAATTATTACAATTACTATTATGTCACCTGTATGACAGTTGAAATGAACACAAATTTTGAAAAGAATTTTATTCATCCCTTTTGCCAAAAGCTTTTAAAAATCTTTTATTGTCAGCCTGTGACCTTGCAGAACATCATTGACTCTCAGGTTGCTCAATTCAGCTGCTTATACTTCAGTAACTAGGGAGTATTGATAACCTTTGTTTAATAAACAGTTTGCAACAAAAAGAAAGAAGTCTTCCCTCTCAGACTGAAATTATAAAGAAGAAAACAGGTTTTATATAAAACCATGAAATTTCAAATATAAGCTCATATGCCTCTGGTGAAAATGAAAACATTTTCAGGAGAAACCTGTTACACAAAAATAAAGATAGATAATTTTATCAAAATGAAGTAAAATCCATGCAGCAGGTACAATGGTGTTTTCAGCCACTAGAAATTCTGGCTTGGAAATTACCGCACAAGGAGGGAAGCTAATATAGCACTTTGTGCTGACCTACATCACTCTCTCCTTGTGTTAAATTTATGCTAGANTTAATTTTAAATTTGCTTTGAGTATCAGGGCACCTGTTATAATATAACACAGAAATAAGAAAAAAATAAGATTGGACTGATGTATTTCATTATCTATTGCATGATCATTTAAAATATAAATGAGGTGCCATTAAAAAATGGAGTGCAACAATGTAATTTCCCAGCTTAATTTTGTCTGTTTCTTCTACTTAAACATTGACAGCAATGTATGTATAATGCATTATTGGAAGAGAAGAATAAAATGTATTTGGAAAAAAATCCACAATAATTTTGTTTTATTTTACAGAAGAACTTAATTTCACAGATTTCCAGCAACTCTGAAAATGCTTGATCAGTACAAACACATGCAAAGTTAATTAATGATTTCAATTTCAAAGCACCTTTGATTAACTGAAACCAGTACACAGGGAGGCAAACTACTTTTCATTAATGACTCTTTTTATCGTTTCTATTATAAAATGCCTCTAATTGACAGCACATATTTTCCAAACAGTCTGTATTATTAGATTAGAACTCTTGACGTTGTTCACATCTGGGTACATGAGCAAAAATAATTAAATTTAATAATAATGGAAAAAACGCAGTAATCCATCATACTACTACTGTAGCATGAGCAATGAAGTCTGAGTGGATGCCAAATTAAAAAATGAATCCATAAAAATACGTCAATTACTATAACCATAATAAAATTTCGGCCCCTGTTCAAATGAATATGAACCATAATCCTCTCTCTCAATCTCACTGGGGTCTTCTGATTTCAAATTGCACCTAAAAACATATTTAAGGTGACCAGCATTGCACATTAGCTTTAGAAATCACATATAACACTGTAGCCTCAACTGAAACAAATCTCCAGGACTCTTCAATTTAAAATTCCTCCATTTTCTGTGCTATTGTCTCAGCTTCATCACAGCATTCAGTATGACCTGAACTATTTTTCCAAACTCATCGTTCATATACTGGCAGCTTCATAAGGTAAGTGCAGTGTGATTCTCTTTCTTTAGACACTGCCTTTTGCATCCTTCTCATCTTTCTGTACCAAATGTTCTCATTTGTCAGGCTTTAGAAACCTGTTGGAAGAGTAAATAGGGAGCTCAGAACATTCAGAATTTTTGTGTGTGTCCTGTGAAAGCTATTGTTCAACAAACAGGCATCTCCTTTTTTCACGGTTAAAATGGATTGCTATTGTAACAACTGAGAAAGGCATTGTATAAATGTTGTTTCAGCAGTGCAGATCATACATCAGTGACATGCTTGTTTCACCTTTTTCCATATGGAAGGAGATAGCTTGCCCTGGTAGACATGCTTTCATTAAAGACTCAATGTGGCCAGTTCATGAGATCATTGATAATTCTTATGTGAAGGGACCTCAGGAGGTCTCCAGACCAACCTCCTCCTCAAAGCAAGGCCAACTATGGGGTCAGGATAATTTGCTCAGGACTTTTTGCAGAAGGGTCTTGAAAACCTCCAAGAATGGAGCCCCTACAACCTCTCTGGCCAGCCTGCTCTACTGTTGTGCATTCCTCATGGGAAAAAGGGTTTTCTTTGCCACCAGCCTAAATCTCTCTGGTTAAAATTATGTCTGCTGTCTCTCATCTTTCCACCATACACCACTGAGAACAGTCTGTATCTGTCTTTATAACCTTGTAGTACTGGCAGGCTTCTGTTAGATCTCCCTGAAGCCATGCCTTCTCCAGACTGAACAATCCCAGCTCCCTCAGCCTTTCCTCACAGAACAAGTGCTCCAAACAGTGAGGTCTTGGTGGCCTCTGCTGAACCTGCTCCAGTTTATCAGTACCTTTCCTGCGCTGGGGAATCCAAAACTGGGTATCATCCCTTCCCTCAATCGACTGGCCATGCTTTTGTTAGTACAGCCGCAAAAGCTGTTGGCTGTATCTGCTGCCAGGGCACGCTGCTGGCTCACACTCAACTCGCTGCCTATCAGGAGCCCCAGGGCCTTTCCCACAGAGCTGCTCCCCAGCTGGTCAGCCCCACCATGGATTCTTACAAGGTACTCTTCCTTCCCAGGTGCAGGATTTTGCATTTGTCCTCATTGAACATCATGATGTTCACCTAGACCTATTGCTCCAACCTGTCTAGTTCCCTCTGAATGATTTAAATTGATAAAAGTGTCCTCCCTTGCCCCCTCCAAGTCACTCACGAAGATGTTAAATGAAGCAAGTCCCAGGGCAGACCCCCGAGGTACTGTACTGGCTACTGGACTACAGATAGAACATGATGCATTAACCATCACCATAACCAATCCTGTTCACCCATCTAGACTGTAATGTCACAACTTGTGTACAATAAATTTGCAGAAGGCAGTGTCAAAAGCTTTGCTGTAGTTGAAGTAAACAACATCCACTGCTGTCTTCTCACTCTCTAATCCATCCATTTTATCAAAGAGGGGAATAATTTTGATCAGGCATGATTTGCCCTTGGTAAATCCATGCTGACTGTTCACAATCACCTGATTATCCTTAATCTGCACAGAAAGGTGTGCCACAGGGACACTTCATGATTATCCCAGGGGTAGTACTTCGTAGTTCACCAGTTTTCTTCATTGCAGAGTCATAGAGACACCATAAAGTTCGTTGTCAACACATCCTCTTGAACCTGTTTACAAACTATTTACCTCCATCTGTGTATACACTGTTTGACTGTATTTATTAGACATTTGTCTCCTCCAGTGAACACTCTGCCCAACTCCACTCTCCGGTAAGGATTATACTCAAACATGCCAGTGAGAAGAGCCTGAAGAGAAAAGCAATTCTTTTCATATGGTAGCCCTATCTTACTGAACATTTCAGTAGTTTTACTTTGTTTTACTTTGGGATATGTTAAAAAAAGATATTTCTCAGGTATCATAAATCTGTCTTGTTCTAATTTTCTGGAGATTACAGATAACCTAGTTTACGCCTATAAGTAAGCCAACCTGAAATAAAACTGTCAATTTTCCCTTCACTGCAAAATTCACTTTTCTGCAGTGATACATCAACCATGTGCGTATGAGAAAATTCCATGAATGTACACATTATGAACATCAGTTATAAATATTACTTCCTTTTAGTATAGTTATGGACAATGTAAGTCGTGATTTTTTTGTGAACTTTTGGGGTTTGTTTGTTTTTTTTTTTTTAATTTAAAAATGTATCAGCATTCTCACAGAGCCCCAGTAAAACTGTCTATAGATAATTCATGTCTTTTAGCTTTAAAAAAAGTTCTCTGGAAAAAGATTGTTTTTCTCAGCAATATGAAAATTGAAAGGTGCTTTTTAATATATCTTCTAAAAAACTCAAGAACTTTGCTTAGGAAACACAATATTCTGTTACAAGATCCGTAAAATAAATAACTGTGTGAGTGGAAGCCAAGACATTGGGCTTAATGATCAAGAGGCCTCAAAAACATACAGGCTTTGCAAGTGCACCTGCAAGAGCCTGCCTACAGTACATACAGAATGTCTTAGAAACAGACGGTTTTCACAGATATATTACTGTTCCTTAAAATCTTTGGTATCCTTAAAGGTGTGTGGAAACAGTGTTAATAATTACAATATTTATTCACTGGAAATAAAAGTAGAATTATTCTGAGACTGTTCTCTAGATTGGAAGGTACATTTATATAAAAACAAAGAGTTTTCTCCTTTTTTTTTTTTTCTTGAACTAAATCCATTAGTGCTGAGAAAGGAAGGCAGAAGCCCTTTTTCACCATGTTGATCATAACAAAATATGCTTCACGTGCCAAAAAGTTGCTGCTGGTAACTCTAAAACATATGGATAGCATATTACAGCATTTCATTATTCATTTATTTGAAGTTATTAATGCTGTAAACCATTGTAGGTAGTTGATTATTCATCATGTATATAACCGCCCCACAATCATGTTTTCATGTAAGAGATGAAAAAAAAATAACTTCTCATTCAAATGGCCAAAAAAAAATACTTTACCTTTCAGCTATCTTTGATGCCTATAAATACTTTTTTTAACCTAGTATCTGATCCAGCTTATTTGTAAATGGATGCACTCATCGTTAATTCATTACTGAATTCATTCAGTTCATAATTGTGAGAGATTTTGCTCCCACAAATTTTTAGGTTCAGTTATACAAATTAGTCTCAACAAAGGCAACAGAAAATAGTGAGCAAAATGGGATATCTAAGTAAGGATGGAAGTTCTCGCACGTATTTTCAGTGATCTAAAAGCTGTGGCTAGGCTAAGAATTATTTGCACTCCTACAGTCAGTGGGGTGACACAAACACTTCCTGAGGATGATTAACATTCCTCATTACTCTATTTCAGGAGGTTTTTCATCCCACCTTTTTTTCCATATTGGCAAGAGGAGAAGCAAAACCACCCAGTTTACCTGGGATGCCCAGATTTTCAGATGGCCTGTGTGAGGGAGAATTCATGTCAAATAAACTTTGCAAGGTTGTCACAGGATTTCTAGGATGGCGGTGGAGTGGCCAGGAGGAGGAAGGATGGCTTTCTCAGCCATATACTGTAGGTGGCACTACTTTTACACAATAACAGTCATTTGCAGTTTCTTGGTAAACCTCTTCATCAGCTGAAACCAAGACACTGCCAAGCTGTAGGACTTGGCACAGAAAGCACGCTTAAGGTCAAATAAATTTTGGATGCACAGGTCATGAGAGTATGAGGAGACCCAGACAACACAGCATCGATCATCACATTGAAGACTAGAATCTGGGTCAAATCCAATTATCTGCAGTGGGTAAGAGGGCTGCAAGCTCTGAGAAGCTTTGTGAACCTTTAATACCTTGGAGTTGCAGGATAAGCAGACATGTTTTCTGTCTGGTTTAAAAGGAACGGACAGATAAGGAATAGATCCCCATAGTACCTTGAGATAGACAACTTGCTGCAGAGCAGCAGTATGGAATAGACACATGCTGTCCAACAAAACCAAAAAAAAAGCAACACATTTTATAGATGTCAGATGAACACCAACACCACCACCAAAATTTATAGCTATAGGACAAAGAAGAACCTGATTATTTGGTGGAAAGTGAATCACTGTATGTGTGCTCTGCTGTAAAAGATGGTACTGCTTGAATATAATGGTGAATGATTTTTTTTTCCAAAGTAAAGTAAGTTGATATTACTGATATTTATCTTTTTCAACTGCCACTGGTAAGTTTTGCCAGTATGAAGCCTGACTTCATTCAAATACTATTTGTTGAGAAAGACTTCATGTTCCATAGTGAGGGACTTCACTTCAGGATCAACCCTAATAAAGTCAAGAAGAAATAAAATGGTATCTTACTAGTTCTGAATACAATCTATGACATCTGAATTTTATTTGCTGTGGTAATGCAATGGTTACATTGAAAAAAAAGTCACTGTCATTCCAGTACAACTGCTTTTCAGCGAAAAGGAACTAAAATGTCTTGTTTAGGCATGATATTAATTATAGGTGTTCCTTCTTTCATATTGCAGAAATTTAATGGAGTTCTTGTAAATTAGGACAATTAGGTGCTGAGGAAATAAAGTTTACAATCTAAGTGGGAAGCCTCCCATTTTCATGGTTAGTGAAACACTGCAGATACGGGTCATTTTTGTAGCAAAGGTATTAACTGCACCGAAGACCAAAGTAACGATATTCTGCAGTGTCGCAGGTGCATTCTGTCCGCAGACCTTCCAAGTACATTCAAAGTAAATGTATTTTCAGTTCTTATGGGAGCAAGGACCAGGGGATGTAAATTTTTGATGGTGATACCAGAAATCTCGAAGGACATGATATACAAAAGGTTGTGTATCCCTGCCTGTAGTCTATAGTTAAGGAAGGCAAGCCAAAACCTTTTATTATGTACAGTGATTGCATTGCTGGAGTCTTGGGCAAGACTTCAGGAGGAATAATCCCAACTATTTCTGACCTAAGCCAGCTGCAGATTGCAAAGAGAATGTCAAAGAAATACATCTTTCTTTATCCCCTTGCTTTATCAGAAGCGTTCTAAAAGTATTTTAGTGAACCTCCAGACTATAAGAAACTGCTGGCAGCCCTTTTGAAATGACCCCTCAAGGACTGCAGGCACAGGTCCCCTGCTGCGTTTAGGTGGCTAGTTCCTCTAGCAATTGATGGGAACCAGGGACCTAAATACAGGCTACAGTCCTAAATAGCTTTGTACATCTGAGCCACACGTACTTACACTCACCAAAGAAAGCCAGCAAAGCTTTGTAATATTAAGAAGGATTACACTACTGCAGCTATGCAAACAGTTGCACATAGTCCATCTGCTATTGTAGTTTAATACAAATAAGGTACAAGCCTTTGTAGTGACTTCAGATTATGAAAATATTAAGAACAATTACATTTAGTGGCTTGCATGTTATTATTCTTTTTGACAACCCTCAAGGATAATAGCCCTGGACTAGGCTTTTGCTAGCTCAATCTCCCCCATATCAGCATGAATTCCTTCCACTAATTCTAAGATGTTAACAACTTACTGAAAACAGTATGTATTAGACAACTTATATATAGAAAGGAAATAAATCTGAAAATTCTGCAAAACCACAGAGAAAAAAACATGTATAAAAAAACTTCAGTGATGCAAGGTTAGAATTTATAATGAAATGTAGATTTCCATATTTAAGGTTACTCTGAGGTAAGGTCCTGTGAAATTAATTACATTTTAATTGCTCAGACTAGCAAAATTTTTTCTCATATGCACTGTTTTACACTTCAAACTCATTGTATCATTAAATCAAAGAATAATTACCACAGCATTACCACAGTCAAAGCAAAATTTAGCTAATTAAGGTGCTTTGGTCTCATTGCAAAGAAAAGCTTGCTGTTGTTCTAAGTCCTACCTTTCATTTCAAAAAGGGTAAAAGCAATTCCATCCCTTTGTTTGCAAAGAAAACCATAAAGATGTAACCAAGCACAGTCGACCCTCTCCGTTGAAAGCATAGCATAATTCTCCAACCTGTGAACTTCCTCATATGTGTTCAGGGGTTATTAATCATGAACTGTATTGCAACAGAAGAAGGAAACCCAACTCACATTACCCACTTTGCAGTAGCTCCATGAGAATTTTACTGTTTGATGTAGTAGCAATGAGCTTGGCTTCAGCGCACAAGAGCTAAGTTTGTCCAATATACCTAAAACCAAAATTGGTAGTGCAGAGAAAGGAAAAGAAGAGATGAGTACTTCTGAGACTTTACTGGGAAAACAATTTATTTTCTGTGTCTTGCTTCTACAACTACCCACTGTTTTGTGAGAATGAGCAGAGGGTCATATTTACAGATGGGTATTGAAAGTTTAGCCAGGGTCTTGGATCTTTCACTTCAAAAATCATCCTTGCCCAGACTGGCAGTGAGAGTTAAACAGAGCGTGCTAGACAATTGCACAGAGATTTTCTCCAGCGTCCTTTTTTCCCCCACAGAAAATATTTAGGAAAACAGATTATTAGAAAGCAAAATCCCAAATTTTATCTCAGAAAATCATTTTTGCTGCACAAATGACCTATTGCCTGTGATTCTAAGAGTTGTGAAGTGACTGTTAAAGAACAGTAATTATATTTATGTAAACTACTGGAGAACTCAGAGAGTAACAGGCTCAAGTTTGAACAGAAGACAAAACAGTAGCTCTTTATACTTGTGAAACCAGTATTCAACTTTAACAAAAAGAAGTTGGACCATTGCTTTCATATCATACTCAAAATGGAATAGTGACCCCGTATCATACGTCAAAGGAGTTTCGGTGCTTTTCTGACCTGGCTCAGATAGGACTGCCAAGAGCAGAACTACCATTAACACTTTCTGGAGCAACTGGTCTGAAATTTCCATTAGGAATGTGAAAGTTGCTTCAGCTTTAAAAGATCTGGCAAAAGATACAAAGCAGTGCAGTTCCATTTCTCATACACACTCTTGTCACCAGTGATATCTGCAGCAAATGGGGGGTAGGGAAGGTGTTTTAGCTTTGTCACTATGCTCTGCCAATGTCTATTTAATTGCTATGGCATTACTTTGTTGGTGACTACCAAAGACTTCTAACCTGCAAAAATCTAGTTTGATCCGGAAAGCAGTAATTCATTCAGATAAGTAATTTTGGAAATAGTCAGCAAAAAAATTCAGTTATAGTTTGACATCTGCTCAATTCCTGCTGTCAGTGCAATGACACAGGAAAGATCTCAAAGATAAACTAAAATAAAAAATGCTGATTCTCACAAAAACCTCCAAAACCCACTGAGGTCTGAGGGAATAAGAGAAATTGGGAATTGCATGTTCCCAGGCTGTGAAAGCTTGAGGATAAGCGAGACCTGCCTGAACCAGCAAAAAATGCATTTAGAATTTCAGTGCTGCAAAGCAATTTGCTTTTGTTTCTTAAATTTCTATAAACCAGGGCTTTGGATGAAGCGATCCTGAAGCTATCCTTTTTCCTTCTGTTCATAATCTTCTGGATGCAACTCAAGAACAGCCAGATGTGATAGGTCAAATGGAATGAAACTTGACCTATTGATGGGATGTCATGATGCTATTCTTTAACTAAAACATCTCTGTTTACTTCTCTCCTGTTCGTTCTCTCTACATCGGATGTCTTTTCTTTCCATCAAATATCTCTGTCCTCCCAACCTTTCCTTTCTAAACTGAATAAATGAAGCTCATATCCACAAATTATAAGCCTTATTTTCCAGCATGTAAATTATCAGTGTTCAACTGTCCTTCAAATTCTGTTATTAGGTCCAAAGAAGTGCTACTAAAAATAATCTCATTACAGTTATTGGTGAGCTGAAGAATCAAGGTACATGTTCAAGATCACCTCTCTGATCGTACCAGATGTTTCCACTGTAGGCATTCAAGGACTAAACTAATCAGTTGTCTGCAAAAAATCTTAATGTAGTAGTGACTACTTTTCAAGAATTCCTCACCCTGATATTATAGATAGCTTGCGTGCCTTGTTCCTAAATACACTACTTGATGGCATGCAAAGCCAAATGGCACTGCTCCACAGCCTGTACGCTCCTTTCTTCACCAGCAGGAAGAAATAAATATTTACTTCTACCTTCAGAGTTAGGTCTAGAGACTTGCTATGAACATTTTTGTGTAAAGTTGTGCTGTGATTTCAATGACAAGAGCTTCTGTTCAGTGGGAAACAATTCTAGGTGAGCTTCATTCCTTCATTGTAGCTTTACTAATGCTATAAATCAGCAGGGTTCCATATTTAATTTCTGTAGCTCTTTAGGATTTCATCTTTAGCTTTAGAAAATATAAACAATTTCTTGTCTGATCCATTTGCAAATTCTCATAGAATTGTTTCTTTGGGACATATATATATTTAAATTAAGCTTTTTCAGCCAGAAAGTTTATTTCATATATATTTTCTCTAAAATGTTGTAACTTGCCAATTCTAACTGTAGCCTCAAATATATTTTTTTTATTCTTTAACCTTTGTACTTCTTTTAAAACTGTAACTGTGCTTGTCTTGCAGTCTTGCATTTATAATTATATGTTTACTTAGATGTTTAACTTAATTTTTTTTTTTAAGACTTCCTTGTGAGTGGCAAAAAAGTTCAGAAGTAAAAGAATTCTAATTGAATGTCAGATCACTGATTTCTATTTCTTACATATTTTTTATTTTACACAGATTTCAGAAAACAAAAAAACAAAAGCAAACCCCCCAAAACTCAGAAAGCTGACAGCCTAGAAATCATTGTACTGACCACTAACTTTGAGTGTGTTAATCAGTCGCCTGAGGGATTCATGCTGGTCAAAAACATGCCAGCAATTTAAAAACACTGACAGTCACCTGCTTGTGTTTGGGATGTTGCTGTGACACTGATGAATTTGCTGCCACAGAAATAGCCTGTTAATCAGCAGCCTGCTGCTTTACGGGTATCTGAAACATCCTGTACCACGCAGTACAGGGATGAACATATTCTGTCATTTTTAATTAAATAAATGATTTTGATCCTTGAACAACTATAGTAACTTAACAGACATTTCCAGCAAGATTTATGATGGGGTTTTCATGCAGACTTCAGACCTCTCTGTTTTAAAAGATGGTAAATTTTCTGTTAACTTGTCCTTGCAAGGTCCTGTTAATGTCTTCTTTGTATAGAACACGATGTGTTATAAGGCAGAGCTGCATTTCCTGAAGTTTGCCACATCTGATTTCACACAAGATGATCTCATACAACTAAACATGCTGCTGAGGGAACTGGGGTTGTTTGGTCTGGAAAAAAGAAGGCTGAGAGGAGACCTTACCACTCTCTACAACTACCTAAAAGAAGGTTGTAGAGCGGTGGGGGTCAATCTCTTCTCCCAAGTAACAAGTAATAGGACAAGAGGAAATGGACTCGAATTGCATCAGGGGAGACTTAGTTTGGATATTAGGAAAAATTTCCTCACCAAAAGGGTTATCAAGTATTGGAAAAGGCTGCCCAGGGAAGTGGTGGAATCAGCATCCCTGGAGGTATTTAACAGATATGTAGATGTAGTGCTTAGGGATATGGTTTAGTGGTGGACTGGGCAGTGTGAGGTTAACAGACTTGATGATCTTAAAAGTCCTTAAAAGTCCTTAAAAGTCCAACCTAAACAATTCTTTGAGTCTAAGTAGCATTGAAAATACAGATTTTTGAATTTTCATCTTTTTTTCACCTTTCTTTATCAGTTTCAAGACCAAAATGGCTCAGATTTGTTGCCTTCTATGATTGTTGCAGAAAATTGAGTATTGTATTTCATTCCACATTGTCAGCAGCAGACTTCCTAGGACGTGAGCAACTGCATGATTTAACTGCTTATTGTTGTCATTTGAAGGCCATTCCCATTAGAAAAAAAAGAGAAAGATCTTTACAGAACTATTGTCTCTACCCACAAAACGTTATGTATTCCCATTTTAGGAACTCTTCAGGGAGGATTCAAATTTATTCTTGATGAAATCTCTTTGTAGTTTTCCTTTTTAGTCTTTTGCTGGTTCTACTTCTAATGAAACCAAATGTGGGTGCTTTGCACAATGTTATCTCAACAACTCATTGCCACTTACAGTTTCATTATTTGAGTTTTTGGAACTTCTAAGTTTTTTTTTGCAGCTGTCTTGATGCTGGCTTCTAAACCCTTCTGAAGCAGCATTTGAAGTGTAGTGGGATCTCCAAGACTGTCTCTTGAACACCTCAAAACACCTCGATTTGCAGAATTGATTTGTGCCCTTATGAAAAGAGGTTGTTTGGGATTTACACATTTATTTGAAAATGTCTACAAGTACACTAGGTGTTTTAAGTCCTGTTGTAATCAATGAAAATCTAGTCAATGTAGTCAGGGAGTTCAAAAGACCAATTAAATAAACATCAAAGACCTGGTTAACCAAATTCCTCTGCAGGGTCCATTGGCCATATTGACCAAACTTTCACTGACTGTAATAGTGGGGCCCTCCATACATAAGAGCATCTAAATTCAGATGTGTTGATATAGAACTGAATGCTTTTCTTAATTTATAAAAGAAAGTCGCTGTGTGACACTGAAAACTGCAGTTCTGGGGCTGGAACAGTATGCGCTGCTCACGCATTCATTATAGAGACTAGTGTTTAGCAGAGTTTCCAGATCCCATCATAGTATTTTTTCCGGGGAGTACATCAGTAAATATTTGGTGTTCAGCTCAAGCTGAAAAGGGTTAATACAGCCTGAAAATAGCAAAATTTTTATTGTAGCTCCCTGTATGTGGTACAACACCAAAAGGTGAGCACCATTTCTGACCTTACACTTTCAGCTCTGCCCAGACAGCCGGTTGCACTGTAAGCATAGGACAAAAGTACATGAGAATGTGTTAAAATGATAGCACAATTTTAGTCACAGTTCAATTCTCTTCCAATACTTTGATTTCCTTCCTACCTGTGCATATGATCAGTGCTCTATTTTTGCCAGGTAATCTCAGCCTTTCCATAACTGTGATGCCCTCAGTGATGGCCACACATGCCTGCTGCTTTCACCCCCTGGAGAGACAACGCTGTGGATGCTGTGAGACCTCAAGTGGGAGGGAAAAAATGATTTTGTAACTCCAAGCAGAACAGCTGTGCTGCCACAGCACTGCCATGTATTAAGCATTTAACATATTTTTCTTCATGAAAGTATTACTTAGTACCTAAATAGAGCTCTCCATCTTCAAAGAGTTAAACAAACATTAACTAATTAATTCATCCTGCATCCTGCAAAGGAGGTAAGTAACGTCTCGACTCTTTTTTTGAATTCAAAGACTATAACTGATCTGCCTAAACCAAAAGTGGAATTAGCATAATGTAGACATATGTGGAGATCTCCGTTGTGCTCTGATTATTAGGTCACTGGCAACTGCAACTGCTGTATCTCTTTTCTGTTATATGTCTTTTCCAAGGTTTTAAAACAAGCTTTTCTTTGAATGTTATTGTAACAAATATCCAGGTGAAAAGTTAGATATAAGGTAAAATTATGAAATGTAATAAAAATTAAAATTAGTAATATAACAATTAAAAAAAATACCTTGTAATAAAATACACTCAACTGTTATAACTTTTAAGGCAAATTTATAGGACTTTTAACAATACCTAATAGTATATTTCCCCAAACATGTTTCTTGCTTCCACAGATCCTTAATTTAGATTCTTGAGAAAGACAGTGGTTAACTCAATGGGAACGGGAACAGCTCAACATGGTGTATGGCTGGCTGCCTAAGTTAAGGTCTTGCTCAAAGGATCATGAATCTCGTGCAGTGGCACATGACAATCCTTTTTTCAGAAAGATTGGAATTTATGAATTTTCAAGAAACTGCTTGACAAGGCAGCTGTCTAACAGCTGTGGGAAGGAAAGAAAGGATTACAGATGAGGGATGCTTTTCCTCCCTCTCTCTCATCCAGCTATTCACTACACTGGTAAACATTCTGTGATTAAACACTGCTTCTTAAATACCATTTTAACAGATTTCTCAACCTTCTGAAGTTCTAGTATTTTTGTTAGGGAAAGATGGAGTTGCCTGTTTGGATTGGTATCCCCCCGTCTGTGCAGAAAAACCTATCCCCTCTGCTGAGAGTGCTACAGAAGGTGGAACTATGCATGCCACTTAAATTTTCTTACAAAGAAGTCAATATTAAAGTTTAAAATATACAAATCTCTTATGATACCTACTTTACACAGAAAAATGGAGTCTCTGATAATAGCAAAGCATAAACATTATCTTTTTCTGACTATTTTCATCAGATAGTGTCTACAACAGGTGAGGTACTATTTGAAAAACAAATGGCTTAGGACATATGGCATTAAGTGACTTTTGGCAAACCTATAGAGCAAGGCATATGGCATATGATAACCTTGAAGGAAGAAATGTCTCCTTGTATCCTGTAAAATGATATGACAAAATGATCTCTGAACATATTTCTTCTCAGAATCTTGAAAAATTACATTGTTTACCTAGTATAAATGTAAGGTTTTCATGATTATTTTTCTACCCAACTGTGATTGTTAATTCTGTCAAACTGTCAAACTGAGATTTTTTACTTTTTTTTTCAGTGGGCCTAATATACAGACATGAATATGAGCAGCCACCTTGTCACTCACAGTCATTATTGTGTTTTATATTTTCCTGTCAGGTGAGGTTATTAGAGCATCTCACACACCTTAAGTAAACCTCACAGAGATGTTACATGTAAGAAGGCACAATTAAATTGTATGTGCCCAAGGAGGATGTCTTACAAAAAGTATGAACAAGAATCGTTTTGGTTTTAGGTAAATGCAGAAATGCCATCAGTATCAAAACAGTGAATAAATTCATTTAAGAAAGGAAATACTATCTGTCTCCTAGGCTTGTGTTAAATATTATGTTAACAGAATTTTCTGGCTTTTCTTTCTGTTTTCTGTGCTAATAATATAGGTCATTTCTAGGCATAGATTTCTGAACTGAAATCATTCCATATGATACAACATCATTATTCAGGATTACAATTTAGCAGTAGTGAACCAGGAGTATGCAGACTGTTTTACCGTGAGGATTTTATGCTACACAGTCTTGCTGAGAATTCCATAGTAAACTAGTTACTAAAGTTACTTGTTACTAGTTACTCTGCACTGGTGACATCACAACTGGAATACTGTGTCCAGTTCGGGGTTCCCCAGCTCAAGATAGACAGGGAACTACTGGAGAGAGTCCAGTGAAGAGCAACAAAGATGATTGAGGGATTAGAGGCATTTCCCTTATGAGGAAAGGCTGAGAGAGCTGGGACTCTTTAGCCTGGAGAAGAGAAGGGTGAGGGGAGACCTTATTATTGTTTGCAAGTATCTAAAGGGTGGGTTGAAGGAGGATGGAGCCAGACTCTTTTCAGTGGTTCCCAGTGACAGGACGAGAGGCAGCGGGCACAAGTTGGAACATAGGAATTTCCATTCAAACACTAGGAAAACTTTTTTTATGGTTAGGGTTATAGAGCACTGAAACAGGCTGCCCAGGGAGGTCGTGGAGTCCCCTTCTCAATTTTCAAGATTTTCAAGACCGGCCTGGATTCAGTCCTCAGTAATGTGCTATAAGCAATCCTGCTTTAGCAGGGGAGTTGGACTAGGTGATCTCTAGAGGTCCCTTCCAACTCTGAAAATTCCATGATTCCGTGTTTCCATGAAAGTTGTAAATAAATTTTTTTCCTAATCTTCTATCATTTTGTTCTCTCAAATAGACAAATTTTCCAAGGAAGGATATTAATTTGATGTGTAGTCATAAAATAAAAAGTGTGTTTAACGACAATTTCAAGAGACAGGTAGTAAGGTCGTTAATTTTATGATGGAATATCCATTTTACATTATCAACAGAGCTCAAATAGAAATTGAATCCTAGTTTTCCTAAAATCAAAATAAATCAAGGATATAGTTTTGGCTTCCTCAAGTTTAAAGATGTTTTTTGATGGATCGGGGATGAATACTCAGCATCCTGCAGTTTATAAACCAAAAAATATCCAGAAATCAGGTTATTTTCTTAAACTGCATCAGAATAATTTCATACTCTGTCTCAGAATGGCACTGAAAGTGTTTTTGTAGTCCAGAATGACTACTTGCATGGCCAGAACAGCCAATTTGGAGGTAAGCATATAATATTTCTATCTCAATTTTTTAATCAAAACCATTCCCGATTTAACTTTTTGAAGTTACAGCTGAAAGGAATTATGTTTTTTTTAAAGAGGTTGGGCTCAGTTCAACATCCTGAATAACAATTCCTTCCTTGATATCGCACTTCCAAATACCATAAGACTGTGCCCACCGGTAGCTCCAGCCAGCTGCCATACCCCAGTGCCCACAGAGTAGAGTTTTCTGCAGCCCACGGGACTTTGTGATGTCTGAAGCTGGACATAAGAAACTTGATAGCACCTGAACTGATAATAATTTTGGAAATGTCAGTTGCCTTCATGGCAAATATTTCTTTTATAATCAAGGCTATCTAAAATTAGTCGTTGTGCTGGTTTTGGCCAGGGTATAGTAATTTTTCTTCATAGTAGCTAGCATGGGGCTATGTTTTGGATGTGTGCTGGAAACGGAGTTGATAATAGAGGGATGTTTTAGCTATTGCTGAGCAGTGCTTACACAGAATCAAGGCCTTTTCTGCTCCTCGTACTGCCCCACCAGCAAGTAGGCTAGGGGTGCACTGAAAGTTGAGAAGAGACACAGCCGAGACAGCTGATCCCAACTGACCAAAGGGATATTCCATATTCTGGTGTTTAAAAAAAGGGTAGACGTGGTACCTGGGGATACGGTTTAGAAATGGTTTTGTCAGGTTAGGTTAATAGTTGGACTCGATGATCTTAAAGGTCCCTTCCAACCTTAACAATTCTATGACTCTATGAGTCTATATGACATCATGTTCAGCAAAAAACGTAGGGGGAAGGTTGGCAGGGGGGCCGCTGCTCGGGGACTGGCAGAGCATTGGTTGGTTGTGGAAAACAATTGTTTTCATTTGCATCACTTGTCTTTCTTGGGTTTTGTTTCTACCTCTTTGTTATTTTCCTTTTCATTACAATTTATTATTATTATTATTATCATTATTACTTTATTTCAACTACTAAACTGTTCTTATCTCAACCCGGGAGTTTTCTCACTTTTACCCTTTCAATTCTCTTCCCCAGTCCCACTGAGGGGGAGACTAAGCGAGCAGCTGTGTGGTGTTTAGCTGCCAGCTGGGGTTACACTACGACAGACATATAATCTAACCACTCATTGAAACTTTTCTTTCAGTCAGTATATGAAAAGGGAAACCTCCAGAACCCAAATCATCTCAACCTAAGATTTTACTGTGAAGTAGATACAACAGCCAAACTTAAAAAAATTGAAAATTCGGACTAGACACTCAACTTCTGGATGGATAAAGCTATGTCAGATGAGTGTTTTGAAGTATTATGTACTCATCATCAAGCATGACTTTCCATAGCTTCAAAGGCTAAGTCTGCCTTTGGCCTTCAAGTCTAACAAAGCAAATCTGATCCCATGTCCACAGAGCCAACAAGAGCCATACATGTACCTTTACTAGGCTCTTGGTTTAGGGCTATGCCATGGTACTTGTAAGCTGCTGAGAAAATGCTGAACACTCTCAGACTCTATGGATACTAATGAGTGCCAAGGGTCGTTACCTTTTGGGCTGGAGCTGCATAGACTGAAGGAGATGAAAGCAGCATTTCTTCTCAAAGACCTTCCTAGTTGATTATGCTGTGCATTTCCATGGCCAAAGTATTGACCTCCACATCACTAAGAATTTTGTCTTCAATTTTAATAGGAACGAAATTTCACTGTAGGCATCTAACTGACAACATTCATGTGCATATAATTTAGGTGGTAACAGGAATAAGTGATCAGATTGTTTTGATCCTATTTGGTGTATTTCATGACAAGTTCAAGCTGTACATGTACAGGTATTCTTATGATGAACATCTTATAAATGGATTTAATAAAAATTAAAATTAAACCATCATAAATTCAAATTTCTTTTCATTAGATTAATATCATTTTCAATTATTCATTAAATGTAATTAAAAAAATAAACTATACTCTTCAAACTCCAATTGTATCTTGTTACACTGATGATTTTATAATTAGAAATGAAAATGATTGTAACAGGAAGGAAATCGTTTGCAGAAAGGTGTATAAAATTGATTTTTGTTAGAGAAGCACACCGAATATATTTTAATAAAGCAGTCAGACTGGGATTGCACACAAGATCTGTAACAGGCACATTTAAAGATTAGTTCCTATCCTCCAAAAATCAACCCCTTGTGTTGATTTTAATTATGAACTGACATCATTAAAAAGAAATGACCTTACACGCTCTTGATTCAGATCACGCATACTTTATATGAAATTTCATATTACTGCTAATGCATTGCAAATAATTACCTTATTCAACTGCTCAGAGGTTAAACAGACTTTTTTATACTTCATAAAGAAAAATAAACACCATCATGTAGACCTAAGTTTTATAGGAGAAATTATGTTCTGCTTTCTCTTCCCAATCCTCTCTACAAGCTCATGCCTTTTTAATGGAAATTACTTGCAGATTTTATGTAGGGAAACAATTTATATACATAAAATTTGTATGTTAAACTGATTCTCTTTTTCCTTTCTGTTGCAAATCAACCTACCAGCTTACCTACCCACTCATATCCATCACTGATCACATCTAGTCCTGACAGTTGGTTGCAGCTGAAAAAGCTGCCACCACCAAAAGCTGGGTGCACGCACAGCACCCAGAAACACTGAGGAGCAAAGGATGTCACCATCTTTGAACTCTCCAGATCCTGAGCTGCTTTTTTTCAAACTGTTCCCCAAAAGATCTGGCATGAGACTAAATCATGCTGCTGGACAGCCATGGCAGAGGACAGCTGCACGACAGTGCTGGCAACATGCTGTCTCTCCTCTGCCCCACAGCTGAAAGTTTTGGGAGGGCAGCATTGGGAGACAGGATGCTGCTACTACCATCGCTTTACCTCTGCATTCCTGAGATCTCCCTCTGTGTGTACACCTTTGTCACAGCGAGCTGCAGAGTTTACGAGGAAAGGCTGAGGCACTTGGGTCTTTTTTAGTCTAGAGAAAAGAAGACTGAGGGGGGAATCTTATCAATACTTATAAATACTTAAAAGGAGAGTACCAGGGGGATGCGAACAGCCTTTTTTCAGTGGTGCCCAGTGATAGGACAAGAGGTAATGGGCACAAACTCCAACATAGGAAGTTCCATCTTAATATGAGGAGGAACTTCTTTACTTTGAGGTTGGCAGAGCACTGGCACAGGCTGCCCAGAGAGGTTGTGGGTTCTCCCACACTGGAGACATTCCAAACCCGCCTGGACACCATCCTGTGCAACCTGCTGTAGGTAATCCTGCTCTGGCGGGGGGGTTGGACTAGATGATCTCCAGAGGTCCTTTCCAACCCTGACCATTCTGTGATTCTGTGATTCTGTGATTCACCGAGTCGCCCTGGTAGGGAGGAGAAGACTGGCCAGCTCGTTTATTCTGCTGCCAGTGTTTGTTCACACTCTGCTTATTTATATTTTTTTTTTATAATGCACCCAGCATTACATAAACAGCGTATGCTAACTTCCTAATTATATAACGTTGAATATTAATTGATACAGTAAATTATTTATAATGCTTTCAATGTCCCTGGCCTTAGCAAGGATGACATCTACTAATACACACAGGACCAATATATCTGCAGCCTGGTATGTCAAATTACAGTAAGGTCTTATTTAAAAATTTGATTTCTGTGTGTAAGGCTGTGAATGGGCTGTAAAGCAGAGATGACAGAGACCTTGTAAGTTAGCAGACTTGGAAGCAGCAAGGCAAGTCATGTAGTTTTCCACTGACACAAGTTAAAAACATAATTTTATGACATTTTTCAATAGAGCTTTCAAATATATGTACTTTATAAAAGAAAAGAATCACTTAACATGAAATGATTTGTAATTGTTTTGAAATAAAATGAGCCCCTAATTGGTTTATGCCTGTGGATTACCCTCTGCCTTTCTCTGCAGTCATTCTACGGTAACTCACTTGAAATCCAGAAAGAAGGTATTTATGCTTCTTGACTCTTAGTGTGAATTTAATTGTTTTTAAAATGCATTTATAACTATTAGAACTGATGTTTTGTGCAAATTACATTTATTACTTTCTTAATTTAGCTTTAGAGGAGAAATAACTTTCACCACTTGATAAAACATTTGACATTTTGAAAGGCAAGAGCTATGTTCTGTCATAAATAACATCTTTAGATCAGGACAATACTATTCAAATGAAGTCAGAGCAAAGGGGTTGGACAAAAAAAATCACCTCTATTCAAGGACAAAATAAAAAACAGTTGACTGGAAAAATCTTTCCACAGCTTGTGTTAGCAATAGGGTCTTCTGGGCAAGATTCGCCTGTGCTGGTGGGAATCAAATCACCTGTCAGGTTTCTGAAGAGATACATCAATCACATTTGACACATTGTTGATTGCTCCCATTAAATCACCACTATGGTCCTGATTTGTCTCATCAGGTCAGATGAATTTTTTTTCAGGAGGCTTTTTCTTTTTCTTTTTCTTTTTCTTTTTCTTTTTCTTTTTCTTTTTCTTTTTCTTTTTCTTTTTCTTTTTCTTTTTCTTTTTCTTTTTCTTTTTCTTTTTCCTTTTGCTTTTACTTTCTTCTTTTGCTTTTACTTTCTTCTTTTGCTTTTACTTCTTTTCCTTTTCGTTTCCTTTTTCCTTTTTCTCTTTTTTATTTTCCTTTTCCTTATCCTTTTCCTTTTCCCTTTTCTTTTCCTTTTTTATTTTTCTTCTTTTTGTTTTTATTTATGTTCTTTTTTCTCTTTTTTTTCTTTTTCTCTTCCTTTGCTTTCCTCTTCCCCTTCGCCTTCTGCTTTTCTCTTTCTGCTTCTCTTCTCCATCTTACCTCTCCTGTTTCTCTTTTTTTAGTTCCTTTAAAAGCTATACAGACTATTTGAAAAATCCAAGTACGTTTCCTAAAGTTCTCTACTAACATTTAGGTCAAAGAAAAAGAAGGAAAAAATCAAACAGCTTTGGAGAGCAATAAAGCTTTCAGAATGCAGTGGTTTCCTCTGACAAAGTAGTTCTAAGACATATATCATATGACTTCATTATGTTCCTGGATTTTCTATTAATATTTTGTATGTGCACCCAGAGCTTTGGATGTATGAATATTTAAGCAATCTAAAGAAATGAATACATTACATTATCACTACTTTAAATATTTCTCCCTTGGTTTTGCGTATAGGGGTATGGTAGTCTCAAATCCATATTTGAAAAGATTATACTCATACTGGATGTGACAGTGGGAAGATGACTTACAGTAGTCATGACTTTGGCACCCCTTAGATGTAAACTTGAGAGCAAAGCTGTGCCCCAGCAACTTCCTGACTCGAAGTTCTCTGGAAATAGACCAGCTGGTGATATTTCAGCATGGCTGCTTCTCTCTTGAGCCAGCATAAAGAAATCTCATGGCACATAACATTTTCTGGGTTCCTACATAATATATATTTCAACATCTCCAACAGATATTTAATTTAAAGTCCCGGTCTCAGTTAACAATCACTAATATTTCTCCATGCCCTGATTCACTTTGAGTGAGTTTAATTAAAATCAATGGAGAATGTAAATAAATAAAAAAAAAAAAAAGAAAAAGCTTTGGAAGCTATATAAGCATTTGCTCATGTGTCTTCTTAATCAATGGCCTTTCTGAGGGACTGTCCTTACATCCACCATGAGTAAACAGTTCCTGGTGAATCAGGAGCCAGTATACACAACCAGTATGGATACTGGGAATATAGAATAAGGCTAATTTAAGGTGTGGGTAAAGATAAAGAGGATCATTATGAAGCAAGGCAGCCTGTCAGTCAGCAGTTTCCCTGTTTCACTTTGGCCAAGAAGATAAGGATTGGCACTGTGGATTTCTTGCCTGTATAGCTCTCTTCTGCTACAAAGTGACATCACATATGTATTCCCCAGAAAGCATGTGTCCGGGGAGGACATAAGAAGGCTGCTTTGAACGCGGAAAATGTGTTCAACTTTCTCTCTAGTGTCTTCCCACCTGCCTGTTGCAGCAGAAGGCCCGCAACAGGCTATCTTGTTATGATTGATGGTACAGTAATTCTCAATAGCCAGATGTGCTGGAAACTGTGCTTGAGCCCAGCCTGACTGGTTTGCTCTCTGAATAATCTGTGGACTGCTCTTCGTGGGACTAGCCTTGAACTCAACTTATTTCTGCAGCATAGATATGGTCTGTCAACCCTCAGATGTACAGACTGCAAGAGAAAACAAGTCAGAGGGCCCCCAAGACATCCATTGTGTACCCACCATGTGAGAAATGAATGAGCCAAAACTGGGGTGTAAATTAGGAAGGCTGTATACACAGAAGCTAGAGACAGGTCTTTTAATTGAATGACTAATGGATGTAGCAACAAGAGCTGCTTTTTCCCCAGGACACTTATATTTCACCAAATACATCACTTTACATAAAGGTAAGCATCACTGCAACTTGGTCTAGTAGAATAGCTCTCTGTTGTGATAATGGTTATGTCCCATTGTGACTGGCTTATGGAATGAAATAGAAAGCTAAAAATGATGCAGATTGTTACCAGCAATGGCACAACAGCTGCCGTCTGACAGCTTTTGACTGATAATTGTTTCACCACATTCTTACCAAATTTAGTTGGGCATATTTGGGAAAGATTGCTCTTCTTGTGGAGTCCTACAAATACTTATCTCAGGCGTGGATCCCAACACCTGGAATGCTTTGGTTACAGATTCTTAATCTTTGCTTCACCAGAAGCTAAGTAGATTGATCAGTTGTTAAATCCATGCCTAGTATATTGAAGAAATTATTAAATGTTTGGAAAAGGTCAGCATTGAAGCTTTTCTTCTCTGCTTGAAAAATCAGAGAAAACACAACAGAGCAGTCATGTCTTAAATACAGATATCAGTGAGGGAAAAAAGAACCATGCATATTCTTGTTTCTGTTAAAAATCAGTGAAAATGTTGTATTGAGCCCTGTATAAAATGCACAAAGTATAGAGAATGCTAATAAATACCCAGCAGCTTTTGTGTCAAAATTAATACAATTTTAAACAGTATCAACTCTGTTTCCTGCATGCCTTACACATATGCTTAGAAGAAACTGTCTCTTTACGAAATTGACTGAGCACTATTGAAGTCTTAATTCTGAATTTTAGATGGAATAGCCTTGAGGCTTAATTCAATATAATGCATCTGAGAGTCCCCAAAAGGCAGAACTCTGGCCTTTGCTTCATCAAAGAGCTACTCTGAGGTGAGGAAACAAAGAGAGAATTACGTGTGGTGTTATGTCAGCATTTTTGCCTCCTTATGCAAGGCAATGCTTCACTGTTCTTGGTGTAGTCTTCTTGTCATGAACTGCATCCCTGTCTCCATTAGAAAAAAAAACACAACCACATCTGGAACTATAAGGAGAATATTTATGGATAGCCTTGCCCTATTTTTGTTAAAAACATCATAAGTGTGAGCACATTCAAGAATCTGGTTTGAATAAACAAGTCCCTGAACATTAAAAGGAGAGTGTAAAAGCAGTATTATTGAAAAGACAAGGATTTGCACCAGAGATTTAGATTACATTAGTTATAGAGACATCGGTAGATATTTCAGCTACTTCTGATACAAATCACTAGGGAACAGATGTGTGGTGCTACATTATCTTGTAACATATGGATTCTTGAAACTTTATTCTAAGGATGTGTAGATTTGTGCACTTCCACTGCTTTTATCTTAAGCTTTCATAGTTATAAGACGTGTTTGCATTTTAAATTATCTGATTTTCACTTGACGTTTGTTTGGTATTCACTTTGATGTCGATTCTTTTACTATGTCATTTGAGTTATACACACTCCAAGGAATTAAGCCATCACTTTGGTATTTTAAATGTTTAAATGACATGTGAAATAACGCCTTGAAGAAACAGTAGCTGTGTTTTAATTTGACTTTTCAGATGTAGCTGCTGGTGTATATCAGCGCCATAAAGAGTACAAAATGTGTGCAAGACCAAATATACAAAGATATTCTGCTTGGAAGTTAATCAAAAGGAAAAGAAAGAAAATAAATCAATGATTTAAGTATTCGTTATTACAAAAGTACAAATTGAGAGAAGCGCTTTTAACACTTTAAATTAGAATTTCCCATTATGCAACATAAGAATTCAACACCTTTCACCTTCTAAAGGACAGCACTGTTACTTTTTTTTATTTTCAACCTTCATCACTTGGACACCCAATATAATAATTACACTGTATTTATACATAGAATACTCTGTATTCTACCTTCTGTTAAAGAGCTATAGTTAACTGGAAGCCTCAAATCATGGTACTATGCTATTTAAGAAACCTATGTAGACTAGACTGATTTGGCTGGTATGTCACGCAGACAAATTCTTGTTTCCTTCAGCTTTGTGTTTATATACTCCCTTATGTCCCTATATCATCCCACAACATATCCTAACCGTTCCCTTTTTCCAGCCTTCTCCACTTCCCACCTCCATCATTTCTCAGCTCAGATTTCCACTCAGTAGGATTTTCAGATCTGTCTCCCTCTCCCTCTCTCTCCCTCTCCCTCTCCCTCTCCCGCTCCCGCTCCCGCTGCCGCTCCCACTCCCTGTCTTCCCTCACACACATATCTGTCCTGCTACTGATCATCACAGAACTCATGAATTTATGAGACTTCAGTCAAATTTGGTGGAACCTGGCTAGGAGATTCATTTTATCAAAAGGAAGACAAAGGGGTGGGCAGATGTGAAAAGAGACAGACAAATGGACAGTGTCATTACAGAAGCGGTTTGTTGAGAAATGAGGCTAAAAGGCTTTTATATTTTTAAAGACTACAGCAAGCAGAGTTTTAAAGGCATATAAATGCTATCTCAGTGCAGCTCATTTCCTTTTACCTTTAGTGAAAGATTTGCAGTACAAGAAATAAAACACAAAAAGAAAGAATACTGATAAGAGACAAATACTCTTTTATAGAGATAGCTGATACCAGGTACACCGCTTCTCCAGCATCAGCTGGTACAATAGGAGCTATGCCTCAGGATGGGAATTTATTTCTTTATTTACTACATCTTAGCAGTTTATCTGTCACAACTTTGATTTGATACTTTGTGAACAAAATAAACAGCAAAGATACTTCATTACTTTTTTTTTTTTTTTTTAATTCTTCAGTTCCAGGAAATGAGGGGTGGTGATTTTGAAGGAGAATGAAAGTTTCTTTTGTTAGATATGATCTATATGTGATCATAGAATCATAGAGTTATTAAGGTTAGAAGGGACCTTTAAGATCATCGTGTCCAACCACTAACCTAACCTGACAAAACCACTTCTAAACCATATCCCCAAGTACAACGTTCACCCTTTTTTTAAACACCTCCAGGGATGGCGAATCCACCACCTCCCTGGGCAGCCTATTCCAATGCTGGATAACCCTTTCAGTGAAAAAACTTTTCCTGATATCCAACCTAAACCTTGCCTGGCTTAACTTGAATCCATTTCCTCTCGTCCTATTACTTGTCACTAGGGAGAAGAGGTCAGTCCTTATGTCTCTACAACCTCCTTTCAGGTAGTTGTAGAGAGTGATAAGGTCTCCTCTCAGCCTCCTCTTCTCCAGGCTAAACAGCCCCAGTTCCCTCTGTCGTTTCTGTGATATATACGTAAGGTGGAAAATCTGTTATATTTCTATAGCAGATAGAAATATCTATTTTTTTTTCTTGCTTTCATTTATCAGGGATATTGAAACTTGTAATGTTGGAAAGCTCTTTTGAAAGTGGAAGATTTCACAGCTTTCACTACAGAAGGCCGCAGTCTGGAATCCTCTTAGTCCTGGAAGTCCCTCCTAAAAGCCAGTCTCTCTTACCAAGAATGCCGTGTCCTCAGAACTTGGAGATCAGCCTTGACACAGAACAACATAGCTGTTGTCACCAACACATCAAGAAACTTGTAACCCTTAACATAGCAGTGACATGGTTTAGTTTTCTCAAGTTAATGAAGGATCTAAACTATGGACATGATGTGCTCTTAGGAACTCAAAATATGGACATAATAAGCAGCCATATTTCTAAACATGCTCTAATCTATACATTTCTAAAAACCTACCATAGTAATACTATTCTTGCTAGTTGGATTCGAGCCCTGACAGACTGTCAGGAATGATCACCGCATTTTCTCTTTCTAACAATGTGCCATGTGAGACATCGCAGGCACCTTGTCTCTAGGGTAGGTTAACACGTGGTGATTAATCCTATCCTGTTCAGCTCTGTCCTAGAAAACATACTTGCTCCACTCACTTGACTATAGCTGAGTATTGTTTGTTTTCATTGTCATCTTCTCTAGCAAACCTCAGCAGTGTACCCTCAGCAAGTTTGCAGATGACACCAACGTGGGAGGAGTGACTGATATGCCAGACGGTCAAGCTACCATCCAGAGGGACCTTGGCAAGCTGGAGAAATGGACCAACAGGAAACTCATGACTTTCTACAAGGGGAAGTGTAAAGTCCTGCACCTCAGAAGCAACAACCCCATGCGCTGATGTATGATAAGGGCCACCCAGCTGTGAAGCAGCTTGAAAGAAAAGAACCTGGGGATCCTGGTGGGCACCAGGTTGAACATAAGCCAGCAATGCACCCTTGCTGCAAAGAAGGCAAATGATATCCTCAGCTGCATTAGACAAGGTATCACCAGTGGGTTGAGGGAGGTGATGCTTCCCCTCTACTTAACACTAGTGAGGCCACATCTGGAGTGCTCTGTCCTGTTCTGGGCTCCCTAGAACAAAAGAGACATGGACATACTGGAGGAGTTCACCAAAGGGCCACATGGATGATTAAAGGACTGGAGCACCTGACATATGAGGAAAGGCTGAGAGACCTGAGGCAGTTCAGCCTAGAAAAGAGAAGACTTGGGGGAAATCTCATCAAAGTACGTAAATACCTGAAGGGAGGATGTAAGGCAGACAGACCCAGGCTCTTTTCAGCGGTGCCCAGTGACAGGACCAAAGGTAATGCGTCCAAACTGAAACACAGGAGGTTCTATCTGAACATCAGGAAATATTTTCTCACTGTGCGAGTGGCTGAGTACTGGCACAAATTGCTCAGAGAGGCTGTGGAGTATCCATCCTTGGAGATATTCCAAAGCTGTCTTGATATGGTCCTGGGCAAGTGGCTCTAGATTGCCTGGCTTGAGCAGAGAGTTTGGACAAGATGATCTCCAGAGGCCCATTCCAAACTCAACCATTCTTTGGTTCAGTGATTCTGGGAAACCTTAAAAAAATTCTGCTTGTCTGTAGAATCTTTGCATAAACAAACAGAGAAATCAGATCTAACTCCTCTAGGAAACACAAATTTGTATTTCTCCATTGTTCTCCTCTTTGTTCAAATTCTTATGGAGATGACATAAGATCAGGTGATAGATCAGGGGTCTCAGTAAACGCATCACCACTAATTCCAACGTAGTCCATGCTCAGTACTTCCATTTTTATAGTGATAATCACAGCTCAGCCTCACACTGTTTGGCCCTCCTTCCCATTACTACCTGGGCCATTCTGTGCACTCTGCTCGTATTTGGCAACATCCAGGTGGCACAGCAACTTTTATCTTGCAATGAGCTAATACAGTTAGTTACTTTAACCTCAAGGTTTCCACGGTGTTCTGCTGCTGCTGTTTGACTTACTACACTAAGATTTCTGCTATCTTATGTTAGCAAAAGCTAACTTGTCAGCTAACTTATGTTAGCTTTACTGTTTTAATGCTAACTTGTCTCTTCTAGCTCTTTCAAACTGAGTAGAGGATGCGTGTCTTAAATAAGACTACCTATAAGAAGAATTCAGTCAGAATGTTTGTTGAAGCTGTGGTAGTGTGTAAAAGCTAACCTTATTTATGAATGGTGAAAAGGACAGTATTCCCCCCAAATACAGCAGATACTAATAGCATTTTTCCCAGAAGTTGTTATAAAAATGGCTTATTTGTTCTTAAGTGTTTTTTGACTGAGCAGAATAAAAACCTGAAAGCCTTTTTATTAGTAAATGCCCCTATTTGTCTCAATTTTTTGTAAAATGTTTACTTCAGCTTTAAGGATCATAATTTTTATAATTTCTGTAGTTGAGAAAAATTAAATGGAGCTGCTTCCCTTTCACACCAAGAGCAGGTGGATTTAGACTTTTCCTTATTCTCTTTATGCAAACCACTAACCACCCCTAAATTTTCTGTGTGTCATAGATTATTTTTGTTTCCTCTTCTTTTCTTCCTTCTCCAAGGTAAACGTGTTTTTCATTTGGTTGTTTTACTTTTCCAAATATTAGGTTTTGATGTAACGTTTCCTCATTTTACTCTCATAAACCTCCAAACGCCCTGCAGCTTCATTTTCCTTTATTTTTACTTCTCATGTTTCTGTTTCACAGTACAGTTATCTCTGTTAATTGGATATTGTTTTTCACTTTCAAGTTCTGCTGCTGTGGTTAAATACTGCTTTCTGGACTGAGCTGAGAGCAACCAGCAGGATCTATGTAGTGTCCAGACTTTTCATACTGAGTACAGACTTACCACGCTAACATTTCCCTTTAATTTTTGTACATACAAACTTTAACCTGATTTGTTTTCCTCAGATATTGCTTAAAAAGTAATGAATAGCTCTAAAAAAAAAAAATCTAAAAAAAACAAATAGCTCTAAAAAAACAAAAATGAATAACAGGAGCACATTAGAAAGAAACTATATTTACCATTTTAAAAAGAGATAGCTCTCTGGGATAATCTAAAAAATCTCTCTCTGATGGACTTAAAACAACAAGCCAAAGGAGTTTGTGAGTAGAAGGTAGAGACATTAACTGCTGTAGGTGTACTCCATATGTTGTACATGAAGCAAAATAGTAAATGTATTAAATACACAAAATAAGGTGCTTTTAAAAAAGATACTGTTTTCCCCAGCCATGTTTTTGAGCTCCTGTTGTTCTTTCCTATATTTATTATTTTACCAGATTTTGGACAAATTCATGAAAAGTTTATATATGGTTATAAAATATTGTCCTGAAGAGCACATCTCTATTTCCTGAAGCACAAAAAGGAGTAGGAACGGCAAATTTTGGATTATAGATATCCACCTGCAGCCCACGGAGCAGGTGGATGTGCTTGCAGGAGGCTGGGATCCCATAGGAAGCCCACGCTAGAGCAGGCTCCTGGCAGGACTTGTGACCCTGCTGGGGACCCACACTGGAGCAGTCTGTTCCTGAAGGACTGATATTGGATATCTATTGGACATGGGGAAACTTCCGGCATCTCACAAAAGCCACCCCTGTACCCCCCCGCTACCAAAACATTCCTGTGCAAACCCAACACAAGGCTTTAACCAGCATATTCTCTCTCTGACTTTCTCTACTTTTTTTTTTCCTTGTCTTCACTTTTCTCCCTAAATTCCTACTCTGGCACTGCTCTACAAAGGAAGGTTCTTTATACTGCTTTTCCCATGGAAGTCAACCTTTGGATCTTCTCCTTTTCCCTGTCAGGTTCCCATATTCTATTCCCATCAC
This sequence comes from Ibidorhyncha struthersii, assembly GCA_013398815.1. NCBI lineage: Eukaryota > Metazoa > Chordata > Aves > Charadriiformes > Charadriidae > Ibidorhyncha > Ibidorhyncha struthersii. Next base: position 326,455 of record VZSZ01004066.1, read on the forward strand.
TTCTTAATCTTTTATATCTGGTAGAATACAATTCTTAACAGAGAGAACTTGGTGCATGTGCACAGCTGTTATTAATGAGTAAATCTAAAATATTTTTAAGTTTATTTTAAAGAAAATTGTAGTTTATATACTGTGTAGTATTCTGAGAAAACTATAAAGTTAACAGCCTGAAAATAAACTGTGAAAGCCAGCAGATATTATCTATGAAAGAGACATTTAAATGACTGATAGGCTGAGAACATCAGTTGTCTCATGGCTCATAAATAAATAATAGGCACAGGCATTATATCAGCTATTATTAATGTAAGAATTACTTTTTCAGAGAAAGTTAAATCTCTATTGTCTACTTCAAATATTTATTAGAATAATGTAGGAAAATATGCAGCTACTTTCATGTTATTTATGATTAATAGAACAAAACAGTTTCTAATTCAAGAAAACGAAGAAACTATTTTCTGACTTCTGGTGAATCTTATCCTATCAATGTCTTGCACAGTCCCATTAAAACCTTTACATCCTCCTTTGAACTCTGAAAGCCTTTTAAGCTTCACAACTCACCTTCTGTGGCACAGTCATTAGAGTCCACTATGTAATTTGGCCACCAGTGTCCTATCTAGAAGAGAATTTCTTCAACTGATTTAGAGGCTCAAGCTTTTAATGCAATAAATGAAGTTTTACTTCCATAAAAATAACAGAAAAAACATGCAAACTATATACATGCATTCCAAATGTGATGAAGGATTGTTAACAATCAACAAGTACTTGAATTCTACACCTACAGATATAGAAGACTTCCATATCATCACTGCATACATGCCAAGAGATCAGTGCTGGAATCTGATGGTTTCATTGGTGAAGCTTCTGAAAAGCTGTTAGAGAGAATTCAAAAGCTATCTAATTTATCTGTGCTATACTGATACTGACACTATACAAGAACCATTCCTAACTAACTCTTTAATAATACATTTTATTGATAGCACCAAACAACAGAGCGTGATTTTTGACAGTGTACTTCATAGATTCATTCTACATCATCTGCATTGTGCATAGTCTGTGAAACCTCCCAGGGAAACTGTGACCATATTTTAACACTGGGCTGCAAATCTCAAACAATGAGCTGGTTCAAAATCTAGGTCAAATATTTGTGTAATAAACTGATTAGATTATGTCAAAATTACTTAATGTGAATTCATTAAAAAAAATATCTGTGTGCATGCCCCATAATGCCCCTAAAACTTATTTTTCTTTCTCCTTTCCCATGAAATCAAGTAGTCACAGGACCTCAGCACTGGCAATTACAAAGTTGAGTGGAAAATGGCAATGTTTCAAACCTTATTCTCATCCATATCTACACCAAATACCATTCTATCTGTTACTGGTAAATATTTCAAGGTGCAGGTTTTCCATAATTGGGGATAGAATTTAGCATCATAAATAAACAAGAGTTAATGAAAGGACAACTTCATAACGCTCCATATGGGCTCCATAAAATCATATATGAGGTACTTGGGAAAGATGTCCTTTCTTAACCTTTGTTATTATCCACTCATAAAAGGCACTGATGCATATAGTACTTATGATGATATCTCTCATATACATTTTGATGCTTTCTAATTACTGTTGTTTTTTTTTAAGAGATGTTAATTTGAAAAAGAACCTCAGTTACCTAAGCAACTTTAGTAATAAAAATGAAATAGCATATAGGTTTTCTTACACTGAAACAGTGGACATTATTTTGCTATCAGTAAAAGTATCTAGGCAGAGGTACTGGGCACTGTGCCTAAATTATGTCAGTTCCATGGGACTGATGATGTATTCAGAGCACTGAGAGATCTGCATGTCTCTTTGGAGTGCAACAGAGTTAATATTTTTCCTGGCAAGGGAAAGCTTGGAATCATATTAAAAAAAAACTTACATAAAAAGAGAACCGTTCCCCACGTATCTTTCATGAATTTGTACAAACATGAGAGATTTCACGGATGTCTTTTAGAAACTGTAAGAATTTACATGTTCTCTATCCTCTCCTAAAAGTGCAACAACTGATATCAATTAATACTGTTGTCAGTTGTTCTGGCAAAAAGAGGTGAAGTTGATTCTAGCAAGCTCCTGCCATGCGAAGACCATCTGTACCATCCTGCTCTGCACACAAACTGTTAGGCAGGAATTTGGAGGCAATCTTTGCAGCATGAATTCATCCTGTTGGATCCAAAAGTTATGGCTGGACAACTAATGCCAAAAGGAATCTGGATATTCAGAGAATAGCTGGACCAGCAGCACCCAGAACTTACAAGTACAATTTCATTCTTTCCTGCCAAACCAGTCAACACACATGCATTAGAAAGCCACTTCAGTGCACTGGCATGTACAAGCTGTAAACCTGTATCAATTACTGAAGGCTGAACGGATTAAAAAACGACCCAAATGAAAATCTGGAGAAAAAAAATTTGCTAATACTGTTATATAGGTCTATATACTATATAATCATATTTAACATTATAAAACTGCATATCACAGAATCACAGAATCACAGAATAGTCAGGGTTGGAAGGGACCTCTGGAGATCATCTAGTCCAACCCCCCCGCCAGAGCAGGGTCACCTACAACAGGTTGCACAGGACAGCGTCCAGGCGGGTTTTGAATGTCTCCAGAGTAGGAGACTCCACAAACTCTCTGGGCAGCCTGTTCCAGTGCTCCACCACCCTCAAATTAAAGAAGTTCCTCCTCATGTTAAGATGGAACTTCCTATGTTCAAGTTTGTGCCCATTACCCCTCGTCCTATCACTGGGCACCACTGAAAAAAGACTGCTCCCATCCCCCTGGCATCCTCCCTTCAAGTATTTGAAAGCATTAACAAGATCCCCCCTCAATCTTCTTTTCTCCAGACTAAAGAGACCCAAATCCCTCAGCCTCTCCTCATATGAAAGATGTTCCAATCCCCTAATCATCTTTGTAGCCCTTTGCTGGACCCTCTCCAGCAGATCCCTGTCCTTCTTGAACTGGGGAGCCCAGAACTGGACGCAGTATTCCAGATGCGGCCTCACCAGGGCAGAGTAGAGGGGGAGGATGACCTCCCTCGACCTGCTGGCCACACTCCTTTTGATGCACCCCAGGATGCCATTGGCCCTCTTGGCCGCCAGGGCACATTGCTGGCTCATGGTCATCCTGTTGTCCACCAGGACTCCCAGGTCCCTTTCCACAGAGCTGCTCTCCAGGAGGTCGGCCCCCAACCTGTACTGATGCATGGGGTTATTCCTCCCCAGATGCAGTACCCTACATTTACCCTTGTTGAATTTCATTAAGTTCCTCTCTGCCCAACTCTCCAGCCTATCCAGGTCACGCTGTAAGGCAGCACAGCCTTCTGGCGTATCAGCCACTCCTCCCAGTTTAGTGTCATCAGCAAACTTGCTGATGGTACACTCTATCCCTTCGTCCAGATCATCGATGAATATATTGAACAGGACTGGACCCAGTACTGACCCTTGAGGGACACCACTTGTTACTGACCTCCAACTAGACTCTGCACCACTAACCACAACCCTCTGAGCTCTATCTGCTAGCCAGTTCTCAATCCACCCCACTGTCCATCCATCTATCCCACACTTCCTAAGCTTGCCAGTGAGGATGATGTGGGAGACAGTGTCGAAAGCCTTGCCAAAGTCAAGGTAGACAACATCCACTGCCCTCCCCTCATCCACCCATCTAGTGACCTCATCATAGAATGCTATCAGATTAGTCAGACACGACTTCCCCTTAGTGAATCCATGTTGACTACTTCTGATAACCTTCTTTTCATCCAGGTGCTTTGAGATGATACCCAGCACAAGCTGCTCCATCATCTTTCCAGGGATGGAGGTGAGGCTGACCGGCCTGTAGTTTCCCGGGTCATCCTTCTTACCCTTTTTGAAGACTGGAGTATAATATTCATATGCATTATTTTATATAAAATATTACAGTATAAATTATAAGGTAGGTATTCACTTACCTTATTTTATGTATTTGTGCTGTTAATGGCACTGCTAAGGTGCAATTCTGACGTAAAATAAGTCTTTTGACCTATCCATCTTAGGATCTTAGGATCTAAAGTCCATGTTCCTCTCCATTGATTATGAAGTACAAACACTGTCCATATTTGAAGTTAAATGATATGAATCCCACCCTTATTCTTTTATATATGGCATGTTTTGTATCTAGTATTCTTTCAGCAAGGATAAATACTTGGGCTTTTTCATAATTGATACAAAGAGTATTTAAATCTCTTACCTGTATCAGGGCTGCATGTGCTCCAGCTTGGATCAGTCTCCTACATAAATAAGACAAAGTCCTCAACAGGTTTTTCTTTTCTTTCTATTCAAATGTTGGTGGTGCTTCCCTTTACCCTTAATGCAGACGAGTCAACCCTTTCAAACCCTGCCATCTGAACCCATTTCTTTTATTCCTGCCCATGGTAGGGGGTTTGAACTAGATGACTTTTAAGGTCCCTTTCAACCCAAACCACTCTGTGGTTCTGATTCTATGGTCTGGCAGAAGTGATTATTATCTGCTTAGTCTTTGCCACATGAACAACAAAATTTATGTTCAGTGGTCCAGGGAAGGGACTCTGAAGACCTTGTCCATGTATGTAAAGCTGCTCATTTTTTCACACTTATTTTTCTTCCAATCCTTCAATATTTTTTACAGGAAGAGTATGCATACAGGTGAACATTTTTACCATTTTTACAACACAGTGTTTTGGGCCACTGAATTATGCCATCTCTGTTTTAACTGAGCTCCTGCCCCATCCACCTTATATGTGTCATCACCTCACTGAAGACCCCTGGGGGTCCTGTGTCATTTCCATTACCTTGCGGTATTCCAGAGAGCTTTTCTGATTATTCATGGATACTGGAAGAGACTTCTACCCCTAAGACATCTACACTGCTAACTGTGAACTGAATTTGAACATGTAGCTTAAAAAAAATCCTATCCAGAAGCACTTTTATAATATCCTGGAAAAACTTTAAAGAAACTAGGTACCTTTTTTTCAACTGAAAGTAGTTTTTGAATTCTCTCATCCTAGTTCACTACTTAAACCACCCTTAACTACAATCGTAAAAGTTAATAAGTTTATTTACCAAATCTCAAATAATCAGCAGAGTTTGTAGTTTTATTAAGACTGATATATATATATATAAAAGCTTTATTTAGGTAGCATTAAGGTCATCTGTCAAAGCTGATTTCACCTGATATAAGCCAGGTAATAAAATGATTTTAATCAGAAGTCTTGGGCACTCACATGATTCTTATGCCTGAACTTCTCTTCACAGAAGGAAGGCTGATTTTGGAATGCTTTCTTTTGTGAATAGTTCATATATATTTCAAATCTTTCATCTCTGCTAGACATTTAGCATTCATTTAAAAAAACAAGAATGTGCCTAGATCTTCTTTCAAACTATCTGCTACTGAACGCTTTGAAAATGTTAGACCTTCAGACCAATATATGCCTCTCCCAAATATTTTTACCTCTTCAGACAGTTACTTAACTTTAGACGTCGACACTGCATAGCTTCCTCTGATCAAACCACAGCTCCCTTCATATTCAGAAAAAAAGAAGCAGGGTCTATTTTAAATGTGTTTTAGGATGAGATTAATTTCATATCCAGTCATATGAATACTGTAAGGTTATTACCAGCATTTGAGTGACACTGAGTATCAAATTAGACTGATAATGGGCTCATTGGGATAATGTCTTTGAGAGATCCTGGGACTGTGAAGCAAGCATGAGACTTAAGTAAGCCTAGCTGTTTAACATTCAACTTTGTGGGTTAAGGAAGCTACAATTCTTTCACACTGTACTCTCTGCTGTCTCCTGTCATTTGTAAAGCTTCATGCTTCAAAACAGTTTAGACATCTTGTTGCTTTTGATCTGACTGCTTCCACTTTTGTCTTTGGTTCTACATTATCAACAAGTCATCTTTCAACATGGTAACTTTGACTTGTTCATCAAGTGCAGTCTACCCCTAAATACGCCCTCCAGCTTGAGACAAATACACTTCTGTTATTTACTGGCTTCCATGGTACTTCAAAGGTGCAACCAACTCTGCTATGCAGTCATTGTTACCACCTCTGAAATAGTGAATGAATGTCTGCTCTGAGTGTGCAGCAAACATTGGCTCTCAGAATACAGGTCACTGTTGTTTGTCCTCTTCACTTCAGTGTGCTGTTTTGGGAGGACTGAGCTTTTACAGCTGCAGTCTCTCTGTTGAAGATGGGATCCTAATATCCACCTTCTCTGTTGCACCATTTCACAAAAATATCTGCATAGCAGTCACATTTAACAGGTGCTCAAATAGTCCTCTTCTCTTTCAATTACTTGACTTCCTTTTAGATAGACACAGTCTATCTATCTCAGACATTTTGTTGTCATATTTAGAGCTTTCTTTGGTGGTTTAGATTTTTTCTTTGTCAGTTTTTTACCACTGTCACTTCCAAGAGCTTGGTTATTTACACTGTGTGTATGCTCTGGAATTTCCAGGGATGCTGAATATACAGTGCTGGGCTCTTATCTAAATTTCAGCAACATCTGAGGCTGGTCATAGGTGTCTGCCAGCAGAGCAGTCTAGCAGCATGTGCTTGAACCCTACACAGATGCTTGGATCTTCTGAAAATTTGCATACTACATTTGAAAATTCTGGGAATCCTGTGTCCATCAGTCCCATGTGTGGGAATGTGAATGTCCCATTTCCGGAATAATTCTGTAATGCTGCCTGTGTGGTAAACCATGCATCATCAGCATCATAAGAATGAGAACAAGTCTGCTCAGCTAGACACATAAAGCCCACTGACACAGTTTTTACCACCTCAGATGATAGTGGTTACACACCTTGCCTCATAATTATCTATTCATTACAGACTATGTGAGAACAAGTTTATTCTCTAAAAAAAAAAACAACAAACAGGTAAGAAAATAATTGCAGAATTATGATTTACTAACAAAACCGTAAACTGCCTCACTTTTGTAGAAACTCATTAGAATGATCTACACTTACATTTTGATTGTGAACCTTCCTAGCATTTTCCCCTACAGCTCAGAGATTCATAACAGCCAAACCCTATGGTGTCAGTCACTCCACAACAAAAGTATAACTATCCTTAACATCTTTTCATGCAAGATCCAACTTCCGGCTCTGGTGGTTTTAGCAGAGAAAGTTGCTCTCTGGCAACTGGCTTTTGCAGAAAGTTTTCAGAGGTCTTTTGAATGACTAACAGACCACAGAGGTTTCCACAGAAAAGAAGCAGTAGCAAAGCTGAAGGTGAAAGGGTTCTGATGTTACCAGTGCCTCAGCTGATCCAAGGTTTTCCGTGCATCTTCGAAGCAATCTCTACACATGCCAGCCAGGGCAGTATTACTAACCAGAGCTGATTGCTGACTTCAATGGTTTTGAAAACTTCCGTGTTCTTTGAGGATAAACATGAGGAGAGCTCTATGCCAGAGGAAAAATGATTATTTGGAGTTGCTCTCTTTAGCAGAACTGGGGTGAAGGAAACTATGGATAATTTGAGAGCACTTTCAAAAGATACTGCCTTTGTTTCAGCCTACATCTCTCTTTCATCACAGCAATGGACTTTTATGTTGCTCTCCGTCATCTTGAACTTGGCAAAAGCCTGGTACAACAAAAAAATCCTACTCCAGGATATGAGTGGTTAGTTAGTCCTTGAACAAAGAATATCTATTCCCTAAGAGTTCTGCTCTTGCAGGGTTAATCTATTTCCATCTTTGTTCATGTAATGTTTTGTCACAGTCTTCTTTTTTCAGCTTTATTTCCTCTTGTCAGTTATATAAAACCACTTTGTTACATAAACCACCTTCTTCGCATTCAGCCTTTAATTTTATGTATTTGCCATCATCTTAAAGTTATAAGCATTATTTTCATTAGTAAATGTGTGAAAGTGGTGCTGTAATATGGCTTCCCATAATTTTTTTTTTGTGCAAGGTCATCTACTAATGTTACTTAATCTTTCCAGAAAGACAGCATGTATCTCCTCCAGGTTTGCAAATGTTCTAGACTGATCGTGCTTTCTGGTTACTGTCCAAAGAGTGCCATCAGAAAAACACACTTGTTTGGAAGCAACATAGCACTTGTTGGGCATGTGTCATAATGATTTATGAAACAGCCTAGGAAGAAAATAAATTCTGTTTTACCAAATAAGATAAAGTTGCCTGCTGTCTGTTACTATCAATAACCATTATTTTTTTAAGTTTAAGATTTTAAGTATTATTTTCTTCTAAATAAGACCCCAAAAGGAGAATCCCTTGCTGTTACCAAATAATATTTTCATAATGAGAATAAAATTTTAAATTCTTTTAAAAAACGTTCCTTCCCCTCAGTTACTTTTGTTCTCAATAGGATCACACCTAATCACATTTTTGAAGAGGTACTAATTTATCTAATGTAGTTGGAAGTATGTTATATATAAGTAATGTGTATACCTAGACAATGTTAATTCTGTGTGAACAGGAGTACAGAATTTACTGATTTTAGAAGACTCATAGCATGTGCAATAATGTTAGAAAAGCCTCGTGGTAACATAAAGAGGTGCAGGAGAGAAAAGGTTAAATTCTTAATGCAGAATAGCTGCAATATTGAGCTCCATGGGGTCTCTATACTATTGTAGAATTAGAGCTTATTCTGTGTCCTGAGCAGACATATCACTCATGCTGGGGCAACCAGGAGGGCTGAAGGAGAAAATAAAACAAACATAAGTCTAAACAGATCCTTGTTGACCTTGTTCTGACAAATTTGGACTGGAAGCCAGCACTCAGAATAGCACAGCAGTCTACTGTACTAAAGCAAAAAGCATATTCTGAAACCACAAAAGCTAATTGTTTGTAAGGCAAAGCACATAGTGATATTTCATCCACTTATAGGAGCAGAGAATGTACCCCACTTAATCAAAAGAAGTGGTGAATCTGGAAGTGACAACCAAAAAAGCAAAGGCAAATTTTTCATAACTGAATGACCACCTATAACGTGTTCAGTATATAGGTGAGAGACATTTAATGATTAATTTAAGATCCAGAGGAGTTATTGTCATAGTTTACCGTGATATATTTAAAGGAACTGGAGAATCTGAGCATATTTGCATAGAAATAAATGTTGTGTTAGGTATATGTGGTTGCAGTAAGATAATTTCTGCTGCACTTGGAATACCTAAAATCCAGTTGTTAAGCTGCATGAGTAGTTTCATTATAACCAACAGTAAAATTAGGGCAACCAGTTACAAGTTATAAGTATAATTCAAGTGATTGAAAGCATCAACATTTTGTCCTTGGCCAGTAAAGACCAGAGAAAGTTGATATCACAAGAGAATGCATCAGCACTGTGACTGGAGCACAAAAAAGCAAAGAACAAAAAAAGACTCAGTGTGTTTAACACCAGAAGGTTAAATAGCACCATGCCTATTACCACTGCTCAATACTGACATCAGAAGATTTGCAACATCAATTAGCAATCGAGCAACTTGTTACAATTTCAGATAAGAAAGATGGGGCCTGGCAGGTGAAATTAGATAGGTACGTCTCTTTTTAGGTACCTCTAACTCTCCAGGAGGACATTATCAGTTTTCTAGATTTACATTTAAGATTAAATGTGTCAGTGAAATATTGTAGAAAGAGAGTTATGAGGCACTTGGTGATACTTCCAGGGAAGGTATAATTGCTGATGATATGATTATTGCTTCAGCTGATGAGGCTGAGCATGATAGTACCCTGAGAACAGTAATGCCAAAAGGAAGAGATGAAAATATTAAATATCACAAAGATACAGTAGAAAGAAATAGAGATAAAATTCATGCTGGACCTTGTATAACTTCCAAGTGACTAAAAAAGCAAAAGCAATTGTGATATACTGATGAAGCCCAATAAGGAAAATGAGAGGTCTTTACAGAGAAATTATGTGTGAAACATACACTTCTTAATAATTTAGGAAATACTGAGTTATGTTTTTCAGTCATATGTAATTCAGTTTTTGCCACATTGAGATCTTTTCCATAACTCTTCATAACAGAAAATATAATGTTCTTCTATGGTGTTTATAGCATAGATTATCTCCTGAGTAATTTAAAATTCTGAAGGTATCTGATACAGACAAACACTAATCCTCTGTTCCCATGAGTAGAAAAGAACGATTCCCTGTGGTTTGTTCTTGTACTCTACCACTGCCTTATTCAACACTTTCTAAAGGTCTTGTGTAAAAAATATATCTACAGAATAGATCATCACTTATCCCACAGGCCCACACAAAATGTGAGATTGACCTTATTGGAGTAGATTCTTCCAGAAAAATCCAGAAGGCACTTCATCTTATCTTAAATTTTGAGTCTAAGTCAGGGGAGATGAACCATGTTCAGGAGATGCCTATTTCTCTGCTAACTATACAAGAAACCTAGGATGATTACCTTAGATGTCAAACATTTAGGTATTTAGAGGATATCGATCACACAGAAAGCATTTGAAGATCTAATGCCCTTTCTTTTCAGTATATATGTACAACAGGGACAGACCCAATATAATGAGTTTCTCTTATTACAATAGAGAACTTATAAGATGTCTCAACATTGTACTGCCATTCTTTCCTATGTAAATTCTTACTTTATTCTGTTTTTCTTCTAAGCATGCCTCTGAAATCCAGTTTAACATATATAAATTGTCTGCAAAGTATTAGTATGGTTTTCCTATTATCTGTGACAGGGCATGAAATTTAATATTTTCCCCATGACAAACCCATGAAATTTATCAGCTTAACCTATGCTCTGTACAGTGAACTATTTATAATCTATGGTTGTTAAAAGCAAAGGAAGTTAAAATAAATGAAAAAACCCATGGAGAACTTTACTCCCTATGGTAGTTTCATTAATTACTTTTGTGGAATAAAAGTTTTACATTATTCACAAAGCCTTCTCAAGCTGCAACCACAGCCTTTGTCATGGTACTGTATGTTATTAGTATTCAACTTGATACTAAGCAAGCAACTAATTCTGAATGAAAATTCAGGAATAAAAGGCAAATACCCTCTTTGATCATTTTAAGTAGCACATATTTAGGATGGGATTCTTCTGCAGCCTTCAGATTGTCCTCAGTTGTCATAGGAACTCAATGTGTTCCCTGTGACTACCAGTTCTTGCTGCACTTTTTTCTTTCATACTGTTAGCTCTCATGTGTTGCACAGCCAACTTGAAGTACTGAAAAAGACTAAATCTTCCAAATTGCATGATTGGCTTAAAGGACTTAAGAATAAACAGTAATCATTCTCTTTATTTCTCTTTAGCACTGAATGGGGCTTCCATCAGTTTTCCCTGTTTTTCTCTCAGATCACAAAGCCTATATGGTCAAGTAAGTACTTCAAGATCTGGGTTTGTTGAACAAGGACAACTCTTATGGGGCTTATTGAAAAGCTGGCAACAAATTTTTCAGTCTCTGCTGCTGTATCTGTTTTTTTGTTATTGTTGTGTTTTTTTTTTCTGCTACAGTCACCATCCACATGCTGATCAACGTAGACTTGGTTTTCAAAATTTTCATCTGCCTTTCTCTATCACAGTTCTGCTAGCAGTTTCAGTCAGCCTTGTATTTATAAATTATACTCTCAACTGATGAAGCAGGGGGATTGTAAAAAGCATTATTTGGAAATTGGAGGCATGCGGGAAAATTAAGTGCACATTCTCGAAGTCATACCTAGGATGTGGCTATATCAAGCTTTCTAGGGGTGCCCTTTTCTTGTCATGACTGTAAAAATCATTGAGGGTAATCTGTATTTCAACAGCTAACTTTGAGACATATCACTCACAATTATGACTCTCAGCTTTGCTGTCTATGTCACATTTTACATCTGTCCCTAAGGCTTTGCAGGAGTGAGCACCGAAGTGCCTAAGTATCTTTCAAAAACCCAACCTTTGTCTATATTCTATCACTGTACTCAAAAGTGTCCAAGATCACAATATTTTGAATATATACATAGTTTGTATGTGTAATACTCATTTCAGTTAAGACATCTGATTATCCTAAAATTCTGCTTTAATGTAATTTTCCAGCTAGGCTGAGGTCAAGTTTCTCATCCAAGGCCCAAGATTGTACGAGCATCTTAGGCAGTAACTGGAAACTTCACTGCATTTCTCAGGTCTTCCTAGACTGCAGAATTTGGTATTCAATAAAGTCAGAACAGGAAACTCAGATTTCAAAGAAAAAAATCTAGAATTTTAAACAGTTTTAAAACATTTCTACACTATTTATGTTTTCCTTTTAGAAAGAGGAAATAAAAAAAGCCTTATGAAATGTAGTAAAACACTCCTCATTCATCCTGACTAATGCATATACACATGCATAAATCCAATATACTTTTGACAAAGTGCCTGAAATTTCTTACAAAGAAAAAGATGATATATACATATAGATATACATATATATAGGATGAGCATTGTCTTTAGGATGAAAAATAGTACAGCTTTATATAAATACACCACAAAACTATACAATATATTAATCCAAGATTAGCAGATTATTGTGATTATTATTCATTGGGCATCCTCATGATGGATCGCCAATGAATAATAATCATAATAATTTGCTAATCTCGGGTCCTCTGATATGGTTATACAGAACCATATCATCAGCTAATATAAAACCCAAGACTGCTTCATACTTCAGAACAGATATTCTGATTTATCTCAGAGGATGATTTCTCATTAAGAGGGTTTGTTTGATTGCAGTGCTGAACCCTCTTCATTCCCAAATCATCCACTTTTTGAGACACTTTGCCCTTACCATCTTCATACTTGATGTATTACTGTACTTTGTGAATTTTAAGCAAAAAAATATCTGGGTTCCAAGTTTTTGAATCCAAAGGTCTTTTAGAGTAAGTCCTGTTGCAAAGGAACCATAATGAGGCAGTAGCAGGGTGTTACGTTTTTCCTAGGCATAAACTTGATGAGAAGGGAGGAGGAAAGGTTGCCGCAAACTTAGCTCCCCATCAAGCTCTCATTCTTGCACCTCTTGCATACACACATGCGCTCACAAGCACACACACACAGAGCTGCTGCTCTGTGCTACCACTTCTCTCTACCTGATAGAAACTGTAAAATTGCTCAGCAGCCAGGATTATTTTGCAGTGCCTATTCCCTTCCTTAGCAACCCTGCACGGCAAACTGTACTCCAATTATGTGACCTGTACTGGGAACACGTCCCTGGCTAAGGGGCAAACCTGACACAGGAAGAAAGCTTTGCCTCTCCCCAATGACTATGAGACTGCATTCAACCCAAGGTATTATTTTAAGCAAGAAATCTTTATGAATTAAGGTAGTTCTGAATAGTGTCTTATAATTAATTTCTTCCACTTAAAATCAATGTCTAGGGTAAATGCTATATTGGTACACAGAGTTGTTAACAATATATACAGACACTGAACACATGAAATAACCAAACTTTCACACAACTTCAAGCACAGGTTACCAAAGGCCTGTTTGGAGATGCTTAGACTCACAGAGCAGAAGTTAACACGTTCAGACAAAAAAGTAAAATCAAGTACTAGAATCCACATTAAAGATGTAGCCTGCAATTTATGGTGCTGAGTCAACTGAAAGTTATTGAATAGTAGATGTTTCCAGTACTGTTAGGCAATAAGAGGATTAAATAAATTTATAAAGCATGTGAAGGTGTGAAAGGTTGGACTAGATGATCTCTGAGGTGCCTTCCAACCTGGCAGTCTATGATCCGATGATTCTATGATTTTACATTGTCATGGTTTCAGCTGGGGTAGAGTTTACTTTCTTACTAGCAGCTGGTATAGTGCTATGCTTTGGATTTGAGATGCACAAATATGGGCTGGGCAGAGAATGGATTGAGAGCAGACCTGAGGAGTAGAATTTTGGGGGTGTTGGTTGGTGCGAAGTTCAACATGAGCTGGCAATGTGCGCTCGCAGCCCAGAGGGCTACATCAAAAGAAGCATGGCCAGCAGGTTAAGGGAGGTGATTCTGTCCCCCTACTCTGCTCTCATGAGACCACACTTGTAATATTGCATCCAGCTCTGGAGCCCTCAACATAAGAAGGACACAGACCTGTTGGAGTGGGTCCAGAGGAGGGCCACGAAGATGATCACAGGGCTGGAGCACCTCTCCTATGAAGACAGGATGAGAGAGTTGGGGTTGTTCAGCCTGGAGAAGAGAAGGCTCCAGGGAGACCTTATAGCAGCTTTCCAGTATCTGAAGGGGGCCTACAAGAAAGATGGAGAGGGACTTTTTACAAGGGCATGCAGTGATAGGACATGGGGGAACGTTTTCAAACTGGAAGAGGGTAGATTTAGAATAAATACTAGGAAAAAATGTTTCACTATGAGGGTGGTGAGGCACTGGTACAGGTTGCCCAGAGAAGCTGTGGATGCTCCATCCCTGGAAGTGTTCAAGGCCAGGTTGGAGGGAACTTTAAACAATCTGGTCTAGTAGGAGGTGTTCCTGCCCATGGCAGGGGGATTGGAACTAGATGATCCTTAAGATCCCTTCCAATCTAAACCTTTCCATGATTCTATGATTCTATGAGAAGTGGTGATGACAACACACCAATGTTTTTGGTTATTGCTAAGCACTCAAGGCCTTTTCTGCTCCTCACACAGCCCTGCCTGAGAGTGCACAAGAAGTTTTGAGGAGACACAGCCAGGACACCTGACCTCAAGTGACCAAAGGGATTTTCCATACCATGCTCAGTATATAAACCTGGCGGAAGAAGGAGGAAGGGGGGAAAGTTTGGAGTTATGATGTTTGTCTTTGCAAGTAACCGTTACATGTGATAAAGCACTGCTTTCTTGGAGATGGCTGAACACCTGCCTCCTGATGGGAAGCAGTGAATGAATTCCTTATTTTGCTATGCGCGGCTTTTGCTTTACCTATTAAACTGTCTTTATCTCAACCCAAGAGTTTTTTTCTCATTTTTACCCTTCTGATTCTCTCTCCCATTTCAGCTGGGGGAGTGAGTGAACAACTGTGTGGTCCTAGTTGCCAGCTGGGGTTAAATCACAACATACACAAAGAACAGAAAAATTCAAAACTGGTGTTTCTACAGAAAGAGAAAATTGTTGATAGGAAATTTAACCTGAGCAGAAAAACATAGATCTGCAATGTTACTCAAGATGCCTTCCACTCCCCAAATAAAATCACTTCCCAAAAAGAGCTCTCATTTTAATTCTGCTTCAAAAAACATACCTAAAAAGGTGAAGATATGGAAAACTTGGTCTATATATAAATTACCAGCAACTCCAGTAAGAAGGAGCTGGGTTCCTTGGTGGACAGGAGGCTATACATGAGCCAGCAGTGTTCCTGGGCAGCAATGAAAGCTAATAGCATCCTTGGCTGTGTCTAGAGAAGCATGGCCAGTTGATTGATGAAAACAACCATTCCCCTATATGGAGTCCTCACTACAGCCCATCTAGGATATGCAGTTCAGTTTGGGACCCCCAGAGGAGATGTTGATGAATGTGCACTAATCCAGCAGATTTGCTCCATCCGACATTGTCAGGGCCTGGAGCACTTTCCCTGCGAGGAGAGCCTGAGAGAGTTGGGCATGTTCAGCCTGGAGAAGAGGCAGCTTCAAGAGCATCTTAGCAGCCCCTCAGCCTATGGAGAAGATAGCAAGGAGATGGAGACAGGCTTTTCACAGTTGTGCCTGCCAGGAGGTTGAGAAGCAATGGCCATAAATTGAAAGGGGAGATTCTGCCATAAGGACAACATTTTACATTATGACCATGATTAAACACTGCAGCAAGTTTCCCAGAGTCGTTGTGCAGTCTGCACTCTTGGAGATTTTCAAGACCTGACTGGACAGAGCTCTGAACAACTTGGTCTCAATTATTTGTTGACCATGCTATGAGGAAGAGTTTGGATGAAAGACCCCCTGAGTTCCCTTCCAACCTGAACTATAATATGATTTTATGATTTTGTAGAGGTGAAAAAGTCATTATCATGACAAAAAGATTTTTAAATTCACTCATTTTTTATGAAGTCACTTAATTTTATGTGGAGAAAAGATACACCCATGTACATATGAAACTGTAGTTTTAAATACCATGCCAACATGGTGTGAAAAGGATACTCTGGCTGAACTCTGAAACCTGTTGGATAATTTGTGTCCACAACAACACAGAACATTTGTATATATATTTATGTATGTGTGTATATGTATATCAGCCTACATCTTTAGTCATGCAATAAACTTGATTTCCAATTTTTCAGTAATTTTCTTTACTCATTCCACATAATCAAGATCTTGAATTGTATATTCATTTCCAAAAAATTTCATCACTGTTAAGAATAAGAACTTATGGTAAGTCTTACTATACTTGCAAAGTACATCAATTCCTTTGGGCTTTGCTTCTAGCTGTTTCTTTATTTATTCGTGTGTTTTTTATGAAATGGCACAGCATATATAATGATGTTTGGGCTGAAGGATGAAAAGGAATAAAATATAACCATTAAATTACAAATGATTTTGAGGTCTAATGTGAAAAAAGTGTTAGGAGTCAAGAGTTGTATAGATTTAGAGAGAGATCTGTTGGTAAAAGCTGATGCCAAGTGATGCAAGTTAAACAAAGAGCAATATGTACAGTTTGCCACACTCCTCTCTAGTCTAAATTAATGCATTAGAACAAAACTGTAAATTGCAAAGAACTGAAGAAGAAAATTCAGTAAAACAAATGTGAAATGAAATTGAGAAATGTAAACATACCTCTTCACTATGAATCGTGCTAACGTAGAGAAGTTTTTTTGTCTACTACTTAACAAAAGCAAAATTGTAAAAAACAGTATTTGGATTTCAGAGGTCATATAGAACAAGACTAAACATTAAACCAAACTACCGATGTAAATAATGATAACAGTTATTAATTTCTGTGACATGATAACATACAATGAGAATTTTTGTCAGACTATACAGAAAATTAAGATCAAATTTCACCCCAAAGGAACCTAAATATAGAAGAAAAAGAAGGGAAACACTGGTGACGTGAGTTGTTAAAGGTTAAGAAGCTAGATAGTAGTTGTGCTCGGACTTGAACTTGCATCTCCCGGGATAATGCTGCAGTCACCAGCTTACACTACTTTCATAACAACAGACCAAAGCATTTAACCTTCCAGCAATGATGAGGAATTCTGTCTGCATAATGAAGAACATAAGCTCATATCCCATAATCTTTCTTAAGACACCCTGTTTATACAGAGGATAGCACATTTGGCCAAAACTAATTACAACTCTCAATTTCCCTGAAGAGTAGATGTCTATCACTAGCTTCCACAAATAATTGACAGTGAATTATCAAAGTGAATCTTTCGTAAATACCTCACCAGCTGAAGTGTATTTGCATGCTAGTAGGCAGACTTCAGTAAAAAGATTAAAATAATAAGCCAATCTGCAGAAATCAGTATAGGTACATGAAAAATTACAAGACCCAAATCCTTCATGATCAGGCATATTATTCACTGAAAATGAAGTCCTCATCCTAGCTTCAATAATGTGCATCTTAGTGGAAGGCTTGGCTGTTAAAGTGGCAGAAAGTACTACTATTGGCTGGACTTGCAGGAAATCTGCACCTACAGTTTTCATAACTATGCCATATACCACTCAGATTTACTCTCTGAATAAATACAGAAAGCAGTGGAAGCTCTAAGTAGTGCATTTGAATTGCAACTATCTGAATGGATTTACAGTATGTTTAGGAATGATTTTTGACAAATCCATTAAAGGACAGAATCACAGCATCATAAAATGGTTTGGATTGGAAGGGACCTTCAAGGACCATCTAGTCCAACCTCCCTGCCATGGGAAGGGACATCTTTCACTGTATCAGGTTGCTCAAAGCCCCATCCAACCTGACCTTGATCACTTCCAATGATGAGGCATCCACAACTTCTCTGGGCAACCTCTTCCAGTGTCTCACTACTCATTGTAAAAAATGTTCTCCTTATGTCCAATCTAAACCTACCCTCTTTCAGTTTAAAAACATTGTCCCTTGTCCTGTCACTACAGGTGTTGGTAAAAAGGCTCTCTCCATCTTTCTTATATATTCTTTATATATGGAAAAGGGTGCAACTTTTGGGTCCTCCTCTGGACCCGCTCCAACAGGTCCATGCCTTGCCTGTGCTGAGGGCTCCAGAGTCAGATGCAGTACTCCAGGTGGGGTCTCACCAGAGCAGAGTGCAGGGGCAGAGTCACTTCCCTCGACCTGCTGGCCACATTTCTTTTGATGCAGCCCAGGACGTTGTCGGAGTTCTGGGATGCGAGTGCACACTGCCATCTCATGTCCAGCTCTTCATCCACCAGTACCCCCAAGTCCTTCTTGGCAGGGCTACTCTATCCCTTCGTCCCCCAGCCTGTGTTGATATTGGGGATTGCCCCAACCCAGGTACAGGCCCCTGAACTTGACCTTGTTGAACCTCATGAAGTTCACATGGGCCCACTTTTCAGGCTTATCCAGGTCCTTCTGGATGGTGTTCCATCCCTCAGCCATGTCAGCTGCATCACTCAGCTTGGTGTCATTGCAGACTTGCTGAGGGTGCACTAGATCCCACTATGTCACTGATGAAGATATTGCACAGTACTGGTCCCAATACAGACCCCTGAGGGACACCACTTGTCACTGATCTCCATCTGGACATTGAGCCATTCACCACTATCCTCTGGATGTGACCATCCAACCAGTTCCTCATCCATGGAACAGTCCACTCATCAAATCCATACCTCTCCAGTTTAGAGAGAAGGATGTTGTCAGGGACCGTGTCAAAAGCCCATGTTCACATGGGCCCACTTCTCAAGCCTGTCAAGGTCCCTCTGGATGGCATCCCATGCCTCAGGTGTGTCAACCACCTCACTTATCTTGGTGTATCTGTATACTTGCTGACGGTTTACTGAATCCCACTACCTATGTCATTGATGAAGATATTAAATAGTATTAGTTCCAGTACAGACCCTTGATGGACCCCACTAGTTAATGATCCCTTTTGGGGCTTTGAGCCATGGGATTTAGCCAAGGAAAGCTAAACAACAGATGAATTTTACTTTCTACTTGCTTTTCCTACTGGATGTTTGTTTAATTTATTTTATCATGTTGGGAGACTTAATAATTTGAAACTGTCTTTAATTTTATAAATTCTGTTATTGATTTGCTTGATATTTAAATAGTCATGTCTTGAAGAGCCTGTTTTAACTGTAAGCAAAATATGTCAATATTGTCAAATGGAACACTGCATATATTTATTCAATAATGAGAACAAGCAGTTTAAAAAAAAACAACAAACCTACAAAGATAAACATGAAGGTATACAAACTTTCATTTGAAAGAGAACTAAAGCTGAGTGTCTTTCAGACTCTTATGAATACAAACCACCCATGAAAGAGCTCTCTGTGCACAAGAAAATAGCATCGTTAAGTACACAAACAGGAAAATGAAAAAAGATGGATAAATTGAGAATCAGAAAGAATTTGACCAAAGAGCAGGGAGTGAGGAAAAAAGAGTAGGGAAAACACTGTCTGGAATACACAAACTAAAGTGAAAGAGAAAAAAAGCAATGAACACTAATGGCTCAGTTCATTCTTCTTGTCATCAGTGCTGTGCTGGAGAAACCATGCTGGTGTCAGGGGTATCAAACTCTGCAAAACAGCAGTAACTCTGGACAAACATGGGTTGGAGAGAAACAAAAAAAGCAACAGAGTGAAAAGAACACACCGAAGGTGAAGCGGGCGTGAGCACCGAAGAAAGGAAAAATGAACAGAAGAAAGTCCTGGCTTCTGCACTTTCCTCCCAGCCAGCACTGCCCTGCTGGGGCAGAGGGTGGGCTGATGCAACGAGGGCAGGAGGACGGCAGAGGAGAGGGAGGGCAACACGCTGTAGCACTTTGAGAGTCTTCCCAGGGGAGAAAATGAAATACTAAAGATTGAAGTGCACTAAAGTATGTTCAAAAGCAGGTAGAAAAAAAGAACAGAAAGATTTCATAAACAAATACTTCTGGAAGATGAGTACACTCCAGGTTACATAAGTGTTTTTTAAAAATAAATTTAATAATTAATTTACTGTGTTTTATTTATTTGTTTAGTTACTAAGCGAGCTGAACTGCATAGATACTCTTTTCCAACACCAGCTAAGGTAGTGCAATTTTCATAACAGCTTCCAGTAGGAGAGCTCTAGATGGAATTAATTTCAATAAACTTTATCTTTTACTTTGTAGATATCTACATCTTTGCTCGCTAACTCAGGCTACTTTTGAAATCAATGGGGAAAAAAAAAAAGAATGAGAATCACCTTTCCCATTTCAGAATTTTGTATTATACAGGTACACGGTGGGGTGCCCTAGAAACAATATTTTACAAACTCTTTACCTTATATTTTTCCATATAGATATGGCATATGCATTGCATGCATAGTACCTGCATTTTGTTGGCATGTAAAGTATCTTTTACCAGTAGCCACTATTCAGAACATGCAATGAGATATTTATATGGAAGAGTATCTCATAAAAAGAATGACATGGAAAGAGATTAGAAAAGCAAAAACTCATGTACAACATTCTGACTCAGATAAAACCCAATTTTGCTTTGACAGGGTGAAGTAAAACATAAAGATTTAGTGTTAGTAAGACACATGCTATATAAATTGCTTTATATTTGTTCATTATTTCATTCCATACGAAGTACTGGAACATCTAAAAGACCTTAATTGTCCCAATTTCTGTTGCTTGTCTTTCACTTGAAAGACAGAAAGTTTATGTGACTTATTTATTTAACTGTAAAGAAGTTCATCAAGGTTCCAGTGCACCAAAGAGCAGCCATATGCTTAAATTCAAGCACCTGCTTAAATTGTTCCTTCGTGTAACCTAAAAATGGTGATGCTATTTTGATACATGGTGAGGACATTAAGGAAGAATTAGTTATATAAAATAACCTTGGAGGAAGTTATTTATATACAAGCTAATTTTATTCAAAGTACATTGAAGGACAGACAAAAACTGCTGAATTACAAAACAGCAGGCTTCTATAAACTAAGAAAAATTATAACAAAAATATTCAGAGACTTTGATCGTTCTTATAGACCTTCTTTGCAGCTTTTCCAATATGAGTATACCTTTTTCAAAATGCAGGCTAGATGTGTCTTCAGACTGTGGGTACAAAATAATATATCCTTTGATTTGTTCTCTATTCTTATTTTAATAATATTTAACATTTTCTCTTTTTTTTTTCTTTGACTGCTACTGAGTATTTGGCTGATGGAAAAACCTAGTATAACTTTTAAGAAAAACTGAGGTGAAATCTTAGCATGTAATTTGATATATTTGGAAAAGATATTCGAAGTCTGATTGGGTGTTAGGGCACTGGAGAAACCATATTTATGTTAAAAGTGACTGGAATTACAAGCAATCCCAATATCTTCTACCTATGTACAATATGCTGTGAAACTAAGCTTGTGGACTTCCAGCTGGAACCTGGAAATAAGACTTAGGCCTTGCTTAGGATATAGAAGGGTTTGGATCCACAAAGGATGGTAGGATTTAGATGTCAATGCCCTGGCCAACCTAGGAACATTTAGGTCACCTCACGCTTGACCATTTAGGTGGAGAAATGTTGAACTTCATTCATCTTTTTCCATTCCATAAGAATAAGAATTTGTTAATACTGAATAATAATAAGCACAACTATGAAAGATGCTTATAAAATTTAAGGAAATGTGAATTTGCTTCAGGTTCTAAATTACAGCTTCAAGTTATACGGAAAAAAGTCAGTAAGGAGGTGTTTCAGTATGGACTTTAATGGGGAAACAATACTGCTTGCCTTCCTTCCCCATCAAGGAACAAGTACAGCGTTGCTAATAAACTAACTGTCTGTGATTTTTAGAGATGCCACATGCATTAGAACTGCCCAACAGATGACTTCGTTTAAGATTCCATTTTCTCTCAAAGTCTGCATCATATTAAAACTTGTATACATTTCTGCCCAGTTAAAAGGCTTGTCATGATTTTGGTTAGTTTCTATTTTATTTAAACTAGTCTCAAAACCATGCTACAGCTGAAGGAGAAAAATATTCCCTGTAAACTTTTAACATACAGAAATATAATATGTTTTTTTAGAGAAATAAATTCTTAGAAGTATTTCTCTGTCCATCTTACTAATTACCCCTTTTCTGTGTCTACAATGGAGGTCAATAGAATTCTATATTCTCTTTTCAGTTGCACATGCTCTACTTTGTCTGCAAATACAAGTATGATAAGATGGAAGTCTTGGTACTGTGGCTGCTCTCAATATTTCCTGTCAAACAGTTTTCCAGGCCTTTTTTTTCATGTCATGAGAAACAATGAAGTAAATTAACATTTCTATAATATATAAACAGCCTGAATAATAATATACATTAAACAGACAGCAAGAACAAAGTTTACAGCCCATTTCAGTCTCTGCTTTCAATGTCATATGCATTGTTCACTTAGTAGGAGATGATTCACCTTAATATATATTTACATTTGGCATTACTTGAGTATTCAGTCTCCTGAAATGAAGAATTACCTTCTCTGAAACACAGCAAGAAATATAAATATAATTCTTCATTTCTATATTCGTGTCATCAAATATCTATGTGCTTTGATCATATGAATGCCAATTCAAGTGCCATTAACCATTTAGTCATAGTCAAGGACAGGAGAATATGAGCTCTAAAAACCATCACACAGTTAGTCTGTTTACTCCATTCAATCAGATACAATAACACAGAATTGGTTATGCTTGAAATCTCAGTGCAACAAAATAAATAACCAGTTATCGTAGCTTTATTTTTCTTAGATATTGAATATATATGCATTTGAAGTCATTCGTTTAAAAGGGACTGTGTTTTTGGACTGTACTCCACTAGAACCTTTCACATATGAATAGCTAACTTTTGCATTGAAACACACTTTTAAAAACATGCTGTGTGTATTTTTTAGCAAGTGAACATCCACAGCAAAGTGCCACCTTCAAATGATGTAAAAAATATCCACAGCCACTGCCTTTTGGTGGAAGGCCACTAGCTAATCAACCTACATTAACACAGGCTGTAATTGAGTTTCCAACATTCAGAGAGGGATCCTTGCACAAACACATTACTTACCAAGGTGTCATCAGTAATGAAATCTAGAAATGGGATGAAAGCCTCCGAATTAGCAGAGTGTCACTGAGGACTTTAAACCTAGTATTTTTACAACCTCCCTCCAGGAGCTTTTCTTGCCTTCTGTAATCAGCACCAGAACTATTCACTTGCTCCCCGCTAAGCTTTTATCTCCATGAAGTGAAGGTGACAATGAAACACTCTCCTGCAAGATCCTTCTGGCAGCATTCCCACAATGCCTGCTGGACTGTTTTGATCCCATTCCATATGTCCACAATTTAAGCAGCACTACTGCTGCCTGTCTCTGAATTGTATCGTATCACACTGCAGGGCACAATCCTGTGGTACCTGAGTTTCGAAGTAAACTTCTCAGCCTATTTCAATTTTCACATTAAAGGACGTGCTGCCTGGAACTTGATGATTACAGGTTTGTAAGGACAGGATCAAACAGAGGAAGATGCTAGCAGGGAGTCAAGAGTAAGAACATTATTCTGCAGACATAGCCGGTTTTCTCTTCTCCTTTGAATGAATTCAGTCGTCTACAGCAACATTGATCTAAGCACGGCCGTGCAGTTACATATTACTGCAGATAAGTTTGAGTAAATTTCTTATGTGTGACTGCACCCAGGAAAGCAATTTATGAGAGAGCTGGTTTTATCATTATCTAATTGTAGCTCTGGATTATTAAGTGTAGGGACCAAAGAGCTAAGAATATCTTTGCAATGTATAAAGAGGTACATATATGATAATTCACTTGAGCAATAAAACTATCAATTATTCTGTCTGCTGATTAAACCCTATGAACACTGAAGAATCAATTTATTTTTCAGGGCAATTCACTTTCATAAACAGACACTAACTGCTCTTTTTTCCCTGAAATCTGTCAAATGTTCTTAGCTCATATTACATCAGCATTTTAGTAAAAATACTGATGGTTAATACCATAAATGATAGTTCTTTGACAGTGAAACACTCTGTCATGTCAGAATACTGGCTAGTGAAGATCTGTGTTCATTTACATGTTGATTTTCTATTCAGAGAGAAAAAGGTACCTGAAGATACCACAGCCACCCCTCAGAAATATTAATAGAAAGATATTTGATAAATAAATAGAGTATACATTAAAATGTTAAATCTCATCTGGCAACAACTGATGTACATATTTATTAATGTTTAAAAAATCTAACATAATAATAACATAATAAACATTCTTATCAATAACTTTTATAAAAAGTGCACAGGTTTTAAAATTAGTTTTCACCACTGGCTACACTAGGGAAGGCAAGATCTTTAGTGGGCACTTCATGTTCTTTTCCTGGTCCTTGATACCATCTGTATGGGTATAAATAAGAAGTGTTTTTCTCCCGTTTTCTTCCTAAAATAGATGATTAGTAGAACGAACATAGACCACAGAGCCTTGGCTTTAACCTTATCCTAGGTGGTTACTCTGCCTGCACTGCCAGTGATGAAGACTGAAATAGAATCATAGAATCATAGAATCATAGAATTGTTGAGGTTGGAAGGGACCTTTAAGATCATCAAGTCCAACCATTAACCTAAGCTGACAAAACCACTTCTAAACCATAGCCCCAAGTACCACGTCTACCCTTTTTTTAAACACCTCCAGGAATGGCGAATCCACCACCTCCCTGGGCAGCCTATTCCAATGTTGGATAACCCTTTCAGTGAAAATTTTTTTCCTAATATCCAACCTAAACCTCGCCTGGCATAACTTGAACCCATTTCCTCTCGTCCTCTCACTTGTCACTAGGGAGAAGAGGTCAGTCCTCATGTCTCTACAACCTCCTTTCAGGTAGTTGTGGAGAGTATATATTTTCCATCCCCTTCCCTTCCACTCAGAGAAGAGAGAAGAATGAGAGAAATCATGCCTGGACAAATTACTGGGACAAATTATTGGATCACAATTAAGGCTCAGGTTCTGACATCCTTCTTATTCCATTCTTCTCTTCCCTACTTCATTCATCATCAGTACCACCATACCTAGGAATCTGTCTCTGGCAGATTAAATAATACAATTAACATCTATCAGGTATTTTTCTCTTTTCAGGACCATGAATGGTGGGAGATAGGTGTATTATGTTTGGGGATCTTTTACTATGTCCATCTATGTATCTACATGTACACTTACACATGGACATACATAACCACTACTCTGAGTTAAAGCAGACTATGTCAAAGGAAAGTGAAGTAGAATAAAATAAAAATTTTTCTGTGATGGGCCTTACTCTCTAGATGAGTGCTTTCTACAGTTGGGGACTCCTGGGAAATCTCTCTTTGCTGTACAAAGTAAATTTAACATTATTGGAAGTATTTATTTTATAACTTTTTAGTGTTTAGATAAGCTGAAACCAGGCCATCAACTGCCTTGAGTAGTATCCTTTGGATTCAGTACTAGTCAGAATTCCCAAGCTTCGTACCTACATGGATCAATCAATTGCAATGGCCAAGTCAGAAAAAGGCATGGGTAGCTGTGACCAAGTCATAATCTGCCAGGATGAATCAAATTTTCCTAGCCAGCTGGAGTTGATAGAAAGCATTATTTTTGGACATTACTTCTGGCCACTCTATGGAAATGAAACATCAGCAAGGAACCCAGGACATTTCTAACACATGATCTATACTGGTGAGCTGAATACATCTCCAAATAAAGGAAGTAATCCTAAGGTTA
The DNA here is from genome assembly GCA_013398815.1 of Ibidorhyncha struthersii. NCBI lineage: Eukaryota > Metazoa > Chordata > Aves > Charadriiformes > Charadriidae > Ibidorhyncha > Ibidorhyncha struthersii. The sequence goes on from VZSZ01004066.1 coordinate 352,274, forward strand.
CAAACCTGTCAAATGTTCTTCTCCACCTTCTCCACCACTCTGTCTTATGATTACACAAGGAAAAGCACATTTTCTTCTGTGACTCATTGGCTCATTGACTTTTTGGCCTCAGTGAAAATGTGGAATATAAATCAATATCAGAGAGAAAATAACTGATGTTAGACAGCCATGAAAGAACCCACCTCATCTGTGGGTTTCACAGATCCAAGATGTGGACAGGCTGGAGAGGGTCCAGAGAAGGGCCACAAAGATGATCAAAGGACTGGGAAGCCTGCCGTATAAGGAAAGGCTGAGAGAATTGCATTTGTTCAGCCTTGAGAAAAGAAGGCTTAGGGGAGACCTTATCACCATGTTCCAGTATTTAAAGAGCAGCTACAAAGAAGATGGAGACTCCCTTTATACAAGGAGTCACATGGAAAAGATGAGGGGTAATAGGTACAAGTTGCTCTTGGGGAGATTCTGACTGAACACAAGAGGAAAATTTTTCACAGTGAGAACAAAGAGCCATTGAAATAATCTCCCCAGGGAAGTGGTGGATTCCCCAACATTGGACACTGTTAAGACTGGGCTGGACAGGGTGCTGGGCCATCTTATCTAGACCATGCTTTTGCCAAGAAAGCTTGGACCAGATGGTCCTTGAGGTCCCTTCCAACTTGTTATTCTATGATTCTATGATTAAACCTGCACACTTAAATTAAAAAACGTGTGAAGAAAAACAAATTCCAATTGTACAGTTAAGTTGGCAATGAAGAAGAATGACTGGAAGGGTTCTTCTGTGTGCCTGAAGCGCTGGCAGCCAGTCTGAGATGGCTGGGGAACTATGCTGCACTGTTTATAGCTGTACAGTAACTCGCTGTACACTTGAGGCCAGGTAACTACATGCCATCATGTCTTCAGGGCTAGGGTCTGCTGTCAGTCTACCCTTGAGCAAAGAAAACAGTAAATTGTTTCATTCCAAGATTCACTGATCAGCGTCAGGTATAACATTAAAAGTTAGTGGTTAGTTTCTCCATCTATCTCTAGTTGTCTTTATAAACCCTTTAATGAAGAGTGGGGCTTGAAAAAATTGAGTGATTTTTGAAAAAATTGGTTAACTTATGGATGGTATAAATATGGAAAATACAACCAAATAGTCAAAGTGTCTGAAAAAATGAGGAGAAGATATATCTGAGTGAAGAAAATCTGAAGAATGGTAAGTGAAAGACTTCAGGTGTCTGTATCTGAGATATGTAGCTGTAATGTGACTCTACCGAGATCCAGTGCTGTCATTTAACCCAGCAGGCAGCTAAACATGACACAGCTGTGTGTTCACTCTCCCTTAGTGGGATAGGATAGAGAGAATCAGAAAAAGAAGCAAAAACTCATGGGCTGAGATAAAGACAGTTTAATAGGACAGGAAAGGAAGGGAAAACAACAACAATAATAAAAGAATATACAAAACAAGTGGTGAACAATGCAATTGCACACCACCGGCCAACCGATGCCCAGCCAGTCCCCGAGGAGCAACTGCCACCTGCTTGGCCAACTCCCCCTAGTTTTACTGTTGCGTGACATCATATGATATGGAAAATCCCTTTGGCCAGTTTGGGTCAGCTGTCCTAGCTGTGTCTCCTCCCAGCTTCTTGTGCGCTTCCAGCCTACTCGCTGGCAGGGCAGTGTGAGAAGCTGAAAAGTCCTTGACTTTGTGCAAACACTGCTTAACAACAACTGAAACATAAGTGTGTTATCAACCTTATTCTCATCCTAAATCCGAAACACACCACTATACCAGCTACTAGGAAGAAAATTAACTCTATCCCAGCAAAAACCAGGACATCCGGATACTGTATGACTATATGAACTAATACCTCAGTATCACAGAAGTCATCCAAAACTAAATGGACTTTTGTCAGTGCTCCAGTTTTGATCTGATAAGGTATCATTTTAGCCATAAGATACAGGAGATAAAACACGACGTCAAAATGATAGGAGAGAGAAAAATAAACTGTATTTTTAAAGTATCTTCGATTATTGTAGCTTTGCTGTGTACCATGCATTCAAATAAACCTTCTTTATGTTGTTTAACAAAGTAAGGAATACATGGTTCCTTGGTAGCTTATTTGCTCTAACACTTCATCCCTTCCACTTTTATAGCAGCTGTACTCCTTTCTATCTAACCGGGTTTGCATTTTGTGCCAATTATTGAAATAGGAGTGCTATTTATAAAGATTATTTCAAAATCCAAAATTTTAAAATCAAAATTAGATCTTGAGAACTTGAGCTTAAGGAAACCAGGGAAGATGTGGATTTCTGAGAACTGAGGCTTTGAAACGTTCAATATCATTAAGGGTAAAATTTTCAAAAAAAGAGGAAGCTAGCAACACAGAGCAATCAAATAATGGCAATTAATATTTTTATGAATGAACCCACCACTACTTGAAAATCAACATTTATACACTAATAGTTAAAATCACTGATTATCCAAGCATGTATGCATCCACACCTATAGTGAATTAAATACACTAAAATGTATTAAAAAGTTTGATTATTTTACTTCTACTAATATTTCACTTTCCTTATGCAATCTTGTTTCTTATTCTGATTAAATTTTACCAATTCTGTGTGCCCAGTTTTTAGGTTAAAGGAGCTTGCACTTTTCTTAAAGTACACAGATTTTTCTTAGAGGACATATTATGGGAAGAAGAAAAAAGATATCAAAGTCACAGTGACTGTTCAGTTCTCTGACATTCTGGATCAGATATATCTGGGTGTCTTAAAAATATGTTCATAACGGTTTTGCAGGTCAACTGTTAAAATATGAAGGCACGAGTCCTATTTTAATTTGAAGGGCAAACTAACTTGAAGAGCAAAGTTACAAGTTTTGTCTGGTCAGATGGACTGCTGCAGAGATTTTTCAAGCTTACTGCTTACAGGAGACATGAAAATCTGGTTTTCAATGGCAAAGACATGTAATCTTATTTGCCAGAGCACAGCTGCCTGTTGTCTTAGTGAGAAGTTAGACTGGAGGTGATATCTCATGCAAATTGACAGCCATGTGTTGGGGGGGTCACTTGTGCTTTATGAAGAAGTTAGGACTTGAAAGTACTCCTGAAAGCTTCAAAAGAAATGCCCTACCTAAGCAATATAAATAGTTATATATAAATAAATCTTTAGGCAAAAAAACTGTGTAGATTGCTTGGGATGAAGCTGCATATTACACAGTTTTGTCACTTGCTCTTTGGGAATCTTCCCTGCCTAGAGGGATTTAAGTTTGCAAATGACAGCCATAGTTTTGTAAGGCCTTTGAAGCAACTGCTGTCATTAGTTGTGCATTATGCAACAAGAAGCATGTCATTGTTATTTAGCAAATAAAAATGCACAAAATAATACATGAAAGTTATTGTAGCAATAATAGCTTATTGATTTCAATGTAATCTATGAGCTAAGTATATTAAAATATGAAAAAATGTAGTGGAAAATTCTGTTAACACTTCTTCAAAGATAAACAGCAATTCAATGTTCTTCTTCAGGAACTAGAAAATTAATGCCTGATTGAATAACAATGGGAAAGAAGAGACCTTGAAGAAGACCTCATAGACAAAAGAGCCACCGATGAAAAAAAGTCTATTTGCCTGATTTTCCCAGTCAAGGAGTAGGATAGAAGGTCTCTCAACCAGTTAACAGCAACCCAAGGACACTCAGGTTGAATCACGTGCCCTTCACTGGGGACTGAACTAAAAGAAAAATAAAAATCCCAAACCAGAACATTTTGTTAAAGAAATAGCTGTTCAGATCTCTTGAGATGAGACTAGCTGATAATCCTTCTGGGTTTTGGGGTGGGTTGTTTTGTTTTTGTTTGTTTTTATTTTTAGAAAATACAGAATGTCATGATATATAAAGCAGATCTCATCTGATTTTCCCTGGAAGGTCAATAGATTAAAAATTACATGAATGTAAATCTAAGCAAGGCTGATAATCAAGTATATCTTACTGGTGTTCTTATCAGCATTTTGTATATTGAAAGTGACTTTATAATTCCACGGATGACAGAAATAGCAACATATGTCAATTTTACTTCTGCCTTGTTAACAAGTTGAGACTTTTTTTTCTGATTAAACAATATTGATGAATATTTTGGGATCTTTGAAGGAACGCACATGCTTCAGTGCAGAAGAGAAATATTGACTTTGGATACCTCTCTATTCATCAGATCAGATTTTAGCACACAAGAAACAGGCAAACTATTAGCTTATTGCACTAGTATAGCCTACTAATATCAACATTTTGCTTTGCAAAGGTGGTGGCAGCCATGTAGTATTACAGCTGAGAATGGGATATCTGAATGCAGCCAGACATTATGGTGTCTGAAAAGACATCATGACAAAAAGCTGTTGCTTTCCTTCTCAGTTCAATCTGGCAGCAAACAAAAAACATGAACTAGAAAGACAGAAAAAAAGGCAAGTCATACCCACCAAAACATTCATTTATGTTTTCCCCTTCACACTTCTAATCCATAGTAAAACCTTTGGTTCCTTCCAGTTGCTTTCCATTAGAGACTTGATTTATATTTTCCATCATTTTTGTGTTGATGCAGACAATTCACTTGTTTGATCTGGTTCTGGTGTGTTTTATCAGTTGAACTATTCTTTTCAGTTTTCCTTTAAGATTATAACCTTCCTTTTCATCTGCTGCTATTCTACATCCATTCTTAAGGAGCATAGCTGCTGATTACAGGAGCTGGGAAAATATAAGCTTGTGTTGCAGTTAACACGGAGTTAAGCATTTGTACTGAACATTATGGACATGTTTTTCTGTTCTTTTTTCTAATAGAAGAAATTGAAAGACTGTGACAATATTGACTAGATCATTAGACAAACACAACAAGAGCAAAAAAAAGGCAAAATATAATAGAGGTGGGCATAGAGCGATGATGGCTTCTCAAGATCCTCAGACCCATCCTTACAATTTGCCACAGATTTTTTATTTCCTCTGGCCTGTTATTCCACTGAGAAAAAAAGAAAAAAGCTTGTATCCATTGCCTGTTGAAGCTGATGATCTAATATTTGACTTCGCACGGCCTGAATGAGCATACGATCCACTGGATCAAGCACTGGCTGACTGGAAGGTCCCAAAGAGTGGTGCTCAATGGATTTAAATCCAGCTGGCGGCCGGTCACAAGTGGTGTTCCTCAGGGCTCAGTGTTGGGACCATTTCTGTTCAACGTCTTTATTGATGATCTTGATAAGGACATAGGGTGTATCATCAGCAAGTTTGCAGATGACACCAAGTTAAGCAGGAGGGTTGATTCCCAGGAGGACAGGGAAGCTCTACAGAGAGACTTAGATAGATTGGATCACTGGGCCAACATCAATGGTATGAGTTTCAACAAGGGCAAATGCCAGGTTCTGCACTTGGGCCACAATAACCCCATGCAGCGCTACAGGCTTGGGGAGGTGTGGCTGGAAAGCTGCCTGGCAGAAAGAGACCTGGGGGTTCTAATTGAC
>VZSZ01004066.1:357998-385836 GCA_013398815.1 Ibidorhyncha struthersii
AAGCTCCAACAGGGTAGGTTTAGACTGAACATTAGGAAAGAATTTTTCACAGAAAGGGTGGTTGGGCATTGGAATAGACTGCCCAGGAAGGTGGTTGAGTCACCATCCCTGGATGTGTTTAAGAGACGTTTAGATGTGGTGTTGGCGGATATGGTGTAGGGGAGAACTTTGTAGAGTAGGGTAGATGGTTGGACTCGATGATCCCAAGGGTCTCTTCCAACCTAGACAATTCTATGATTCTATGATATGGCGCTGATTGTATTGATCTGCAGGTAACAGGTTTCATGAGCCATCTTTGAAATCTTTTATAGGACACTTTAGAATTTTGTTCCAAACCAGAAATCAGCCTAGAAATTATATCATCTAGGTGTGAGCTCTCAGTCAGGGAGTGGTGAGACAATTAAAACAGTTAAAAGTATTATTACTTCAGGATTTTGCCTTATTGTTTTTCTCATCAGTCCAAAATGGACCTTATCAAGGAAAATATATTCAGGATTAATGATTTTTTTTCATACTCCTAACCAACAGAGAGGCCTTGAAATGTCAACTGTAACCAGTAGCAAAGATTTCCATCATGAAAACAGACAATCTGAACTGCAATAAAATGCAACTACTTAAGAAACCCAGGAAACAATATGCCATACATGTCACATATTGAAAGATCTACAGTTGTTCCAAGATAGATATATTCAGACCTTCACACAGTGGCTTAGAGAATTTCCATCCTTAGTGGAAAAACCCAAAATGAAGGCAAGGTTTTGGGGAGTCCCCCTTGTACTGCTACATATTACAATAAAACTGAATCCACCAAGTTCTCTTTCTTCTGCCTATGGGGTTTTTTGGTGATCTTTATGTGATATGAAAAAAAAAAAAACACCAAAATTTTTGTGGTAGAAAATATATGTAGGAATTTGGATTTCCATGGTTTATATTACTTTAATTTTTTAAACTAAATAGTTTTTTAAACTCAGTAGTACCCAAGAGCCTAAATAGAGGAATTTTGTACAATTTTGGACACCTTAACATACGTGAACTATCTGCGTGAGTCTGACAAAGAAGAAACAAGACTTAAAAGAAACCTCTGCACCTCTGGACTGGCAACTGAAAGCCAGACAGGAGAACCTGGGGGCCTAAAATCTCACTAGATCTATTTTTTTTTACATACAGAAATCTATGTCATTTCTTTGAGATGCATGCTTTCCTGATTCATCTGGAATGGAAAAACCAACTTTAAAAATTGAGGTGAGTGTGTAAGTAGTCAGGTTGCATTCCTGTATGACCTAGGGCAAGATATTCATATTAACAAGAGTTAATTATGAGAGCTACAGATCTTAGAATATCTCACAGACTATTTAAATCAAGTTAAGTACCCAAGTTAATAAATTCAGCTTTTGATTTTATGTAGACTCAAGTATGTACTCAACCTTACGCAACTTTGTGACATATGACACACATAATTTACTTGTAGAAATATTGCCAGGACAAGGTCCAAGGTCTTAATCTCACTTTCTTAAAGCTTCTTTTTTTTTTTTTTTTTTTTTTAATAATTTGAGATGCTTAGAAAAAGCTATTTACTTAGCTCAAATGAGAGTGTCATGTTTTATCAGACTGAATCAAAGAATCATAACCTATCTTTGAAAATAGTGGTTGGATGGACCCTACGAATGCACGCCACTTTGAGGCAAGCTGAAGCTATATTATGACTAAGCTTACAAAGTTATGCAGGGTATTTCATTCCTTCAGGGCAGGTTTGTTCTACGTGTTTGGAATAAGGCCGTGCCTGAGACCTTACACACGCTTACACGTGTGCTAGACTGAGTGGTAGCAAGCTAGTCCCACCTCCAGCAGCATGAAGTTGTTCAGGTATCCCTGTGGTCCTGGGGATAGTGCAACCCCATGTGATTTAAAGGGAAATGTACAGTCACAGTGGGAATTTGAAGAGTAATTTATGAAGTTTTGACAAGCTGTACGTCAAATTTCTTAAAATATGGTATGGAATTTGCTAAAATTATTTCAGACAGCAAAGGCTTCCTGTGTAACAAAACTACTGCCTTGGGCCTAAAGTAATTTATTGAACAAAATCCCTTAAAATTGCTACAAGATCGTGCTTCCTTTTATCATTTTAGTATCTAACCCTTCCACCTTTGGATTTGCAATACATTTTATGCTTTGTCCTATACAGAAGAGAAAATACCTTTTCAAAGATGCAACCTGCAGGAATGTTCACACTCTTCTATAACTTACCCTTTAAGAGTTTCTTTCTCACTCTTTCCATCTGTACAAGAGAATACATATAGAATTCAAAAGTGAAGCTGGAACCGTCACAATGTAGTTCAACTTATGAAGCAGTGGTTTTCACCTTTCATAGAAACTGAGGAAAGATTGGGATTTCAAAGCTCCTAAGTAACTTAAAAAAATAAGGCAAATGACTTTCAAAGAAATGTAGCCTTTTGGGAACAGAACGTGTATATATTTCAGACAGAAAAAGATGAAGTTTTATATACACGCACACAAGATGATCTTTCGAGGTCCATTCCAACGGAGGTTGTTCTATATATGCATACACAGACAGATATATACTTATATGTATACAAACACATCTCCTAATATACAGTTAAAACACAAATATATATAAGCACTTAAATTAATTAATTAATATTTTATAGGTACTATGTCTTGATTATATGATTAGACAATAATAATTTTGTTTTCCTTTTATAATTCCTAATAGGATAGCTAGTAAATATTCCTGCCTCATTAATGTTCTAAACAGTTTGTGAACTTGGTTTTCAGTCTCTTTAGAAAATTATATTTAGCTCCCTAAGTTACTAAGGATCTTCTTAATTTTTTTAAGCAAAGACAGAAATAAAGTCCAACTGATCAGTATGACCTCAGTACTGGGATCATTGTATTCACTTCGTTTTCCCACTAACCCTTCAACACAGATCTTGTTACAAAACTCTTTCTGATGTTGTCATGTTCCCATGTGTGACAGATACGCTTGACCCCTAGCCTTCAGACTGACTAAAGAGGAACAGCCCTCATGCCCCGTGGTGAACCTGAGAGCTGGAAAGCTCCTGGCTCATGTACAAGTGAGTGAAGGTGCCTCAGAAAAATATTTTGAAAGGTGGTTTTGAAGCCCAAAAATGCAAGACAACCAAAGCACGGAACAAGATACCATACCTAAAACAAAGGCATCTATCTTGTCTATACTATTGACTGGCAGTCAGCTGCTTCACTCTATAAACATTACCATCAGGATGGCTCCAGTTTGAGCTCTTCCTGTATTGCAGCTGGACTGCACGCCAGGTGACTCTCCCCTTGAGCAGGGGCACCTCTCAAGGTTTGAGATCCCTTCCCTGACATTAAGAGATCCTTCCTTGTCCAAGTCAGTGAAATCCTTTACTCGCAACAGATCCTTGGAAAGGGACTGATAGCATGCTGAATTAATACTAATGAAACACTACTAATCCATGCAGATACTCTATTAATTATTATAAACTTTTTATAGATAATTCCATTAGACATAAGCCATTGCCCAAGTCTGAGACTAAGATTGGACCTAGCTGCACCTAGGCTCCTTAAGGAGTTTAGAAAGCAAGGGGGTTCACTCTGAACCCCGTAAGTCAGCAGGAGGGTCTTCCTTACCCTTTTCATCTCTGCTCTCTATGTGAATCATACTAACTTGATTCTAACTCAATTTTCCTTTGTATGTTTCTTCTATGCAGTAATTAATAAGGTGAAACTTGCCATCAAATTTATTGAACTTTGGTAAACCACTGTTAAACTGTTAAATTCTATCGGATTTATTGGACTCCATCAAATTATTATTTTACCTCAATAAAACATATTGTTGCTTCTCTCCTCTGAGTGAGGTGCATTCCACTCACCCGTGACACCATGCTGGTGAATCTGTAAAAGGAGTAACTACAGAATGGTCCCCGTAGTGCATTTTTATTTGGAAATTAGTGAGGCTGCTGGAGAGAAGCTTCTCACACGTAGGATAGGGAAGAATGGAGGGAAGATATTACCTACTAGTGTAAGACTAAAATTCCCAAAACCTCTGGTTTGCTGCTCCGGTCTCATCCCTTAACTAGAAACATTACTGCTCTGTCCTGGTCCTTTCCCCTATTCCTCCTCAGTGCTCAGCTTTTTCCCTTTTTGCCTCTGCTTAGCACCTGTGGGATAGCCATAACTGTGTCAGGGGGGGGCGAAAAAAAGATTGGGAGATACATAAATATGATGAAGAGTTTTTTCTTTTATTCTTAAAAGAATTTCATAGCCAGTACTTAGAAGGACATAAAAGGAACCTCTTCCCTCTTCTTATTGTAACTGCTCCTGTTCAATGATCAAATCCTAATGGCTTAATGCCATAACTGTGTGAGTAACGTACAGTCATTACAAGTATGGATTATACTATAGGATGGCTCTCCTATTCATAGGAATTGCATGCCTGCCCTTAGCCCTTAGAAGAATGCATCTCCATTGTGACTGTGGAATTTTAGCAGGTAGTAGTCATTGTGACAAGAGTAAAGCTGACAGAGATATTCTTCCACAAGTTTTTCTGACTTGCTTTGGTGGGACTTTGATAACGTTAATGAGACTGACTTTAGCCAGAGTGACAATACTCGGCAAACATTAGATCAACACACAACCGTGTGTTTCCTCTTTGAACGTTTCACAAGGAACAAAATTATGGCATGGTCTCCAAATGATCATAAGTTTAAGATTAGAAATGACAACCGTAGACTTCCAGGAATTTATTTTTTTTAATCACAATTAGTCTGCTAAGATTAGTAGGCATTTGTATTCTTTTTCTAAAACCCTCATCTGCAGCAATCAATGTCTCCCATTACAAGTGAGCCCAATGCAGTTGCCCAATGTCCTCCAACAGAACAGTCAAACTGAAAACAATATGTGCCTGGCTGATGGAAACTGTGGAAATGCCCTCAGACATGGTGAGACTGAGGCAGGCAGACTGAGGCATCAAGGAGAAAGCACATGGGCTTTGGCTGAAGTTTCTGCAGGACTCTTCAGAGTTTGTATCAGATCAAGGTAAAAGGTGCTCTTGCCGCTATGTGGAAAGACACATGCTCAGGGCTCTTATCTTTGTCTTCCAGTCCCATCTACATATCAGATTTTCCACACCACTGTCTCTGCCAAAAAGGATCCTTGTCAGTGTGAGTGCTCAGCTGAAGTGTACCCTTCCAGCCCGCAGAGAACAGCTCTTACCGGGAACACTGTGGGAGCAAAGGGTGAGAAATACAGAACTCCCTCTATACAGCAGGTTTCCGTGGAGATAGCGCTGGCCTCTTCCAAGGACTTCCTTTGCCACTGAAAAAATGCCATCAGATCTTTCCATTATTTTGACTTCACCTGTGTTGGGATAAAGCTAACCATACCCCAGTGGTGCCCATTTATCTCCTTCATTGGGAAACTAGAGTAACTAGCAGAGAGTCAGATACCTGTGTCTAGATGTGTAATGTTAGGTGAGATGAACACCATCATTAACAACACCAAAAGACTGAAGATCACAATCTAACCGTGAGGGGATAATGGCTTTTGCTACACACACAAGCAATATCAGAAGCATTTTACTTTGTAAATGTTAATGGCTCATGAAAAACTTGAGTGATTTATGTTCAGCAGCCTGTTCTTTACTTCAGATCTTACTTCACAGATCTCTTTCTGTGATCTTAGTGAAGCTTTTAATTGTACCAAGCATGATTAAAAGCCTTTCAGTGAATGCAGGTATTCACTCTCGTTCTTTTCCAAATGCTATGTCTACCTACCTTATTTTTTGTGAAGTTGTGGAACTCGGCAACTCCCTACCCTGCAACGGATCAAACATAGGAGACTTCTCTATAGTTATCAGGACATTGCTTTACCTTTTGCAGAACTACTCTTTAATTAATGGCTCCAAGGTCTGGATGTTCAAGCCACAGCATTTTTTTAATCTTCTGTCAACTTTCTTGTATCAAACACCATGTCTGGTACACTGTTATAATATAGCTTCATGTTAGCCACATATTAACATATTTTTTTAACTGTTATAATTAGTTTTTCTGTGGTCTTCCACCAAAAACCTGAGTGATCATTATAAATGAAGTCCAGTTATTCTTTTCAAAAAAATATTAGTGTTTCACTTTATTCTCCAGCATTTTTACTGGGATTCCTTAGTCTTTCCTCATTACTTAACATAAAGGAACAAAACCTTAGAGTCAAAAAATGAGGGAAAGAAAAGACCAGCATTATCTCTGTTTCACCTACATGGAAATTGGTCATTAACAGCAAAGAATAGAGATTGCCATGTTAATATGTCATCTTTTAAATTTAAGTTATAGTTTATATGTATATATGTGTGCGTATATTTTTAAAGCACTATTTGTCCGCAAGTCTTTCTTGTCTGAGACACTGTACGTGCACACAATTTATCTGAGGTAGACAATATTGATGTTGTGACAGGTAAGTCTTGCATATAGTGAGGAAACACACCAAAACCAGAATCGAAAATGTTAATATGTGTTCTATCTCCCTATGCAGTTTGCTGTCTTTTTCTATTTGTACATCCCCTAAAAATTTACAGAAAATCCTGGTCTGCAGACAATAAAATTCTTTTTGTTAGTTACCCTTTATAAACAGTGCAGTTATACAGGTTTATATGGTGTTTTTAAAATAAAGAAAAATATATTCTGTTGACCTTAAAAGATGCATACAGAAGAGGTTTTTTTCTGCTTTTCTTCAGTGGAGCACTAGTAACAAGCCTAATAGAGGTACATTAGGTTATAAGTTAAGGAGCAGATCTCTACTTCTTTGTTTAAAGGCCTTGAATGCCTCACTCCAAGATTCAGCAGTCCCTCAGCTTTATGATACAGGAAGAAAACTCGAACGTCTTGTTTTGTGTTTGTCTAAAATTTAAATAAATATACTTTTCACTATAATTCCCACATTTCATATTTATCCATAATTTATCTTAAAATCCACATTGCCTCCCCCTAAAAAAAAATTGTTGAAATAATAGCCTGGGGAAATCAAAGGAAAGAAGCATAACAAGTCACGATTTTTTCTGCTTTGCTCATGTTTGTACTAGTGGGAATGAACTCAAGGCATATGTGTCTTTATCTTGTTTATTAAAGAAAATCACTTCATTATACAACCTGCCTTTTCTCTCTTGTGTTTTTGAATTGTGCCTCTATGATTTCTTATCCTCCAGGGTGAAAGTATCTATGATATTTAAAATACTAAACCAGGCTTCTTGTAGCTGCATGTAGAAACAACTTCAGTCATATCAAGAGAATTTCACTGGTAATTAATTTCACCCATTGATGACGTATTATGTAAATAATTCATAGCAGTGTTCAATACCAGAGTAATTTTTTAAGTTTTAAAGACTGAACTATAGGAAGTAAAGGAAGCATCTGACTCCATGGGAGACCAGCACTGGGACAGAAGACAAGGTGAAAGCAGGAGACAAAATATTGGAGAAAGAAGTAGTATACATATCAGGGAAATAAGAGTGAGGAAGATAGGAACAGAAAATAGCAAGTTAGAATTTGTGAGATAGAAACCAGTGAAGTGAAAAGGAACACACAGGTAAAAGAGAGATGTGGGACAGATTTTAAAACACATCACCAATAGGTGACACAAAAGACAGTCTCTCTCTCTGTCTCGTGAAAGCAGCCATGGCAGACATCCTGTTCTAATGTTACTCAAGTGAGTATCTTTGTCCAAACTATACTGGGAGCTAAGCTTGATATGTAGAACAATTTTACTGTGTTGTAATAAGTACCCATTGGAGTGGTATTTGTCTTTTCAAGTTGCCTGCTTCATCTGCCTGTGATCTAAGAAAGTGCAAGAGAGACAGTACAGCTCAGAAAGAAGAAATCCAGCTAGAAATTCTATGCTACCACAGCAAATGTAAAAAATGAAATAAAAGTCTAGTGTGACCCTGGGGAAAAAAAAAGGAAAAAGCTGTGATAACCTGTAGATTATCAGTATGGTGAATGGCATTTTACAAGAAATCTCCTACACTTTCCACAACTTTTAGATGAGAAATAAGGCATAATTTTCCTCAATCTTCCTTCTGTCTCTGTCCCTAAGACAAATAAATGGTGGCTATCTAAAAATGGGTGACAGTGATGTCTTGTCAAATTTCCTAAGTTTGGAAATAGACTACAGAACAAAGTCTACTAGGAAAGTTGTTTTAATATTTTCTGCACTTCGAGAAATGAAGATAAAATGAGTTTTACAAATGGAGTGTCAATCTTGAAACTGGTTTGCAACAAGGACACTATATGTAACACTAGTTCATAATTTATATTCATTTACACTTAGGTATTCATAAGACATTTAAAAAAATGTGTAATTAGATAAAAACTTCAAAATTTTAACTCTTTCCCCTGGAAGGTGCCATTTAATTTTTACACTGAAAGCAAAATCTGCCAAAAAAAAAAATTACAAAAAAAAAAAAAAAAACAGCAGCAAAAGAACTGAATCTCTTTGCCTACTCTCTGTTGCCTCTACGTTCCCAACAGTAACGCTAAATAGATTTCTGAGTTCTCCCCCAAAACCACACCTGTAAGAGTAGGGCTGGGCTTTTCCATTGTTTCAGTAAACGTTCTTTCAATATGTGTTCATGTTCTTCCAATATGTGTTCATGCCTGTCTGTTTTTAGTTGAGTGCACAGATATACTTGTCTGCTGAACACAGTAGTGCTGAAAGGACGTTTTCCTATAGCAGATTTGAACACATGTTCCTTCCTGGATTTATATGAAGCATCAAAAAGTATAAACACAAAGCAGTCACCTTTCTACAGAAGTCTTCAGCAGAAAGAAAAGTAGGCTCTGCCAGCACAACCAAAGACACTTCTGTTATGCTCTGGGTGTGTACTGAGAGGCAGCCCGAATTGGTCTTGATTCCTTGGCTGCTTAGAGCAGGGGCTCACCAGCATGCCCTGCAGCTCCCTCCCGGTCATCGTGCACCGGACCTCCTTCTGTTTGAAACCCAGGCACAGGGCAGAGGATGTGGAAACTGATGGCGTGTGCTTGGGTTTCATCCTGAGGTGAAGGTGGTCTGCACTTGAAAATGTTCCTAGATGTTTTAGACGCAGCCTAAATATGTGGTATCTCTAATGAGCTCCACAGCTCAAGGCAAATCAAAATTAAAAATCTTCATAAGAAACGCTAACAGGATGTGTTGGTCTAAAAGGGAAGCTGGCTTTAGCCATACTACAGAAAGAACATTCTAGAAGAATGAATTTAAAGTTATAGCTTGCAATGTTTGGGTCTGATTCTTCTGTACATGAGAGCTCTTATACTCTTTCACTCATGTAAAAGGAGTCTTAAAGAAGGAATAACTTCATGCTAAGAATTCCTTTTTATCTGAAGAATGCAAAGGTATAAGAATAAGGTCTTATTCCACAAACAGACTACCAGGTCGTTAAGAGTCTATTCTTGGTGTCAGTAGATGGTCACTGAGATTGTGTCTTACCAGTTCCTTGAAAACAAATTCAGTTATGCCCAGCTTTGCTGGGTCCATCATTTCTGCCTACCACCATCTCATCTTGTGCAGTTCCAGTCTGTGACATTTAGGACAGAGTAATTTCGCTCGGTCCCACTCATCAGAAGGCTTTGTCATTTCTGCGTCAGACTTGATCACCACTGAGATACTTCTCTCCCACTTTCAGCTCATTGTCTTCACCTACATGAGACTGAGATTGTTTATTCTAAGCGTATTTAATCAGGGCAATCCCAAGGGGTAGGCACAACAGCCTCCCACATGCCATATGACAATTTTTACGTGGTATATCCTGAGTCCTAAAGCTGAGTCCTAAAGACTAGCTTGTCAGCCTTTCTTACTGATGTCAATCAAGATTTTTCTCACTTTCATATTTGACAGTGGAATTAAAGACTGTAGCAGCAGTGAGGGAGTGAATCTGCCCCCAGAAGCAATCTAAAGACCCTGGGCCACAGGACAGGCAAGTTTCATTTGCAGTCCATGAAAGCTGTGTTGTTATATAGTGCATGTGCAGCTTCCAGACCAGGCCCAGAGTCCTGTCAGAGAAAGAAAAGCAGAATTGGCTAAATACAAAGGTGTTGAGACCCACATGTTAACATATATGGTTTTCCTGAATCCCACATCAAGACCAATACTTCTGTTTCAGCCAGGACGAATATATTTCAGAAAGATATCAAATCTTTATTTGAACACTTATCAAGCATCTAGGTAATTTGTTCTGTTGGTTAGTGATGATTCACTGTAAAAATGCATGTTTCATTTCTAGTCCAATTGACCTATGCTCCATGTTCAGGCTCTAGGTCTCTAATGTCTTTGATAGATTGAACTTCCCTCCAGTGTTGGAAGTGTCTGCATTTATAGGCAATGATCAGGTCACTTCTTAACCTTCATTTTGTTAAGCTAAAGTGATTGAGCTGGTTTAGTTTTATTCAAAACTTCCATCATTCTTGTAGCTCTTTTTTAAGCCATATCCAATATGCCAACACTGCTTTAAAATGAGTTACAGAATCACAGAAGCACAGAATCATCAGGGTTGGAAGGGACCTCTGGAGATCATCTAGTCCAACCCCCCCACCAGAGCAGGGTCACCTACAACAGGTTGCACAGGACAGCGTCCAGGCGGGTTTTGAATGTCTCCAGAGTGGGAGACTCCACAACCTCTCTGGGCAGCCTGTTCCAGTGCTCCACCACCCTCAAAGTAAAGAAGTTCCTCCTCATGTTAAGATGGAACTTCCTATGTTCAAGCTTGTGCCCATTACTCCTTGTCCTATCAATGGGCACCACTGAAAAAAGACTGCTCCCATCCCCCTGGCATCCTCCCTTCAAGTATTTGAAAGCATTAACAAGATCCCCCCTCAATCTTCTTTTCTCTAGACTAAAGAGACCCAAATCCCTCAGCCTCTCCTCATATGAAAGATGCTCCAATCCCCTAATCATCTTTGTAGCCCTTTGCTGGACCCTCTCCAGCAGATCCCTGTCCTTCTTGAACTGGGGAGCCCAGAACTGGACGCAGTATTCCAGATGCGGCCTCACCAGGGCAGAGTAGAGGGGGAGGATGACCTCCCTCGACCTGCTGGCCACACTCCTTTTGATGCACCCCAGGATGCCATTGGCCCTCTTGGCCGCCAGGGCACATTGCTGGCTCATGGTCATCCTGTTGTCCACCAGGACTCCCAGGTCCCTTTCCACAGAGCTGCTCTCCAGGAGGTCGGCCCCCAACCTGTACTGATGCATGGGGTTATTCCTCCCCAGATGCAGTACCCTACATTTACCCTTGTTGAATTTCATTAAGTTCCGCTCTGCCCAACTCTCCAGCCTATCCAGGTCATGCTGTAAAGCAGCACAGCCTTCTGGCGTATCAGCCACTCCTCCCAGTTTAGTGTCATCAGCAAACTTGCTGATGGTACACTCTATCCCTTCGTCCAGATCATCGATGAATATATTGAACAGGACTGGACCCAGTACTGACCCCTCAGGAACACCACTTGTTACCGACCTCCAGCTAGACTCTGCACCACTAACCACAACCCTCTGAGCTCTATCTGTTAGCCGGTTCTCAATCCACCCCACTGTCCATTCACCTAGCCCACGAGTTCATAAAACAGAACACAGTACAGGTCTCACTAATATCATAGACAATCAAAAATAGCTCTGTACTTCCGTTTTTTATTCCTCTTTCTGTTTATCTAAGAATTCACATTTTCTTTCTTAGTCACTGCTTCACACCATGCACCCAGTAAAATCTAGGGCCCTGTATTGACTTCTACTTCCTAGGGGATGCTTTGGGCCAAAATCTACATTGGGTATTATCACTTTTCACTATGGTAGAATACGTCAAAATCTTCAGCAGTCAACCTAAGTATGTAACACTTAAAAATACGAACCTATTTTATAGATGATTGCCTGCACAAATGCAAGGAATATTTACCATATGACTACACCAGTAACTTTTACAAATTATAAATAGATTTAATGTATTCAAAACTTGTGTAGGATATTGAGGAAATACCTTTTAAAAACAGCACTGAAAACAAGAAAAAACAGAGAGGACAATACTACTTTTTTTGGTTATGAAAATATTATGTGACTTCTTTGTATCCTATTCAGCCATATTAGTTACACAGTGGTATTGAACATTCAGTTAACTGATCCTTGGGCAACAATGAGTAAGATTTATATCACAGCAGTTTTTAATTAAAATATGATTAGTGACTATTGCCATGCTGTCACAAAGATACAGACAGTCTCACAGTCCCAGTTTGGTGAAATTTAACAATCTTCCTTTTTTTTTTTCTTTCCTACTGTATGACACACAGTTTTCCTATAAGTATTCAATGATCAGGCAAGACATTTCTTTATATCACAAAATATTGTGTACCACCTCCCTGTAGCACCACTGGTGCTATCTTGACATTTGTCATCAGAAAAGATTTTAATTTTCCTTTTTTTCATTTGATGCTTAGTTGAAGAGATCACTGAATGCTGCATGGTGATAAAATTCAGCTACTTAAGTTGTCGAGCAGGAGTGCTGTGCCCTAGTGTTTTGCCTGGCAAAGCTCTGGATGGGACAGAGAGGAACCTCTCTTCTTTGTGGGCAAGCAGCACTATCTTCACAAGGCCAGTGCTAAGGAGTTGGCACCTCAGGTAGGCGGTGTTGTGAAGGGATACCCAATCTAGCTCTAAGTGAGTTAGTTCAAGAATTAGAGTCAATTATGGTGCTGCACATGCAAGTCTGAGAGGTGTCACTGCCGCATGGTTGCAGTGAGACTGCATCTGAGCTAACTTTAAGCTGGAACGGCAGGTTTATTGTGGTCTTCATTATAGGCATACCCCAATGACTCATTTTATTTTTTGATCCAGGGAAAAAGGTAAGATACAAGCTTAGGCTGGAGCTGGAAGATTCTAGCTTTGTTGTCTGAATAAATTATAATGGAAAAGACAAGCAAAAAGAATCAAGTTGCAGCGTACCGCACATTAATGACAAGATCCTCAATTTTTTTTTAAATGTAGTCTTTTGTATATATTTATAATATCTTTTTGCTTGGCTTGAGTCAATATTACTACCCCATGGTGAAAAATATAAACAAAATTATGTTTGCTTTTCCATCACTGACATCCTCCATTTGGGTCTGAACACAATTCATTAAAGTTCTTATTTTTCTGCTGATAGCTCTGGTACCAGGGGAAATATTTTTTTTTCTTCATATGAATTCATGCTTTATTAGGTTATTTCATTTGTCTCTTATTTTTTAAGCTTTTTTCACAAGGGGAAATTTACAGGCTTCTCCCTACTCTTTTATGAGAGAGAGATTGATTTGTTTGCTTTCAGAACCAAAGGCATAAGTAGACTCTACGTCTGGATAAAGAAACATCAGCAACACAAAAGACAATATTTTGTCAGATTATCTAAAAGTCACTAACGTTAAGGCAACAAAAAAGCATTCTGTTTCAGATTCTCAACCACATGAGATCGCAATATATGCCTGGATGGCTGAAACCATCAAGAGAAATAAAAATATTTAGTACTGTTTTTGTTTTCTTAATATTCAGAACAAATTATAAGACGCGGAGGTAATGTCAGCCAGAGTGATGAGTAGCCAAGAGACTTCTAATTCTCTTTCTGCTGCTGGCTGAGATATATGTGCTCCCAGTCCCAAGGTGAGTAGTGATCGTACAGCTCCACAGTCCCTCTAACCATGGTATGACTGCATCTGCCCTTCACATCAATACACTTAGATGTCATTTTGCCATTTTCAGGGACAAAGCACCATCACAGGCTGTTGCAATGCATGTTTATCACAGGCACTCCACATCCCTCTCAGGAGGAAAAGAATCTTAAAGGCAAATATCTGCTCCACGTGAAATCTAGAAAAATCATTGTATGTTACAGATAAAATGGGACAGTGATTTAATGCAAATATCATTCATGATGCCAGATCTGAACTCATCCATTCCCTGCTCTAATTACATTAGGAACAGTAACCTTGTAGAGAGGAGACAAGGAGAGGGATTTGACATGCAGATAATTATTGAAACAGCACTGCAGAACTATGGAATTACAAATATTATATACTTACTCTATCACACTGCCAGCTAGTATTACTGTTGAAAGATTTCTCTTTCACAATATTTGCAATGGAAGGAGCAGACCTGTAATTGTACTAATCACATATGAAAATGTTTGAAAAAGAGGGCAATTTATTGTGGGCTATTTCAGATTGCTGTGCTTAGGATTTATTTTGTCAAGGGCACTTAAATCTTCTGCTGAGCTCATTTTTAGCTTTTATATAAGTCTTAATAAATCAGAGAATTCCTGGAGATATGACTAGGTTTTCATGCCAAATCACCAGTCTTTTTGTTTACATGGCAACATTATAAAAGTTGGCGAGGCTTGTCCACGTCACAGATGTTGCAGGATTTTCTAATTAAAGGTCCATTTACTAGGAATTGTGAAAGAAGAACACGTTCTACCACATCAACTTGACTTGTATCTAAACTGTATCTGAAATCTCTTTCATGATAGACCATGATAGACCTCCTCTGTGAGTAGTATGTTTGTCTAGATATTCAAATTATTTTGACAACCATTGCAATGCATATATTTTATGTATATATAATATGTATTTAAAGTAACAATGTACTTTTTGGGTATAAAATTTGTTGTTTCTAGAGAATTAAAATTAAAACTGAAATGTTCCCTCCAGCTCTAGGAGATGCATCTTATTTAACTTCCAAAACTCAGAAATAGAAAGGTGAATTTTGGAAATACTATATTACTGATTCAGCCTGAAGAGCTACCTTAAGAGTGGCTTGTGTCCCTAGTCATAATCCCATAACAACCCAGTCATGTTTTGTAAAGCTGTACTGAAGAATAACATATCCACTACAATAAGGGCCAAAACATCAATCTTAACACATAGGATTTAGAATTTTGTAGGTAGCCTCCTAGCCCCTTTCAGCTGACCGGTGAGCCTGATGAGGAAGTCACAGGCAACACCTGGCTGCCTTTTATATGTGGTGATATGTTCCATAAACTCCGATTCACATCTGTGGTTAAAGCTGTAGCTGTGATGCAGTACATGAGTTTTCTCAGTAAAACAACCTCCCAGCACCTCCGATCTACTGCAGGCTGCCCAACCCTTCCCCACACAACTAGTAGTCCCTCTAGTATTTATCAATAATACCATTTGCACAACTGGTAGCCCCTTTAGCATTTACCAAGAATACTTTTTGCTGGTACAGTTTCTAGAGGACTACAGGCTCTTCTCTCTTTGGTGGTTGTTTTTCAAGGTTGCAAGCTAATACGATAATGTTTTCTGTAAGTGTATTTGTGTCAAAATAATATATTGGAAAAAGAAATGCAGTTAGCACTTTTCATATAAAATACTGACAAGAATCATATGCAGTACAATGCAAATTATCCAGTCTTTCTTTGTGGAATCATTCCAAATACTGACTACATTTTACAAAAAAAAAGGAAAAGCAAGGTTAACTTCCAAAAAAGGAAGCAGGTTAACAATTTTTTTGGGTGGATTTTATAGCATCTGATTAAAACACCATTCAAATGAATCATGGCTGTTCTTTTAAACAGTAAACTTCGGACCAGGTGTCTACATGAAGGCAGAGGTGAACTAGATGTGGGGCTACAGGGGGTTCCCTACAGTGGGGGCTGCACGACGGCCTCTGGGAGGAGATGCCGGGGCTGCCCCGGGCTGGACACAGCCGGTTCCAGACGGCTCTGACCGACCCACCGCAGAGCAAGGATGGGCCCCACAGCCATAACGGGGGCACCTCAGGGGAAAATGAATTTAAGAAAAGGCAAAACCGCCGGACAGATAGATGAGAGAGGAACAGAAAGAGAGAACAACATCAGGGAAGAAGGAGCGGGGATAAGGTGCTCCAGGGGCTGGAGCAGAAATTCCCGTGCAGCCTACAGAGAAGACCACGGAGAAGCAGATTGTGCCTCTGCAGCCCATGGAGGACTCCAAGTTGGAGCAGGTGGATACCTCCTGAGGGAACTGTGGCTCATGGAGAGCCCATGCTGGAGCAGGGGAAAAGTGAGAGAGAGAAGGACCAGCAGATAGGAACCGCTGGTTACTGACCATATTCCCCCCTCAGCCCCTGGCACCACTCAGGAGTCAGGAGAGAAGGAGTGAAGATGAACCTGGGAAACAGAGGATAGGAGAAGATGTTGAGGTGTTGTTTCAATTTTTGTCTTTTTCTTTCTTGCTACACAAATCTATTTTGATTGGCAATAAATTAAATTAATTTTTCCCAAGTGGAGTCTGTTTTGCCCATGATGGTAATTGGTAAGTAATCTCCCTGTCTTTATCTCAAACCACAAGAAAGACTTTTCTCTATCTATCTCTTTTTTCTTCAGATTATAATGCCAGAAAGGCAGTGTCCTTTTTACAAGTTTAGACTGAAGCTGATCCCGGATTTTACCCATTTCCACTGCTCTATCATGACTGCTCCCTGTTTTTTCAACTGATGATCATGTTGCAGCTGCTTCACAGCTTCTCAGATTTTCTGGCACTTCCATCACCTGGATTTGTATAATTTTCTCTGCTTTATCCAGCTCCCATCACACCTTTTAAGTTGTCCTTTAGAACAAGAAGATAGTTTAATTTGAAGAAAACCTGTTTGTCATGGTGTGTGTTTTAGGTGACGGGAAGCCACTTATTTCTATAATGCACTTATTTGGCTTTAGTCAGCTGTCTAGTTCTTTCGGTTTAGATGGTTTTTTTTTACTGGCTATGTGGGAGTGACAAGATATGTCAGTAATTTTCCTTCAGACCTTCTGCAAAAGCCTTCTGGCAACTAAGTATATGGCTATACCTATCACACACACACACACACACACACCCCAGGAAATTAGAGGGCTTTTTGATGGTAGCATTAAAAGATCAACAGATCAGGCCAGTTTCAAACTTCAGAACAGCACTTTATGAGACTGACATTCATCAGTCCCACACTTGCTGCCAAAGCTTAGTTCTTACTCATTATCTGTCATTATCACTAGGTATTTGAATAATTAGTCCTTAACAATCTTGCCCTAAACTCACCGTCAGTATGCGGTACTGATGCTGTGCATTCAAAGTCGCACGTGGAGCAGTACTCAGGGCTAATGCTGTAGTTGGCAGAGAAGGTAACAGCCCTGATGGACTTAGCCCTCAAGGCTGGGGTGGCCAGGCTGGAGTGTTCTTCAGTGAAGGAGACCAGTACCGAAGTAGGTGACTTCTTTCTACCCCATTTTAACTCTTTCATTGTTGATGTTTTTCAGTTCCTTCCCCTTACCCAAAGAAAGGGTGAGGATCTCAACTGCTTCCAACAAAGTTGATCATATTTTTCAGAGAAGGGCTTGTTTTGGTTTTCAGCCCACACGTCATGCAAGACTACTCTGATTCTACCAGATCGTTTTCCTGCTTGATCTCCATCCTTTTTTGTCTTGCAGATTTTACTACTTGAACATATTTTGATGTCCAATGTTCTCTACTGTGCAATGGAGACAGAAGTCCTCATTTACCCTTTTTGGTTATGTGCCATTTATATGTTTAGGCCCAGTTTACTCTTAGCAGCATCACTGTGCTATAAGTGTTTGTGTTTCCTGTTATGCTATTTGTGGGTTCAGGGTAAGTAATCCCAATTATATCTTACTTAACATGCTTCTACTTCTCTGGCTGCAACACCCCCCTCATTTGGCTACAAGCTCCCTGTCATCCTACCTTTTCTCCACCTACTTATTGTCTTAGTAACGGCTTACTGATATAGAACCTTTCAACTTTCACACAGCAGTTTTGGACAATCAACAGTTCTGAATTCAGTCTACATGACAATATACAGGGATAAGAAAAGAATAATCTATGATGCTCATTTCTTATGCTTCCTAAAATAATTAAGTTTTTGAGTCCAAAGAAATGAAAGGATGTCTTGTACAAAAATATTTTGAAATAGTAAAAGTAAGCCTGAGAGTGAATAGTATTCATATACGTACATATATATATGTATGATAAGAAAAGTCTACTTGTTACACATTTTTAAATCTAGCATTATATCAGTCCTACAAACTAGCATTATTTTGTTAATACAGAAAATCAGTAGTTAATTACTAATCATCAGTAATTAGATTAATAACACTGTTATCATCAGTAAAAATAAACTTTGATATTAACATGATTAGAATAAAGTTCATGAATAAAAAATCTGGTAATGCAATAATGGAACTTCTGGGAAATGCTGATATTGCTTCATGTGCTTTATAGTTTTGCTTGCATATTTAAATTTCTCTCATGGGACAGAACTAGAACAGAAATGCGATGAGTTGCGCTATAGTCTGAAAACTCAAGTCCAATCATCAAAGTGGATTCACTTTGAACAAAAGTTCAGTAATGGTTTGAGGCCTTTGTGGTATTCTGCAGCATGGCTGCAGATGTCCTCATTTTCTCCAAAATGCACATTTCATGATTAAGCTGTTTTCTGTAGCCATGAATTTTTCATGGCTACATTTTTCTCTAATGTATGTTAATTAGCTGCTTCACAATAGAGCAGCTAATTCTTCAAGGCATCAAATTTTAGCCAACAAGTCTAGTTAGCGTTGTAGTTGAGCTTTGCAGGTAGTTCTTTGATGATAATCATACCCCCAATTAAGCGGTGTGTAGTGTGATGTGTGGTTCTTGCACACTCCTTTCACTTCACGTCATAGAACAGAGAGTAAGGCACACTACACATAGCCAGTGAAGGTAATCAGCAGTGAAAATTATGTAATTTATAGCTTTGTCATGTTAAACTCTCTGTTTTATTGAAACTATTTTCCAATAACATTGGAAAATGCTTTGGAAATGGAACATATCATAACCACAAGCGAGGAAAAGGGTTCCTCAACTGTAAGAAGGTAGTAAAGACATGACAAAATCCCCAACAATAATAGTGTAGCTACAGACAAGTACCATGAAAACTCTATGGTATAACTCCAAAGAAAGGAGACACATTGTTAATTAAAATGTATTGATAATTCAGTTCTCTTAGCAGCAACCAGTGCTGGGAAGAGGAAGAAACATCTAGGTATATTCTGAATTATGGGTTTCCAGAGTACCTGCATAACTCAGCAAAAAATGTACCACTCTCAAAACTTCAGTAGTAACAGAACACTGTAAGGAATATCCTACAGTAGACCATGTTCTTCATAAATCTCTTAGAGAAGCACAGAAAACACTAGGACCGGCAAAGTCACAGTAGACTTGTCATTTCTCAGCTAGTCAAACTGCCTCTTGTTATGGACCATAACTAGCTTGTCATACCATGCTTAGATTTTATCTCATGATGGATCAGTTCTTAGTGATGCTCAGCTGATTTTGTTTTCACTGAACAACACAATTTTTTAAAGCAAACGTGTCAATGGAAAGAACTAAAAAGGAGAATTGAATAATAAGAATAAAAAAATAATAAAGAATAAAAAGGAAGGGGTGTGAAAAAAAATCTTTTCCTTCAATTTCTTCTTGCATCTAGTGCAAGATACAGGATTTTTTTTCCATTTTCTTTTAGCTTTTCCACTTTATCCCAGACCTGAAGAGTCATGGAGCTGAGAGGCAGCAAGACAGGGTTGAACGTACTTTCTTTTAAAAGGTTACTGTTATGTAGGGTCATCCATCTTTTACAAAATAACCTGTAGGAGAAGAGTACCCACCCAAGGAGACGTGCATTTTGTCCTTTCTTCATCTTAAGGGTGATCAGACACTTCACATGTCTCAAGAACAAGGCCTATATACTAGACTGGTTAATTTTCATCTTTCCTGTTCAGGTTATATGGCTGAGAAGCAGAAAACAGCAGATTCGTGAGTCAAAGGACTGAGAAAGGTCAAGTGAGAAGAGTATTCTCTCTATACCGGTTATTGGGACAACCGGCCTGGAGAGTGGCATTCTGCCTTCCTGTCTCTGCTCCAGGAATTGTTTCTTACAGTTTATTATTCAGTGACTAATATACAGAAATGTTGTGTAAAAATAGCTAGAAGAATTTGCCGTCTTTCTCCCACAGGTGCCATAACATTTGCATGCTTTGCTGCAAAATTAAGTCATAGCAGCAGGAGCAGTACAGAACACATATCCATCAATGCCACTGCCAGCTGTGTTTTCCAAAAAAGTTGTTGGTGCAACACCTTGAAATTTCTTGATGTGTGCTACGCATATCATGAGCACTTTTATTGCATTATGGGAGTTAGGTGGAAGTATTGATTTCCTGGCATTCAAAAACAAGTTTAGGCAAAAAGTATGTTATTAGGATATTTGGCTAGGACAGTTGTGGTAAATCAGTAGTACTACAGGCATCAGTAGTTTCAGGTCAAACAGAAAGGCACTTGTCCAGCTTATGTATTAGATGGAAACTGAACAAAATGATTTTCAGGACAGCATCTTTTTATCTTGCTCTAGACAATTCTTACACTGTAATCAGACATATGGCACAATCTCTACTGCACAACTATCCCTAACTAAAATCTGTCACGGTCCTGAGACAGACACAGTAGCAGAATATGGTACCTAAATGTATCTACATGAGATTTATCAGCTCTTTATTCATCCAAACCCCTTTCTAATTATGTATGCCATGTACAGGATAAGACACAGCGAGCAATGTGTTCAGTGGGAAGTTTCCAACAGTGCTGCAGTCACTTGCAGTGTATTTGGACAGGGAATAGTATGATAATCTGAGGACCTCTCATTGCCTGGGGCCTTTAAATGGATCAGACTTGACTAACATTTACCAACCACAAATGATAAATCAGTGGATCAGCCAAATCTTATTACGTATAGCAGAGGTCTACTGCCTGGCTGCCATTTAATTTGGGGAGGTCCACATACTGTTGCAGCCACGTATTTGCATAGACAGAACGTTAGTCTGACACAGTAACAACATACTGTTGTTATACTTCATACTTTCTTGTATTTTATGCTCTGAGACTTTTGGCCGTGTCAGCAACAAGGGACTAACAGCTGTTCTGTCTCTATCGTGATTCTATGCCTTTCTTTTTGTGGAGAAATGTAAGTCTCTTCATAATATTGGACATTGATAAAGTCATGTGTATGATCATGTTTACTCACATAGTTTCCACAGATTCATATTGTTAGTGTGTAGAGCCAGAAAGATTTATGGGTCATCACACTTCATTCCTGTGAGCCAAATTTCATCAATACATTTTTCTAGAAAGGCAAAGCTTTGATTTAAAGACAAGAAATGGAGAATTTGCCACTTAACCTGGTATTTTGTATGAGCAGTTTTGTGCCCTCACCATTCAAAGCATGTTTCTTAACTTCAAATTTCATTTTGCTGGTTTCGGCTGCTAGAATTTGGTTCATGTTACACCTTTTCCTCACAGACTGCTAAGTTTTCAGAAACTGGCCTTTTTCCTTGTAAAGGCACATGCACCACGTATCATGCTTCAAGACTTTTTCAAAATTTCTAAAATATGACTGTTTCTCTTTTTCGATTATGTCTTTTGTTTTTTAACATCTTTTTAAGAATGGATGTATTTGACAATGTATGTACTGATCCAATATTAGCTGCATTCATATATAGCAGTAAAGTTACTCTCTATTCTTGAACCCCAGTATTCTATTTTTATTTGAAATTATTGTAACTATCCTTTATTTTTGATAAAGCTTTATGCTGAGAACACATGCCAAGTTCTTTGGTCACAGCCTATATATCCTATGAACTGTTGTTCCTAGCTGAGTTACTGCACGTATGGCAATGTTAAAATACACCTTAATCAGCTACCAAGTGGTCCATATTGATTTATGTATCCACTCTTTTTTCAATATTGTTTGTCATTCCTCCATTTTTTTATGCCACTTGCTTATGTCAACCAGAATTTATTTAATATTTTTTCGTTATTTCAGATGATCATTTAAAACATTGGGCAGTGATGGGTCTTTTATCAATCCCAACAGAACCTAAATACAAACTGTCTCACCTGAGGGCAAATCCCTGTTAATACATTCTTTTTTCAATCAGCACTCCCAATATCCTATTGGTACTGTATGGTTCAAGTTTGATTTTTGTTTTGTTTTGGTTTGTTTTTTTTTTAATTAGAATGCTATGCAGTACTAAGCCAAACCGAAATACAAGGTGGAATACTGACAAATAATTTCAACCGCATAGATGTCTTGGCTGAGGTAGACCTATATTGTTGCAAATGAACAGAATGGCTATCAGTTTAGTTGCAATTCAAAGAAAGAACCTGAGTGTGATTCTGGGTAGAGATAATTATTCCCGTGCAGGCTTAACTGCTACTGTCATGTTCCATTAAAGTGTGCAAGATGATAGGTTTTCTTTGTGTCTGTCTATTATGACAATAACATTCAGGAGAAAATGGTGAGTGTACAGCTGGTAATAAATGCAAGCTTCTGTGATGTCTTGCAGTTACAAGGCCTGTGCTGTGTTAACAAAGTGTATTCCTTTTCAGAAATTATTTTGGAAAGCCAAGAGAATAATTCAAAGTAAAGAAAAGCAGCAACATTTGTATCCAAGTTACAAGTATTTTTGCAGAGCCAAGATGTAATGCATTGGTAGTAGTCTATATAAATGATGTAACAAAAAATAATTCTACATGGTAAGGACAGCTAAGCCATCACTTACTTCAACTTAATTTAATATATCCGCTTTGGCATTACCATGGTCAATTCTAGAACAGCTAGTAGGCCTTGTGCTTAGAGTCCTGGCTGCCAGACATAAAATGTAAACTGTCAGGAGATGTTTATATATTATTAATTTATTTCAAATTCTTCCCTGACAGTCACCAGCACAGTACCATATGACCTTAAAATCAGATTAATGGAGAACAGTCAAGGCAGACTTCCTATTAAAAGAACTTCAGATATGATATCTTTCTTTACAAAAAGTAGATGAGATTTTAATATGTTCTAGGTGTTGCACAGAACTCTGAAGAGAGATTTAGCGTACCGAGAACATTAAACTGAATAGAAAGAGTGAACAGAGATCAACATCTGTGTTCAGCAGAGAGACAAAGGACAGAACATGCCAGAATCCTACTGTCTACCTCAGACAATCATTAAAAAAATAGGAATAGCTAGGAGAATGCTCACTTCACCACTACTACTGTTTAAATACTGTTTAAATGTTTTTCCACAAAAGTAGCAAAGGATGTGGACCCTGAACTTCATCTCTTCACAGCAACACACAGAATACAATGATGTAGCAATCAAACACTGCATTTTGGCATCCTGATGGACAAGCAAACTGACCTAAAAACACTCCACAGCTATTCTTAGAGAAGTCTGACCACAGCATTTCCAAAGCACAAAACACTCATATTTTCAATTCCTATGAAGTATTGACAATGGCAGACAGCATGCCTCAAATTGTACTCAAAAGTACACACTTGCACACTTCAGTTTGTGATTCAGTGACATTTCACTTTTCTATTCTGGAAGTAAAAAAGGGGTCCAAATAATATTATTCTCTTCTAATACTTACAGAATGTGACTGCAATATCTTGAAGAGTCTGGTTTATCAATTAAAAACAAATGTAATCTCATCAGACACAGATATCTCTTGATAGAAGAAATTTTTATCCCTTTTCATTAGAAATCAATTAAAATTATCACTGCCTTGGTAATCCCAATAAAAGAAAGTGATATCATCACAGAAATGTTGGTTGGAAGGTCATCTAGGTCAGCCTCCCATCTGAACAGTCACTGATGGACATGGAAAAAGAGAGGTGCCGTGTTGAGGAGGAGCCTGAACCTGTGGCACAAATGGGAAGGGTCACTGAGGTTACTAGAAGCAGAATATACATGAACACTGATGCCAATGAAGAACAGGCAAAAAAAAAATAGGGGCACAAAATGCCAGCTTCCTAAGCACCTTCAGTCATCCTTTGAACTATGGCCTCCTCAGAAGACAGCCAGGATCATATCTTCTTTGAGGTCAACTCAATCTTCACAAAAACCTCTGGAAGGACCAAGAGACAGTCCATATAAAATAGATTCCCGTCCATCTTGTATACCCACATTTGGCCTCACTCTTAGTTTCGGTACTTGGTTGCACAGAAGAAAGCTTACGGTCATAAAAACCAAAATGACTCCTCTTGAAACCATCTAGCATACATTCCCAACTGAAATAATTAATTTGATATGAGAGAGGAAAACTGTGTTTTGATATTTAGCTCCTATATTTTAGAAAATGACAACGTGGTTCTCCCTCAGAGATACACACTTGATTACCAGACTATTTAACAGATTTAACATAAAAAAAAAGGTTTAATTATGATTTCAATTTCCACATTTACTGAAATTAATGTGAAACAATCATGATACATTAATTCTGGAGCCCCAGAGTGCGGAACCCTGCCCTAGCAATTAATGCATTGAATAGGAAAGGTCTTGTTTAATGTTTCCGTCTAGTACATTAATATAAATACAAATAATAATTTTAAGATGCTTTGTCAGATAGAGCTTTAAACTATCCTCTGTGTTACACCACTTATTTCAGAGATTATTGAGCTAAATCTTTCCTGACTTGGGCACACTTTATTTTTGTAAAAAGCCAAAGGACTCAAAGGGGGAAAAGAAAAGAATCAAAACTTATTCAGGTGCGGAGAGAGAGCCCACTGTGCAAATAATGTCACAGAATGAGCAGATCTGGTAAGCCTTACCACATTACACTGCTGAATTTAATTTGAGACCCTATATTGGACATATTTTTGTTAATTGTCACAGTAACTACAAATTGAGTGGAGACATCTGAAAATCTGGCAGTATATGATTAAATATCCTAAAAAGAGAATTGTAGCCCAAATAAAACCAAATTTGAAATGAAGGCTACAAAGCACACATTTAATACTAAAATTATGCCCGAGTAGTAACCTAAATTCTACTGTTCTACATAGCAACAATTAGTTGTTCATTAAGAAGCAGAGTTCAGACTGTTACTGCTAAAAACAATTGGCAGCACCCCTGTTTTCACTCAATTCAGTAACCTGGTAATTTCTACAGCTACTTCTGTTTATCAAATGCAGGTCTGAAGTCAACCTGAGTTATTCTAGTGAAAGCATTCAAATGTCAGCACTCACCGTGGTCAAATACTAAATTTTGACAGAATGCTCAGTATAAATGCCTCTACAAATATGACTTAGCACAAATAGTAGTTTTAAGAACTATACTATGTCCGTAGGTAGCTGGTGAAAAGAGCAGATGTGACGAGCACTTCAAGAATGGTCATTTTTAATGCCATACAGAAACAATGCAGAATTTAAGGAGTAAGTATCTTTTCCTCCATTTCACATAACGTTTATGAGAGTATAATTATTAATTCAAATAATTCAAAGTTATATACATGTCTGTGCAAAACACTGGGCCAAAACAAAACAATATTGAAAAAATTTTAAAAGCACTGAGCTTTGTGCCACAATATAGAAGGTCTTCCATACAGAATATTTTCTATTTGCCTTCTATGTAAGAAGTTATTATTGATTCTTTGCAAGGTTTAAGCAATTGAGGGAGTCCCACGTTGAAGGTCATACAGCAAATTGTACCGACACGATGACAGACAGATCGACAGATTGAAAGAAAGCATATCCATCCACGTATCCGTCCAGAATTGGACAGCAGAAGCAAAACAAACCAGAATATGAAGCTTTATGACAGGAAGGATTAAAACTACAATTTCTGCCCTTCTGTGCTAAAAAGATTCTGATAGCTTATGATTATACACCACAGCCAGGTGCAGACTTGCATCAGACCAGTAATTTAATAAAACAGCAAAAATTCAACGACAGAGTAGTTACCTTCTGACTGTTACTCTCAATTACGGCTCTAACTCTCAATTTAAATGACAGGTACTGAGGTGCCATTTAAAACTAACAGCTCAGCCAGTGTTTCTCAATTATTCAAAGATTAATGTTTCCCAAAGGTGCTACTAATAAGGAAAAAAAAATATCTTTGGGTACATTACCAGTACTGTTGAACGCTTAATCATATTGAAGAATTCTGAGAACAAAAATTTGGTTGTTTTTATTATGTCAGGAAGATGGTCAGTATTTCTTATCTTACTGTACTTGTACACCTGAAACAGCCACAGGAAAAGGAGGTACACAAGATAACAATAAACAAGTATCTATGTAAAACTTCCTTACATCTTATTGTCTCCAGACCAAAATGTGTATATAGAGGTTGTGTATAAATTCAAGAATCAAAATTATGAATTACTGTTTTTAATCCAGTAGCTAGCTCTAATGATATCTATACATTCTACCATTGCCTGGCGAATTACAGCTTATTTAACACTGGTTAGAAAAAAAAAAGACAAGAGAACATTTTTTAAAAAGTGAGCTTTTTTTTATAATTTACTTCAGCCTAGATATGGATGAAGATATTTCCAGAATATGTACTTATGAAGCACTGAGCTTAAAGCTGTATTCAACTGTCATATCATGGTAGAACTGATAGGAAAGTTAGAACTTAACAGACCTTAATAAAGCAAAATTCTCTTAGGTCATGCTTACTTTTTTCAGGTTAATTAACAAGTTTTAGAAATATGTTGACAAATATAGGCACAGGATTTTATATTACTGTCTGTTTAACAAAAGGAATTAACCATATCTCAGTAAACTTTGCACATACCTATTTTTAGAAAAGAAAGATCTTTAAGTTGTGGAAATAATGTATTACCTGGCAATTTATGCACAGTAGTTTACATATGGAGAACTATACATCAGAAAAAAATGATTTGCATTTTTTGTTCATCTTAATAGATTTGTGCCAGTTTGTCTTGCGTTAAATTAAAGTAGAATATTTTATATCTCTGTGCCTTGAAAAGATACTGGGGTAGCCCTCAACATCTACTGGTTCAGTGCTACAATGCCTAATATCTATCTGCTGAGACGCAGAGCTTCAAAAGCAGGTAATTAACTGCAGTAGGATTTGGGATCACAGTTCAAGACACTTCTCATCAGTGGTATTGCCTGTACAGCTACAGTTCCACTTCTGTTCATACCTTGAACAAACATTATTTCTGAAGATAGGCAGCATTTCTGTCACATCTAAGTGTATTTAGGACTCACCCATTAAATGGGAGGTCTAGGAAACACTTTCTGCTACCAGCTGAACATCGGGTCCTCCTGTCTCTTATAATCTTTATCGAAACATCATTAAAAAGGGTATAATTTGCTATCAAACCTATGTCTTCCCATAGATCCTGTTTTCTTTGACCTTGCTTGTCAATCCAGCCCAGGCCATGAAATTACTTTTGTTTGATACATGTTAACATGGGAAGAAACACTAAGTAAAAGAAAGGACAGTTTATTGTCTACCTAGACTTTGGTAAGGCTTTCAGAACTGTGTCCTGTAAGATCCTTATGGAGAAGCTGATGAAACATGAACTGGATGAGCAGACAATGAAGGAAGTGGATTGAAAACTGTGTGATCAGCCAGGCTCGGAGGGTGGTGATCAGTGGCACAAAGTCTAGCTGGAGGCCACTAACTACCAGTGTATCCCAGGGGTCAATACCAGGTTCAGTCCTCTAACACCTTCATTACTGATCTGAATGAGGGGGCAGAGGGTACCCTCAGCAAGTCTGCAGGTGACACCAAAGTGGGAGGAGGCTGATATACCAGAAGGTCCAGGGGGACCTCAACAGGCTGGAGAAATTGTTTGACAGGAATCTCATGAAGTTCAGCAAGGTGAAGTGCAAAGTCCTGCACCTCAGGAGGAATAACCCCATTCACCAGTACATGCTAGGAGCTGACTAGCTGGAAAAGAGCTTGGTAGAAAAGGAAAGGTATCTAAAAATAAAAGCGAAGGAAATAAAAG
>VZSZ01004066.1:386435-414136 GCA_013398815.1 Ibidorhyncha struthersii
GCAGGTTTTCTTAGGAAAGCTTATGACAATTACATCAGTCTTGGGAGCAAGGCCCCCAGACTGCAAGATTTTTTTCACTATTGTATATGTATTTTTCCGTATTTCCTTTGCAGTCTTTCCCTTCCTGCAGTCTACGAAAATATGTGAAATAATAGTTTTCTCATCCTGTTTTATAAAGAATTGCTTACTAACATTGCTTTTTTAAAAAAAAAAGATTTCAGAGGAAGAGACAAAAATCTAATTTAATTAGAGAGTCCATGTCTTTCGTGATGTTTTCCCTTAGCAATTATTCTTCAAACATGAAAGATAAACATGCTTTCTCTCCACTCTGGGAAGAGAAAACAGTAGAATTCACATACTGTCCTCTATGCATTCCATCTAGCTGGGCTGGGACTAAAGAAATGACTGCTCTGCTCAGGTATAGCAGGGAGAAGAGCAACAAATCATATCTGTGGGAAATGAAGTGCTATGATGTTATCTTTTGTGACCCAGCATTAGCCAAGTCTTTTTAAAACAAAGCTATAGGTCCTGTAAGAAACACTTTGGGCTTGATCTAAGAACAGAATGGCGTTGAATTTCCTTTTTTCTCCCTTTTTTTTTCTCTTTTGATTGGTGTCTGTCTTCAGTGAAGATATATTTCACCTGCTCACATGGAATAAAATCTGCTGAACAGCTTATGCCTTTCAAGGGTATTCCTTGTCTGTTCTGCCAATCAGGATAAAACCAGTAGTGAGAGAAAAGGATAAGGAGTGTAAATCGAGAGTGTCTATTTATCTTTCTTGCAGATTTTTTCATGGTATTTTCCTTCTAAAGAGTGCAAATTCACAAAGCACAGAGAGGTCAGTTTGACTTTGCCCACCACACAATTCACTCTCTAGTATTTGGCACGAGGAGCAAATGGATTTTACAAAAGGTAAAACCACAGTTTTTGTAGTTGGTCCATTTGCATTTGTTCTTTACCTGACAGAATGAAAATCCTATTAGTTTGAATGACTGCACCTGCATAACAATAGAAAGATACCAAATGTTGCTATATAAATATCATGGTTCTGGGAATACTTCAGTGTCTGAGCCTGCACGGGAAATTTGGACAGTTCAGTCCTCATATCACAAGAACTGAAATCTCTCCTGAAATCTCAGGACTGGTAGCAGATTCCAAAATTATATTTTCTTTATTAGAGCACCTCTAATAAAGGTGCAGATCAGAGGAGACCACAGCACTCTGAATGAATGAAAGAGGACTGGATCACTTCACTTCTGTATCACTTTTACATAGTAAATGATATCATGCATGGAAAACATTGTTTAAAGTACAGTATCAGAACATAAGGATGAAATTTATTTTGTTTTGAATATCTACGCGTTGGTTGTCTAAATCTAAATTAGTCATTGTATATATCCGTACAGTTAATGGAGGTAAAGTTGGTTCCAGTTCCAGTTCATTCAACCTGTCTGTAAGCTAATCCTTGCAGGAAATGTTTTGCCCTCTAAAGGTGCATATTCGCCTTATGTGGTCCTGGAGGTCACTACTTCCTGCAGATGACAGTGATCTGGCTTGACTATTTAAGTTTAGACAAATAACTTTCAGATGTCTAACTTAGCTCAAATGAATTTCACTGCAAATGCCCAATAACAGCTGTACCATTTTTGTATTTGATACTTCATTCTTTTTTTATTTTTTAAAAGCCTCTATTTTTATCCACACATTTTAACAGTAAGCATTTATATGCCACTTGAATTTATTTAAGAATTTTCAAAGTACTTTACAGAGAGCTTTGAGATATAGTTTTAATAACAAAAACTTTGCTTTTAAATTACTTAATTATGTTTTTGTATTACTTATAAGCAAAGTATAAACAATTTCTCTTCAATAAAAATTGAGTCTTACTAAAAGTTCTTCATATGAATACATATGGAGTTGAAAATCTGCAAAAATAGGAGGTACTACAAAATTTTGGCCTATGTCATATATTAAAAAGATAAATATATATGGAATATGAAACAAATGCAGAGCCTCTTGGTAATAAGTATTCAATGCAATCAAGAGACTCACATGTTTTATATGCAAAAGAAAGAGTTTTGAATTTTCTTTGAATGATGCCATCTATACTGGAAAAACATGTTTTCCAGTATTTTGTTCAGGGTGTCTGACCAATATACAGAACACAATTTGATTAGTCCATTTTGTTCTGTATGTAATTAACAAAGACGACCTCCTTCCATTACACAAAATGAGATTAAGATACTGCTTTTATGAAACACTAGCAGAGGTATTTTATATGTAGCATAATATAATCTTACCCAATGAAATGGTGCTTAACTGAAAACTATAAAATGAAACAGAAAGTTAACCAAGGTTTCTATTCAAGATTATTGGGAAGTTTGTTAGACATGGGTCATTAATGTAAACTACCTCAGAAGCATTACAGGGACTTTGCAAGGTTGACCTTTCTCCCTCTCAAAACTGTATTTTATGTTTTTAAAATACTCCTCAATAAAACAGAACATTTCTTTTCAGATTTGGGCTGTCAAAATGTGAGCTGCTTAACCTTGATCATGTTCCTTTAAAGCTGTTTCTAATACTTTTTTGAAGCCTAAGTTTAGTGTATATAGGTGACTCACTCAAGAATACTTATAAATTAGCTAATTCCTATTTAAGTGGTACTAGACATTATTAGAATCAGTGATGGGAGAGACTAAAATAGTTCTGAAAGAGTAATAAGTGGGGACTAGGAGGAAATTACATACCCTAGGAAAAACTGTTGAAAATTGAAATATATTGCATAACTTTTCTCTACATAGTGCATGAGATTAAAAACATTTTTTTTTCACAGATTTCAACCCCTCAGGAAACAGAATGAAAAGACATGCTTTAAACCTTGTGCACACCTGCCTTGGAAAACAACTTGAAAAGATGTGGTTCTATGTCCACATGTGTGATTCTCCACATGTCAGGAACCAAACTCAAAAGGTACCTCAGGCTTTAAAGAAGCAGACAGTTTATCAGCCGGTCAAATTTTAAATGCAGATTTCCCTCTTGAACAGAAAATATGTATCAGAGACATCTCCATTATTCAAAAGCCGTAAAATGCATAAAAGATTTAACCTTTGTGCACATTTGTTAACACAAAAAGTAATCCCTACCTTTCTCATAAGAATATGCCTAAAGCATAGTTCAACAACAACAAAAAATATTATCCTGTATTCACACTGTTCTTAAAGGTTGGTGAAAACTGCCATATTCTGCAATGTTTATTAATAGGCAAATCTGTCAAACCTGTCAAAAATCTGTCAAGCTCAGACATATCCCTGTATTCCCACACCAAACCTTACAACTCAGATCCAATCTACTGTTACTGCAAATGACACAGAATGGTAAATCCAAGCACCTGTATTATTTAGGCAATCATAAGATCAATATTTTTTCCTTCAAGATATGTTGTGTGTGTCTAACAAATAACTTATGAACTCTGGATATCCATTTTGTAGAACTAAAGGGAAAGCCTTCTTATAAACAGCTGGATCTCTGCATAAAACATCTCCAGGTTTTGCATAAGAAAATATCCTTATGAAAAAGTTCTCAAAAATAATCTAGTCATACAACACCAGTAGAGATATTGGCAAAACCAGTTTTTATTTCTGTGGAAATCCACATATCTATGTAAATGGAGATATTTTCCCTAGTCTTTCTTCCTATTTACTTAGCGAGAGAAGTGGTAACTTCTAAAAATGCAACCCTATGGATATACCTATCTTCTCTGTAATTTAATCACAAACTCTAACTGGCCCAGTAGAATTACACTTCCAGCATCCCATTTTTCCCCCTGCACAACTCCATTTCCCAAATTTAGGATTACAACCTCACATTCTTACACACGCTCCAAATACAGGCCCACAGCACAGTACCACAAGAGAACAGAAATGTCCTTAGAGGCAGTGCAGCAGGTCAGAAGGAAGAAGGGGGCTGTGCTGTGCAGAGGAATTGTCAGTGTTTGCAGAGGTCGTGGGAAACGGAGGGCCTGCTCTTTCAGGAAGGCAGACAGAGAGTCAAAGAAGGTAGCAGTAGTAAAGCCAAGATACAAAATAGTTACCTCAAGATCCCCTCTTTCTTTTAATCAGACCATAACCTATGCACGTAGGCTTACATGTTGTCTTTGTAAATGTTTCTAACAATTTTAGCTTTCCTCCTTACTTGTTTGCTTGTGTAATTTAAGCTTCATAGAAATACTAGTTTAATAGAGACGAACAAAATCATCAGAGATTAATCTATTGCCTGACTGGAGGAATGAAAACAAAGCAACGAACCAGCCACAAACCACTTTAAACAAATAAACAGTTAAACAGTTCAGATACAGTAAATGTGAGGAGTTTGGGTTATTTATTTTTATCATTTTAATAACAGATAGAGAAAAGGCCAACAGTGAAAGAGCCTTCATATAACAGATATCGGGCTTCATGGTAGTACAGCAGGAGTTACCATATCGGGCACATGAATATCTTTATACAAACTGCACAGGGCAATGTTCAGTATCTAAGAAAAGTGGGATAGAAAGCTCAGGAGAAGGCTCACACACCAAAGGCAGCAACCATCCATAACCCACTCCATTGTGGAACAGGGTTGCACAGACTACTACTAGCACAGCCATGCTTTTTGCCACTTAATGATGTTTAACTGTACTGAAAACTCACAGATCTCAGGTGATTAGAGCACAACAGGTCACCATTCCTCCTATAGGTTCTAAAAGACAGAGAAAAAAGTGTAAATCTAAGAGTGCAGAATCAAATTGAATAATGAAATCTTTATTTTCCCTTCATATTTTATTCCAAGTATGCGAAAAGGAGGGAGGAAAAGCCAAATTATAAATAAATTTAAGTCAGAAGTTCACCAAGGGAGTTGACTGTCTTTGCTGACATTGCAGTTGAATTTGTCTCTTCATATTGTTTGGAGAGGCGGTAGCAAATCTATGCAGATTGCCTGCACCCTCTTGAGTAATACCAAATACAATATCTAAATGCTTATCTTAGAAGAACCTCCAATGCAGCTAAAAAGAATTTCCCAATGTTTACATATAATTTGCAAACTAAAATCCTAGGCCAATATGTCACAGCAAACAGCACTATTTTTTTTTTTTAAATGGCATTTGGGAATGGGAATCAAAGTACATATCAAAGAAAAAGATCTGAAATAAAAAGTGAGTGAGTATAGAACTGCTTCAAGAAAAACACTTAGAGGCTATTCCAATTGTTTCTGCCTAATCTTCCTGATTCTCTTTTGGGCAGTTTAGCTGGTGCTTTCAAATGTTACATAAAAGAGGATGTCTGTATACAGTAATATGAAAAGTTTTTCTTTTACCCTTGATGTACACAAAATGTATTCTTCATTTTCTGTAAAGAACTACATCAAGATACCTCAAGAAGGATTTTTTAAAATTATAAATTTTAAAAAAGTAAACTGAATTACATATCTATAGTACGTTTGAATTTTAATTATGTGCCCGAAAAAATACATAACAATATTGTTAGCCTTTGATGGCAGCAGATGTTGCACAGTAAGTTACAGTCTTTCAAAATTGCTTTTGAAGTGTTGATGGCATGTCTTCAGAAGTGACATTTTTAAAGTATCTGGAATTTTCTCTAAAGGTGAATCTGAAATAGTACAAGAAAATACTTTTAAAATGAATTATTAATGCTATTTTTTATTTCTCAAGGCAAGCTCTCTGCAGATTATTAGTAGAAAGAAGTGATGAAGTTTGGTGGGGTAACTTATCAGAACTGATGTGGGTTTTTTTTAATTTAAAGAACGTAAACTTCTCTGCCATGCCACTGATAGGCTGAGGTTTCTGTATGTGTTCTGTGTAAATTATGCTCATTTTTTCCTCTTTCATTTTTCAGGTTTGAGGTGCCCAGACCAAATGGTGAGGATGCCAGCTGTTGCAGTTGTTTATTTAAACCTTGGTACAGAAGATAATTCACACCATTATTCACATTAAATTTTTGATAAGCATTTACAAATTAGAATTTAGACTACAGCAGTACTAATACAAC
This sequence comes from Ibidorhyncha struthersii, assembly GCA_013398815.1. Taxonomy (NCBI): domain Eukaryota; kingdom Metazoa; phylum Chordata; class Aves; order Charadriiformes; family Charadriidae; genus Ibidorhyncha; species Ibidorhyncha struthersii. The sequence goes on from VZSZ01004066.1 coordinate 392,481, forward strand.
CTAAGATAAGTTTCTTAGGGATAGGAAGAGCATATTTGGATCAGAATGCATTCTGTTAAAAGAAAACAAGTAATAAAAGATCTGAAATTAATATTTTAATAACATCGAAAACTATTCCCTAGCATATGTAAAATAATGCATGACATTGACGGGCTTCAAGTAAGTACTAATTTAAACAAATAGTCAAACTAACCACATTGTTAATTTAACTTTTCAAATTAACACCTTGCCCAGAAGAAATGTCAAAAAAGCCCAAAAGCCAAACCAAACCCAAACCAAAACCAGATTGGGTCTTACTTTGGTAAACTAACTGTGACCTTAAAGATCATCTAGTTCCAACTCACCTGCCATAGGCAGGGACACCTCCCGCTAGACCAGGTTGCTCAAAGCCCCATCCAGCCTGGTCTTGAACACCTCCAGGGATGGGGTACCCGCAACTTCCTTGGGCAACCTGTTCCAGTGCCTCACCACCATCATAGCAAAAAATTTCTTCCTGATACCCAATTTAAATCTACCCTGTTCCAGTTTGAAGCCTTTACCCCTCTTACTATCACTACATGCCTTTGTAAAAGGTCCCTCTCCAGCTTTCTTGTAGGCCTTCAGAAGGCCACAATAAGGTCTCCCCAGAGCCTTCTGTTCTCCAGGCTGAACAACCCCAACTCTCTCAGCCTGTCCTCATAGGAGAGGTGCTCCAGCCCTCTGATCATCTTTGTGGCCCTCCTCTGGACCCACTCCAACAGGTCCATGTTCTTCTTATGTTGAAGTGGGTCCAGAATTGGACACAGTACTCCAGGTGGGCTCTCACCAGAGCAGAGTATGGGGGCAGAATCACCTCCCTCAACCTGCTGGACACATTTTTCCTGATGCAGCCCAGGATGCAGTTGGCTTTCTGGGCTGCGAGCCCACGTTGTCGGCTCACGTTGAGTTTCTCATTCACAAACACCCCCAAATTCTTCTCCTCAAGGCTACTTTCAATCCATTCTCACCCATCCTGTATTTGTGCTTGGGATTACCCCAGCCCACGTGCAGGACCTTGCACTTGGCCTTGTTGAACTTTGTGAGGTTGGCACAGGCCCACCTCTCCAGCCTGTCCAGGTCCCTCTGGATGTCATCCCTTCCCTCCAGCATGTCAACCACTCCACACAGCTTGGTGTCACTGGCAAACTTGCTGAGTGTGCAGTCAATCCCACCGTCCATGTTGCCAACAAAGATGTTAAACAGCACAGGTCCCAGTACCAACCCCTGAGGAACACCACTCATCACTTGTTTCCATTTGGACACTGAACCATTGACCACAACCCTTTGAGTAAGACCAGACAGCCAGTTTCTTATCCACTGCATGGTCCATTCATAAAATCCATATCTGTCAAATTTAAAGACCAGGATGTTGTGTGGGACAGTGTCAAATGCTTTGCACAAGTGCAGGTAGATGATGTCAGTTGCTGTCCCCATATCCACCAATGCTGTAACCCGAGCTTTACAATGCTCTGCACTGTCCCACAACTTCCATACACTGCTCCTTTCCTCCTTCTCCACAACCCCCACCTATTTATTGACGTCCTTTCATTCTATTTCCAGCTGTGTGTGGGATCTTTATACTCTTCTACTGAATTATAATTGTTTCAGGATGAGTAGCCCACTACTCTTGAACTTGGTTTAGGTATGGAGACCAGGCTAGCTAGAGGAATTAATAGCTAGTGGAAATACCAGATGTGGAAGTTCCTGAGGAGTGTATTGTTTCCTTTACTTGTCCACGGGATGAGACATCTTACACTAGCCTGCCTGATTCACAGCCCATAGTGCTATCACCATTAATCCCACATCAATCTCACACTGCTTTGAAATGATTAGGTAATGTTTTGAAGGACAGGGATTTGTGATTCTTTTTATACAATAAACTTATTTAACAAATACTTGCCTAAGAATCGGGAGCTTTGTCAGACACCTTCCTTCTGAGCAGGTTAAGACGTGCAGCACTTGCTTTCCAAACTCAAATTTCCCATTGTTCATAAAGACTGGCCAAGCAGCTAAGACCGTGGCAGGGGCACTTTTCAGTGTTCCTGTTGAACTGATATCATGCCTAGCCAAAACAGAAAACATGAAAAAGGCCATAGCCACATGTATCCTCCAAGTCAGAGTGATGATGGCAGAGAGAGAAACCTTGGGGTCCGGTTCTTAGTCCAGGCTGGTGTCTGTGCTTTTCAAAGGCAGAAAGACTATTCTCAACGAGAAAGCAGATGTAAGGTCCTCTATTTTCTCTTTGCAGGTCTTCAGCCCATTCCCATTGAGTATGCTATACATAAACAAAGAAATTTCATTATTGTATAAGGCCTGAGCATAGCACAAGGGTGGTACAAAAGCAGAGCTCATCGGGTATGATTACGTGATTCTTGAGGTATAGGAATTATAAGCAAATTGGGAAAATATGCCTGGGCCGATTCCATCCTTGATGATGCTGATGTGCTAGAGATTGCTAGAGTTGCTCTTTGTCTAGAGAGGATTAGGAAAAAAAGGGTCAAAAAGAAGTGGTGAAGACAGAGATATACGGGGTCTTAAGGCTTTGTGCAAGGCTTCTTTTTCTGTTATAATTATAGACCAATCCCTTACATGTCTGCTCACAAATTTATGTGAAAGAATTGCCAGGATATTATTTTATGCCTTCGATCTATTTATAAATATTTATATTCTGCTTATAATTATTTATTTCTGCTTGAGTAATAACTCTAAATCAAGTTGTTCAGCATATGCGTGAACTGCATATCAGGCTATCAAAAATATTCCAATATAGAAACCTATACAATTGGCATATCCTATAGGATATGATTTGCATAGGTTATGCCTATAGAATATGCCAAGGATCTGTAAAAAATATTAAAACCCATGGTTATTAGTTTCATGTTGAAGTCGAGGAGAATATTTCTAACATATGGAATAGCAAGTCGAATGACTAGTTAGTGGATTAAACATGTCAGAGATAACTAATAACAACTTTATGACTTAAAGCCAGTTTTGAGTTGGGACAATGATGTATAAGGATTTCATTTTTTTTCTGATATCTTTCTTGTCTTATTTGTCACTACAATATTTGCTGGTAAGAAGAATGTGGTATCAAGGTACAACTAGACCATTCTTGCACATTATAAACATATAAAATTTATATACTAACTGCAGTCATGTAAACTGTCTGATCTGAATGAAATAACTTCATTACTAAGGTATTAGCAAAATTTTCAGTGCCATTAGCGGACTTATATTTAACCCTGAATATTAACCCTGGTGCTTTCTCTTTAAATCAGCTTGTGGGACAAAGGCCATACTGTTTTCCATTTATTTGGTGATATCTCTGATTGGAGTTTTTTGACAACTACTGAGAAAGAACTAAGAAGAAGGGATGTAAAAGGCAAGAGAATTGTGGATGATTCTGGTCTTTTGTCTTCTGCAACTAAGAAATCTTGTGTGTTTTCTCGAAGTTTTTTATTACAATTATGATTTTCCCCCCCCTTTATTATATGTGGTAGATTATGACCATAGTGCATGCTGTAGCCCAGTTTCAAAACCGTAAAACCAGAAGTATTTAATGAAAATTCTGAAAGCCTTTTGACTAGAGGTGTAGTAGTGCTGTTGTAATTATGTTTTTCTGCAAAAATACTTTTACAGTAAGTTAAATTAAATAAGAAGTATAGAGACTCTTTAGCACTCCAGCCGTGCATTTTAGCTATGATCCTGTGCTTGCAACACTTCAGAAACACAGCCAGCAGACCATTCATCGTTTCGTTGGGCAGTTATTAGTTCCATTTGGTAGTTGTAACAATCTTGTTTCTAAGAGTTACATAGAGATTGCTTTTGCTGGTCACATGTGGGAACAATATTTTTCCTAAGTGCTTATTTTAACAACCCCATTTGAGAGGAAAGCTGAGAAGACTGTCTATCAGATAACTCCCAAGTTAATGTTTACTGTCATAGTTCATGCATCAGACATAACTTATGGAGGTAGTCAGAGCAAAAAGTGGTGAACATTGTTACTGCTAATTAAAACAACAATGTATGACTCTAATTATAATTACAACATTTGTTCAGGGAATTATATTATGTGTTGAACTGAGATGAAACTGGAGTATGTGATATTTTGGAGCACATTTTCTTTTCATTGAAAATCTTTTTTTACTAGACACCTGGTTGGTATGTATTTTTCTATACACAAAATATTGTAGGGACAGTATATGTAAACTCTTTTCTATATTTCTATTTCTGTGTAAAAGCTTGTTCTATCCTCTAGAGATTCTTCACTTGAAAAAAAACCAAAAATAATCTTCCTTGTAACTCATGGGTTGGATTCTCTGAAAGACACATGCATTATTTTTCCAAGAATCAGTAGAATAACTCATATTAAATATATATCTTTTATCTTTACTCATTTACAATAAAAAAAGACTCACATAATATGCCAGGTTGTAATTCGCAAAGCGTAGAAGATCACTTGGGGTGCAAATGCCTTAATTCTTGAGGGAAGGAACCAAGAAAAGTTAAGAAAGAAATTCCAGCTTTGAGATTCTGACCCCATGAACTAGGAAAGGTAAGACTTTATCTTACTCATTTTTTTCTTACCTAGTCTTTTAAATGAAATGGTCATATGTGTAAAATTCTTTACAATACTTTGTTTTTTCAAATATTGCAATTTCTAATAATGTATTTTTCCAACCTGTTAAGGGGTGTAACTATGTTCTTCCATATTATCAGAATTATAATTTCATGTGCAATCAGTGGCATTTAGTAATAGCTTATCATTTGGTCTTCTGAACCTCTCTAATGTGGTTCTAAAGCACAAGAATGAGAATACAGTTAAACTGAGGATACTGTTTTTGTGATGTAATATTGCATGGAATATCCATATTCACCAATAAGACACACAATGAGAGAATGTATATATAAACGTCTATTCTCACACCAAGCACAGCAGCACTTGAGAGGTAAGTGCCAGACTTCATGAATGATTCTTCACAGTGCTGAAGCTACTTCAGTGCTCTAAACAACATGTGGAGTGTGTTAAGTATACAATGCTTTTACAGTGTATAGCAAAGTAAGTGAGGGAAAGATGAATGGCATTCTGCCTCCTTAAGGTAAGGCAGACCTTAAGTGAACAACTTCATATATGTTGTCTTGATTCCCAGGCCTGACGCTGCAGACTGAAGCAGGTACAAGCTGCCAAAGGTAAACATATACCAGATCACACTGGCCCCTTCCGTTGTGCATGAGAGGTGGAATAGTTCTCCAGTAACCTTTGTATCTGTGTAGCCTGGAGCCTTTCTAGCATACACCATGTTCACCAGTTGAACCTCAGCCTTGAGTTCCAGCTGTCCCTGATTTAAGGTTTAATTCAGTGCACCCTGGATGGGGGACCTTGGCTTAATTTTGCTAGGAAAGTTGATATAAAGGAACAAGTACATGAGCTAGCACCATATGAGATAAGAAAAGCAGGACACAAAGTGTAATTGTTGAGACGGTGATAAAACAGGATGCAAGAGGAAAAATACTGACAAAAGAAGGTGTTATGGTTTGAGAAAACCCACAGCAGTTTATTGTCATTCAGATGATTATTCTCTCACCTGATGACCCTTCCCCAACCAGGAAAGGGAACTGGGAAAAAACAAGGAAACTCGGGGGTTGAGATATAAACAGATTTAATAGAATAAGACTAGATAATTAACATTAATAACACTAAAGAACCAATATTGATCCTGATAGCAATATAAAATATACAAAGATTATACTCGGCCAATTCTATCCGTAGGAAGCTGTGCACTCCCAGCAGTGGACAGCAAATGTCAGACACTGTGAGCGCTACGGCTTTGGGAGGAAGGGAAGGGCTCAGGGGTCTGGCACCTGAGCAATAAGTTCTTTGGATCACCTCCGTCAAGGGATAGAAAGCACTTCACAGCAAACTTTCTAAATTATATTGAATGTGATGTTCATTGTATGAAATAATCCTGTTGCACAGCTTGGGTCAAGTGCCCCCGTCTTGCTCGTCCTCATTCCTGCACGTGGTGAGCTCAAAGAACACTGACACCTTGAAACCCACACACCATAGCTGGCTATAAAGTAAATATTTTCACAAATTCAGACACTAGAGTCTTCTAGAAGTGTAGTTTTCCCAAGTATTAGAAGAGAAATTAGTCCTGTGTTGCTCAAAACAGTACAGAAGGTATAAAAAACTAAGCCAAAACCACAGAAATCAGCAAGATGCAAGGGAGGCCATCATATCCCCATCTGACTTTCAGTTGCTTGAGTCACTTATTGAGTGTTTTAGTGAGGATTAGTCTTCAGTAACTCCTACATGAACCTGCCAATAAATATCTTTCTTTCAGAGTCACTCTGTAAACATTAAAGGACACTGGAACATAAGTGACCTAGAGAAGAAGGGTTACATGTCATTCTGCCTCATGTATAGCATATGATCCTGTTAGCTCTGAGGTTAACATACTCAATACATCCTGAAAAATTCTGTTTAACCCTCGTTGCAAAAGAAGTGGAGCCTATTATATATACTGCCACTTCCAGTTCTTCTGTCCCTGCTGCTGCTTTTGTTGCTTTTCTCATGCATGTGACTGGGAAACCATGACAGTACCTGAGGCCCATTACTGTGTTATCCTCATCGTTTGAGATGAGTCAGATGAATCTAGCTCCTCCTCGAGGAGGTTCAAATCTTCAGGATATGGGAAGTGTTGACCAGAGCTGCCAAGGAGGTGTTCATTACTTTCTTGAGTTTTCAAACACATTACTTTTACAAACCAGCCATTTAAGGGCTGGTGTATACCATGGGCTCAGTTACAGTAAAATTTATTGACTGTGAAAGACAAAGCTTTTTTATAGAACCTTGAGTGGTCCTCAGCAGCAGTCACAGACTTTGTGTGATCAGTCATCCCATTTAGATTCCCCATGGGCATGGAGGCACTAAATAAGACTGGGATTGCCATACGCTGACCTGCACATGAATTTCATGGCTGTGTTGATGGGGAAGGCAGCCATGCCACTGCTGTGTGTGAACCTGAAGGCACGGGATAGGCTGTACTCCTACAGCGAGTAACATCATCTTGAAACTGATGTTGCTTCTTTTGTTCTATGTGTATGAGATTGATGATCTCTACATACCTATGTGCATGGTTATGAGGTGATGACTGTCAGGGCTGTCTTTTGGCTATGAGAGACTCACACATGTATTTCCTGACTTTCAGTGGACATCAGTGAGCTAATTTACATAACAGTTTTTGGATTTATGGGAGTTTTGCTGTCAAGGACTAAGCTGTCAACAAATAGAGAATGGACCTAAACACAAACCATTCTCTCAGACATACTGGGTTTTCTTCTGGAACTGTTTGATTTGTTCCAGAAGGAAACCCACTGGCAAAATTACATTCAAAACCTGATGCAAAACAGCAAGCAAACAGGACAGTGTCCTTTTTCATTGCAATTTTAGCTCTGTACACAGCCAAGTTTTTTCCCCACTTTTGTTTAAGTGCTCTAACTACCATGTTACTACCTAAGCAGCAGGTTGCATAAGCAGAAATTATCTTGTTCCGGTGTTTTTCAGTGAAGGGCATGATTTCTGTGCTTAGTGGGGAATTTAGTGCTCTAAGCAAAACTATGAGACAGGGCATTTTAGAGGACCTAGATACAGGGAATAGTTTGTGAACCCTAAATCATCAGCAGCAAAAGACTGGAGAAGCTCTCATAGTGGTCTCACAAATACTTAGAACTCTGATGCTAGCATGACAAAGAATTGAAATTCACCAGTATTTAGTTTTTATAAATGTCTAACAGCACACTTCTATGGACTCAGCTAACTGTCTTTTACAGTATGTTTAAAAATTCCTGGTTTTATCTTTTACTTTTTATTTTGATGTTACCCTTACCCCTGTGGAGCTTATTATGATAGCACCTGTCCTGCAATTTAAGGGTTAGGATCATGCAACACAAGGTATCTCTCTCCTGTGAGTTTCCACAGAAACTCTAGAGAACTCGTAACAAAATTATGGTGAAAACAGACAAAAAGTTGGAAGAAATATTTCCTGGCAGTGTTGATTAGGTACTGCATAAGTCTATAATTCCTAATATTAGTAGAGTACATATATATGTACTCTCAAACACTCTCAACTATTGCACAACCTGGTAGTTCAACTTTTATAATGGTCACAGCAAAAGTGAGTCTTAAGGAAGCACAAGAAAATTAAAAAAAATGTGGCTTTAGTGAATTAGTTACCTACATGCTGGCTAGGTGGAAAGAAAACAGTATACAAACAAGAATTATTAATGAAGTAAAGGAGATAAATTGGCTACAGCTGACTGTAAAGTCAAGTCAAGTCTTATTCTGTTGAGATTAATAATAAAAATTCCCATTGTTCTCAATGGGAGCACAATTTAGCCTACAGCTTGTATGACATCCATTAAAATATTCATAAGTTGTAATACAGGGCTTAATAGAAATATCTTTCATATTTCATTAATACGTCAAGATGACAACTAATAGACTACAGAGATGACAAGTTTGAAACCAGCTTTTTTGCTCCATTTGACATTTCACTCCTTGACCCTTTTACACTTTCTGGGTCATGTTGAACAATCACACCATTTAATTGCTCCCCCTGTCAAAAAAATCTGGAAGTACAAATGAATGGAGGAAGCAGAAAGACATATTCTACCTTTTCTTGTACTGAAACAAGTAAATGTCACTGGTTTAGAAATCCTCCTTATGCAGGAGTCTGTGCCAGCAGCAAGAGTTTTGCCATTCATAATGATTGCATCAAGTTGCACATAACCTGCAGCACCATGACCTGCAGGAAACCATTCCATTTGTAAAAGGTCAAACATTCTTCGCCTTAAGCTTTTGAAATGAAGCAGAGAAAACAATTTCAGGGCTATTTACTACCCAGTTCTCTGACAGCTTTTGTCCTAGCTTCCTGTAAGAGATATTTGCTTTTATAGTCACAATCCTTTAAGTAAATATGATGCTTGTGGCTACAAAAAAGCATTTGATTGTTTTCTTTGAGTCATAAAGCTTTTATCTGGTTTCTAAAATCGTAAAGAGTGCCTGGCAATGCATTTTTTTTTTCAGAGCTAATGACCAAAGTCCTTTCTATACATTTTAAGTAATCAGATAAGAATATAGAGGATCATAGAATAATGCTAACAATGTAGAAAAAGATTTATAATGTTTTTTTTGCTACTGATGTAAGTATGATCACTCTCAAAATCAAACAAAAATGATTGTTACTAAGTTCCAATTTTATGTTGCATTTCTAATCATTTTCTATGTTGCTGACTTTCGGCAAACTCTTGAAAATGAGATATAAACTCCCTTCAGCATTGTTTAAACACGAAGCTATATATATGAACTATATAATTTTTAAATAGGCATTTGAGTCCACAAAGAATTCTAATTTGTCAGGGAAAATAAGAATACAAAATCTACCAAAAAATCCCCAAACTTCTAAATGAAAAGAAGCAATGCCTTATTCACATTCCTGTTGATATTACTACAAGACTGTCCTGGTTTGAGGTAAAACAGGAACAATTACATGTTCAGAAATTTTACTTTGCAGCTAAGCCTCTTCTATCTAACTAAAATACTCTGAAATTAACAGCATATTGTGGAGACACAGTTCATTCTCAGAATGATAAAACCTGATTAGATGTAATTTATGCCAAGGAATGGTATGCAGGGAGGGTCTTGCTTATACTTATTGCTATAACACTCAAGGCCAGATAACTTTGTTATTTGCCCCATTGGAGGGTCAGAAACAGAAAAGCGTAGAGGGGTCACACCTGTGGGTATGAGCAGACAGGACAGGTGACCCAAAACTGACCAACAGGGTGTTCCACCCCATGTGCCTCATGCTCAGTATAAGAGCTAAGGGATCCAAAAGGTCAGCCCTCTTTCTTCAATGGCCGGCATCCAAGGAGGACTTTGCCTGTTCATCTGCCTTTGATCCCGATCTGTGCATTCCTGAATCTAGATCCAGAATCCGGTTCCTGTCCATCATTGAGTCCAGTCTGGGACTTTCCCAGTACCTGCTGATGTGATTGTCATCTTGGGAGATTGATACTGGTTTTGTACATATTGTATGTATTTTCATTATTTTCTTTTTATTATTTTATTAAAATTTCATTGAAGTAGTTTAGTGTTTTCTAAACTCGTAAGTCTCTTTCTCTCTCTCCCTGCTCTCCTTGGAGAGTGGCCAGTCCAGCCCAAACTGTGACAAAGACAAAATATGGTGCAGACTATTGTTTTCAAACCTTCTGCCACCTGTGGTGAACCTAAACACCAGTGAGCCTTTCCAGCTTTTCAGAAAACCATGGCACAACTGTTAGCCTTTGCCAACCACAAAGGGAGGCACAAAATGACAAGAAGAGCATATGTCATGAAAGAGTATATTAGTATAAACACTGCCAAAGTTTGCCCTAATATTGCCCACAATATGCCATATCCCAGAAGTATCAGTCACTTGCATAGGTGTGCTTATTCCCCCTTCAAAACTCAAAAAAATCTAGAGTATCCAGCAACACTTTGCTTTCGAACATTTCCCTTGTTGTTCCTGCTGCTCTCTTTTGAAAGTATCCCCAAAGCACCATCAGGTTTATGACTCCATACATCTGCAAGAAAGACTTACAGTGAAATAATGGTCATCAGCTTCTAAATTACAACTGTATCATAACACTGGGGGCTGATATCTATAAACTTGTTAATGCGATAAATAAAACATTAAAAGAAGAAAAAAAACCTTTCCCCAACATGATGTATATGACATAATTATGATAGTAGTAAAGGACTTCAGCGTAACAATGAGAGAAAAATAAAGAATAAAGAACTTCGAATTAAGCTGTTTATTTGTGTGTAGTTCATAGCTATGTTCATGGTACTTAAGAATGTTCCTGAAATTAAAATCAACAACTTTTTCTAACAATTACTGCAAAACAATTACCTAGTTTATTAATGAAATACCCTCTGGCTAAGGGTGCAAATTAGAGAGGAAACAGAATGTATTAATATGTCTGTACCTGTACCCTTAAAAAAGTTAACCAGAAAACTTGAACTTGGGAAGAATCATAGGAGAGTAGATTTCAGGCTCTCACTAATAACTACTCCCCCACTCTGGTGCTCTGATTCAATGATGGTGTATAACAATGTTTTACAGGCCCTGCTAAAAAGTTTGTCTCTATCTTTCCCGCAGGCCTCCTTTAAGTACTGAAAGACTGCAATAAGATCTGCCCAGAGCCTTCTCCAGGCTGAAAAACCCTAATTCTCTCAGCCTGTCCTCATAGGAGAGGTGTTCCATCCCTCTGATCATTTTTGTGGCCCTCCTCTGGACTCACTCCAACTCCTTTCCTGTGCTGAGGGCTCCAGAGCTGGACGCAGTACTCCAGGTGGGGTCTCACCAGAGTGGAGTAGAGGGACAGAACCACCTCTCTTGACCTGCTGGCCATGCTTCTTTTCATGCAGCCCAGGATGCAGTTGGCTTTCTGGGCTGTGAGCACACATTGCCAGCTTATGTTCAGCTTTTCATCCACCAGTACCCCGGAGTCTTTCTTGGCAGGGCTACTTTCAATCCCTTCATCCCCCAGCCGGTATTGATATTGGGGGTTGCCCCAACCCAGGTGCAGGAGCCTGTGCTTGGCCTTGTTGGTCCTCATAAGGTTCACATGGGCTCACTTCTCAAGCCTGTCCAGGTCCCTCTGGATGGCATCCAGTCCCTCAGGCATGTCAACTGCACCTTTCCACTCGGTATCATCTGGAAACTTGCTGAGGATGCACTCGATCCCCCTGTCTATGTAATTGATGAAAGTATTAAACAGTACTGGTCCCAATACCATGTCCCCAGGGTCACCACTTGTCACCAACCTCCATTTGGACATTGAGCCATTGACCACTATACTCTGGATGCAACCATCCAACCAATTCCTCATTCACTGAAAAGTCCACCCACCAAATCCATACCTCTGCAGTTTAGACAGAAGGATGTTGGGGGGGACCGTGTCAAAGGTTTTACAGATGTCCAGATAAATGACATCCACAGCTCTTCCCTTGTCTGCTGATGTAGTCATTCCCTCATACAAAGCCACTAGGTTATTCAGGCAGGACTTGCCCTTGGTGAAGCCATGCTGGCTGTAGCAAATCACCTCCATGTCCTCCTTCTGCCTTAACATAGCTTCTAGAAGGTTTTGTTCCATAATCTTCCTAGGCACAGAGATGAGGCTTACAGGTTGGTAGGTCCCAGGGTCCTCCTTTCTATCCTTTTGAAAAATGGGTGCAATATGCAATATTTCCCTTTTTCCAGTCACCAGGTACTTCACCTGACTGCCATGACTTTTCAAGTATCACGGAGAGTGGCTTGGCAACTACATCAGCCAATTCCCTCAGGACTCTTGGATGCACCTCGTCAGGTGCCGTAGATTTCTCTATGTTTCTTATTTCTCTAGGTTCCTCAGGTGGTCATGAACCTGAGCAAGAAATCAGGCAAGGGAAGCAGGAGACCTGCATGGCTGAGCAGGGAGCTTCTGAAAAAGCTCAGGTGGAAGAAGGGAGTTCACAGTATGTGGAAGAAGGGGTTGACTACTTGGGACAAGTATAAGAATGCTGTCAGGGTATGCAGAGATGAAATGAGGAAAGTCAAGGCAGCCTTGGAATTGAACCTGGTGAGGGACATCAAGGCCAATAGAAAGGGTTTCTTTAAGTAGATAAGAGGCAAAAGAAAAATTAGGGAAAATGTAGGCCCACTGTTGAACGAGACAGGTGCAGTGGTGACAGACAATGCAGAGAAGGTGGAGTTGCTGAATGCCTTCTTTGCTTCTGTCTTCACTGCTTAGGCCAGCCCTCGGGAGTCCCAGACTTTGCAGGTAACAAAGAAAGTCTGGAGGAAGCAAGACTTTCCCCTGGTTGAAGAGGAACAAGTTAGAGAGCAACTAGGTAAACTAATTTTACCCAAATTTAATCCCCAAACCTATACCAGTGCTGGGGGTTGACCCAAACCAGGTGCAGGACCTTGCACTTGGCCTTGTTGAACCTCATGAAGTTCACATGGGCCCTCTTCTCAAGCTTGTCCTGGTCCTTCTGTATAGAATCACCCCACGTGGAAAACTCCCGCTCTGTACAGATCTTATTTTGTGTATCATGTTCTTATATATAATATATATATATATATACTGAGGACTGCTTTTATCTATCAACATAGTGAAAGTGCTTCAGCGCTTGCTTATACAACAACACTATGAGAAGGTAAAGAGTATATTTATCACAAACGTTTTTAACTGTTACTACATGACTGCCCTTAGGATCCCGATGACCACATTACGTGTTACAAGGGATTTCTCTTGTATATTTTTCTATTAGACAAGTACAAGCATGCTAAAATCTAAAATTCATTGAAAACTGACAAAAGAATCTGTCAGAGTTGTCTAAGCATCTTTTTTGTATACAGCAGAAAAGTAATCCCACTTGTCATTATTGTCCACTTAGATCAAAATAGAGCTGTGAGTTAAGGTGGGAAAAAAAGAATCATCAAGCTGCAAAATTCAAACCCTGATATGAAATTTCCAAAAATTCAGTGTTACATATCTACCTCAAATTACCTAATAAGATACAGCATAAACAATCACAAATCAAGGAAGACTGAATTGGTAAATCTGAAATAGTCATGTTGTCCATAAGAAGTGGGTGAATTAGTAATTATTTAAATAAATTTGTAGCATAGTGTTCTAAATCAGAACTATTTTGTCTTTGACTTTTTTTTTATTTTCTTGAGCTTTTTTCAATGTTTTATTTGTCATTTGAAATAATAGAATTGTTAGAAGATCTGGCACAAAAAAAAATGTTTTCCTCCCATTGTTTACAGGTGATACTTTTCAAGATCACTGAAAGTTGCAAAAAATACTTTATGTCAAGAAGTGTGGTGATCTAATTCTTTTTCCTTGCTGTAGGAATGTTCTTGAAATTCCTGCAAATCAGGCTTGCTATTCTGCTTCGCTGCTCAATGGGGCCTCAGATTAATCTACAAAGTGTCAATAAATCATAAACTCTTTTATTCATGCTCAAAGTGCATTCAATCAATTTTACCCACTGCTGAGCTTCTGGTATTATCAAATGTCTGATCTATCTTTGTGCATTTACTAAATAATTTAGGAATATGATATTGACTGATTATACATTATTTTGAAGCACAGAGAATCTATAGTTATATTAAAATTTCTCAAGCTGACAAAATCTCTGACAAAAACTCTTTCAAATGTTTTTGGGAAGGTATGACTAAAATATTCCTTAACAGGGCACGGAAGATAACTTTTAGATGAAAAAGTACTACCTATACAAAAAGTCTTTGTTAACGTGTTTCTCTGTTATATCAAGGCTCTAATCTACATCTCATTTTCCTGCTCTGAGATTTCAGACCCGCCTGTAGTACTCACGGAAAAGAGGCAGAAAAGACTTCTGTAGGGACTATCACTGCCATTCTTTCAGTGAATAGATGGCAGAGGAATAAGAAAGATGCAGACCAGGCAGATACAAAAGATAATGGGCTTGAGATTTGGCTGAGGTGTACTGACATAGTCCAAAAGAAGAGTATGGGCCGACACCTACTGGGGAGTTTATCTATTCTATATTTCTATGCGGCCTTTTGTATTGGTTGTACAACAGGCAATCTCAATAAAACGTGATCTTTAATTTTTTCTCATCCTACAAAGAACATAACTGTTCAGTGGCATTAGTAGGTAATATTTTTATTTGGGTGCACATATAAGAGAGTAAGAGGTTGACAAAATGCTCTTTTCACTTATGGTGGAAGGCGCTGAAGATTGTTCTTGAAGGACTGCATAACCTCAGATGGTACTTCCTACAAACTGATGATTAGTATATATAAGTGATAAAGTATAACCATATTTCAGTGTGTACAGAGTAAAGGTAAGTATCATGGAAGTCTAGTTATTGCTTTACCTCTTACCTCAATTGTTTGCTTTAAAGATTTAAATGATGTCTGACCTCGTTCTCCAGAAAAATAGGTATAGGTACCCTCAGGCCATGGATCTTGATCAGACAAAAGAATCTGAGGTATGCTAAAAGGGAGCAGAACACTTTCTCTGAAATGCTTCCTATCAGATGAATTCAGCCACTCCATGTTTCATATTAAAGCTTTTTAGGGTGGCACCTTGAATAGCTTCTTTTTCTTACTGATTCTACAGTTCTTCCCAGATTATATCCAGGCACGCAGCAAAGAGCTGGAAAATTAAGCCAGTGCCCTGAGGCAGGGCAGCCAGCATAAATCCTGACTTGACCATTCAAACTGAAGGACTGTTGACATAATGCATTTGAAATTAGAAATTTGAAATCTAATTTGAAATTAGATTTATGGTGCCTATACAAACTTAATTCTGACTCCATACTCGCATATATAACTATTTCTGTCTATACTACTTTTGAATTCATGGATAAGTTGAAAAAAGTTCAGTGAAATGGGCAGATCTAGCAGGCGTAAAGAAAGGGTAGAGGAAATTAAATTCCAGGTATTATAAATTCATATTTATCACTTTCAGATAAAGAGATTTTGATAGGCACAGCAGGAAGGAAGAGGTGCAAAATGAAATTTTCTTTAGACTAAGGAAAATATGATACACTTACAACCCAGAAAAATCAGAAACAACATTGATAAAAAATTGAGACAGACAAAAAACATATGAGACACAGGAAACATAGTGTTATAAGAACAGATTATGTTTTCCTTTCCTCAACACAGAATTAATAGCTGAATGCTGTAATGAGGTTTTATTTCACTAGGACTTCATTACATTTTCAAGACCTGCTACTACAGAACATTTATTAGCACATTATGAAGTGTTATAAATAATTGAAACTAAGCTGCAGTTGTCAGTTGAATAAGTGCTTGCGATTCATTATTATTACTTTTTTTTTTGCCCACTCAATAGTCCAGAAAATTCAAGAGTTTTCACTAAATGTGCAAGTCCCTAGGCCGATGCGGACATGTCCTGACACTCCCTCACTGAGCTCGCACTCCTGGCTTTGCCAGCTTGGGGAAATGACTCGTGGTGACTTGCAAGAAGCTCTCCCTCCCAGGTATATGGTTTCCCTGGAGTCTCTCCTCTGCACTTGCCTCCGCAGTGACAGAGTAAGTCAGAGAGAGGTTACCTGGTGCAGCTTAACATTTGAGTGATGCAGTTCTGCTGGGCAAGCTAGCATATATTTTGGAAATCCTAAACGCAGGGAGAAGA
Organism: Ibidorhyncha struthersii; assembly: GCA_013398815.1. NCBI lineage: Eukaryota > Metazoa > Chordata > Aves > Charadriiformes > Charadriidae > Ibidorhyncha > Ibidorhyncha struthersii. Next base: position 408,744 of record VZSZ01004066.1, read on the forward strand.
ATTGAAGGGATGCCCTGTGACATGTCCCTTAGGACTGGTGCACCTTAGTAAGCTCTGATCATTGCAAATGGCACAAAAATGCTCTCAGGACTGTGCAAATAACAAAAATACTGCCCCAACTATTCTCCCGTGTGTCACTGTCCCATCCCACACTAATTGTTACTGTGCCGTCCCACACTAATTATTAGATGGGAGAAGATTTTTTATATTTTGGTGTTCAGGAAGCCATCTTTACCAGAAAGTCAGTAACTTGTGTATCATCCTGATATCCAGACTGATTTAGCCAATCCCTAATTTACGTCAAAGAGTCAATCAATATTTTGCATAACGCGGTGTGCTGATTTAATTTTGATAAGTAAAGAATTGCTTTCTGAATCATTTCTTAGGCACTGAATATAAGACCACCATATCATTTATTGTTCCAGTTTGATAAAAACTCTATTTGAATTGGTCATTGATGAAGCAGAGATTTTGTCTCAGATTACAATAGAAACTTGATTGTTACTCTTTTAAAACAGTAACTGCAACAATCTAATCAGCTCTTTCATTCCTGTAAACACGATTTGATATCCAAGACAAACACAACCATGACTATATTTTCTAGTGCTTTAAATAAGTTCTGTTGTATATCCTGTGAAAACTCCTGATTCTGTCACAGGTATTGCAGAACCACTTGCCAGGTAAGAATTCTACTTTCTCAAGTGTTACACCTGCAAGCCACCTGAAAATTAGAGTGATTGTAGAGAAAATGCACTATAAACTTATGGAATCCCGTTAGAGTGTCCCATAGGAACACATATTGAGGTGTTTCTCATACTTGAAAATGTATGTACAGTGTAAGTGTAAAAGAATAAAATCTTCTATATTCACCGGTGTATGTAAATTATTCTTGTTACTGTTGTTCTATGCAGTTATACTTTATTTTCAACTGCATTTACTGAAGGGTTTAATCAATGTTGTTAGAAATACATTAATTCTTATGAGAATTTAACTTTCTACAAATATTTATTTCACAAAAAAGGAACACTAGCTTTTGATTGGTATGTAACCTGAAAAGCTCATTGATGCTGAAAGGTAGCTTGATATAGTAGGTCCCATTTTAGGTTAAGGTAGAAACCGTTTTGTGTTACATTTTTGTTAGAGAGGTGTTTCCATGAAAAGAAGTTGTATCTTTTAATTCTTGCAAATTCAACTTTTTCTGATACTTTTTCTCTAACCCAAGTCACGGTCTGTCTCTGACATCAAAATCAGCTGCTGTGAAAATGATTATCATATCAAAAAACAGGATTATGACCTCAGGTGAGGAATAATCAGGAGGAGCAGATAAACTCTTCTGGCTATGAGATACCATCAGATGGGCACAAGAAAACTTTGAAAAATGCCTTTATATGTTTTTAAGATGCTAAGGTTTAATTGAAGATGCATCGATCTGTTTGTCCTCTCTTGGAAAGGATGGTCATCTTCAGGCGTTCCATGAAAGTCCCCCGGAAGGAAGGCAGCTTGAGCAAAAACATTTCAAAAGAGATGGAGAGAGGGAATAATACTTTCTGCCAGAAAGGACTGTATGAGGAAATTTTTACACAGTGTAAATCAAATACTGGAGTGTTACATGTGCTTGACCTTCTGCAGCTGTTTGTTCATTAGAGATTCTGAGTACAAATTTTTCTGTATCTGCAAGCTAAATCAACCATCCAAAGTACGGCTGCAGTGGCCAAGACTTTGGGTGAATTCCTAAGACTAACGGAAGAATCCTGAATCAATGCAGATTATGAAAACACAGAAATATATTCTGATCTCCAAGGAATGCCATATTTTTGTTATATTGCTTATTACATGGAAGAAATTAAAATTCTTTATTCCCTTCCTAGAATGCTGAAATTTCAGTATTCAGGAACTATTTATGTCTGTCTCTGCAGTTGCTATCAGGCACTCAAGATCCTAAAGCATCTTAACTGCTTCCAGTGTTTGTTTCTCTCAATGGCATATTAAGAACATTTCAAATTGCAAACTAAAGTGCTTAATTGTGAAAGGACTAAAAATGATGCAGTAATGAATCCTGAAGAAGAGTCATGAATGGAGAAGTGAAGTTGAGCCTGGGAAGAACAGTGGGGTGGGAGGAAGTTGGTTTAGGGTTTTTTGTCTTTGTTTCTCACCATCCTACTCTATTTTTATTTTTTTAATTGGCAATACGTTAAATTAATTTTCCCCAAGTCAAGTTTATTTTGCCCATGACAGCAACTGGGCAGTGATCTCCCTGTCTTTATCCTGATTCAGCAGCTTTCCCATCTTATTTTCTCCCCCTGCCCTGTTGAGAAGGCAGAGTGATAGAGCAGCTATGTGGGTATCTGACAGCCAGCCAAGGTCAACTTACCATGTTCAGGTATTTATCCTGAAAAAAAAATAGGTACTGTTTACACACCTTGGATCAATAGGATATTGGAAGACTCCTCCATGGGTCTCACCACAGACTAACACACCTGTTTCATTTTTCTTGCCTTTGTTATGTGGACTGGGAGTGGGATCCTCGTGCCTACACCTCAGCATCTGGTGTCTTTCAAGGCCGCTCATTACTCTTGTATTAGTGCATTTGGCCTTGGACCTCTGCTCCAGAAAGGGATGCTCGCCTCATTTCTGTCACCCTTGTTTGGTTATCCTGAACACCCTGCGTAATCTCAAATGGCACCTGGACACACACATGTATTTAACCAAATCTTGACCCTGCTCTTTATTGATGCTAATAGGAGTGTAGGTATCTAGCACAAATTTACGTACCTTAACCTCCAGCTGAATTCCACTCCTAAGTCTATCTATGTTAGTGTCAGACTGAATTCTGCAGTCTCAAACTGAATTCTGCTTTCATAAATCTACTTGTAGCTTTCTGGACACCGGCCAGATTCGGTCTAGAAACTATTTAGCTGCATTAGTGGGGCTCTAAATCTCCTCAATTCCAGCTGGGAAAATGGATTGTTTCCCTACTGTTGCTCTCATCCTTTTCTTCCTTTTCAGCTGCGTGGTTATAGCCATTGCTGCAAACAGCCGTCTTGGCTCAGGGTCAGGAAAACACAGCAAATTAGATTCACATATTTGGACCTCTATGTGGGCAGAGAGAAAAATGTGACTTGCTGCACTTACCAGTATACATGTGCTCATTATCAAAATCAAAAGGGAAATTTTTTTGATTCTGACACTGAGGTGCAATGGAACAAAAACCTGGGCATCCCTTATTATACTTTCAGAGTTAAACAATCCTTTGTTGCTCTTGTAAGGAAGCCTTCTTGCTGTTTTCAGCAGACTGTTGTTTGTGTTAAGAGAAACTTTTTGCCAAACTTAGTAAGAGCTAAGCAATGGAAATAATTTCTTAGAATATCCACTGAAATCCTGTTTTCATAATTATAAGTTTAGACTTGGAACAGTCTATTTTTAACAAGATAGTTCAACAGAATAGTGATCTATTAATTTTAAAAAATTAAATAGAATGCCCCATCTGATAATAAATTAGATGCTCTGTACCTTTTAAAGAAAGAATAAGGAATATAAATAAAAATATAACATCTACGATTGACAGAAAAATGAATATGTTTCTAAAAATATAGCGCACAGATACATCCAATAAAATCAATATATGTGGAGAGCCATGATATTGTGGGAGCCGTTGTTCTTTCTTACCCATCAGTTCAGCTTCTGGTTTGGATTCAAAGATACGTCTGTGTACATTGCTGAGAAAAAAAAAAAAAAAAAAGACTTTTTTTTCCTGCTTTTTTATTGCTGTTACCTCACATTTAGAAAGAATTTAGTTAAATCCTATTTCTTCTAGTACCTGTATCATCAGAAGATTTGTACCTAAATTGTGATTTACACGGCTATTCAGTTAGACACCAAAAACAAGAGCATAGCTTAAGACATGCTGAGGCAAATCATAGAAGAAAATGTGTTATATAACTGCAGGAGAAGGTGTAATTTATCTTCACATCTTTTATGATGGAGTTGTATCGCAAAAAAGATTGAGATTGCAAAGCTTTTGTTATCTCTGGTTGTTTTTTCTAATCTTGCTCTTAGTGGGAAATGAGCATTTTGGGCGAATTGAAACTCACCACTTTCACAATCAGTTTTCTGAACATATCTATGCTATAACCCTTCACACAAATATTTTTTTGACTGCAATATCCTAGCTAAGAGGGACACTCAACAAAACACACTTACTTGACTGACATTTTCTTGCATGTTCATTCACAAATTAGCTTAATACCAGAGTTATGTTTGCAGTTTGCAGTTTTTGAACTGTCTTCAGTTTCCTACTATTGATCTGTCAGTGGTTCTGCTAATTTCATTTAAGGACAATAAATTGACTTGCCCAATATGTGCCAAATTATTCACATGAGTTCAGAACTTCCTTTATTTCCCTTTAAACAATTTGAGATAGAAGCTATCATGTGCTGAGGCAATACTGCCACAAACGTTTGAAGTAGCTAAGATTGAAAAAAAGTGTCTTTATAAGTAACCGTAAAGTTATAGTCATACTCATCATCATTTTCCAAACCAAGTTTTGAACTTTCAACTCCAAAGAGTTCAGCCAAACGTCCCTCAAGGTACATGAAGAATGTGGGAAGGCAGATAGAGAGGTCACGCCGGCAGCTGTAGCTCCCATGGCCACAACTGAGGAGCTCTCCTACCCTATGCCCTGCGGCTGTCCTGGGGCAGCTGGGGAGCTGGGACCTTGTTTTCTGAGGGTGTAAAGGGGGTGGGTGTAGTTCAGAGCTTGTGCTCTTGCTGCAGCTGCACTTCTACCAGTTTAAAACCAGCATAGGCACATCTATATGAACACACATGTGTAAACACACGTAAACAACCAAAAAACATTTGGAGATTTGCAAGACATAAATAATATGCTCTCATTATTTAGAATGCTGTTAATAATAACATTCTTTTCCATTTCCCAGCACAGTCCCCATTTTCAGCAATTTGTTTCTCTTTGACTTAGAGTTGTTGTTATGATAATGTTACGTGGAAAGTAATTTAACTGCAGACAACTCACTATTTGTGAAGATAGCCAGAAAGGAGCTGGCACAAAGCTTAATTGAAGAATATTTGTGCCCGTTCTCCATTAATTTGTATTTTTTCTTTAAAAAACCCTAATCAACAAAACCTCTATGTTAGCATGAAAAAAGTTAAGAATTTAACTGTGTTCCAGTTTAGAAATTACAGTTCCAAAACCTGCAATATTATAATTCTCACACCTAAACATGTCCTTTGGTCTCAGTAAATAAGTTTAGGTATGACCTTGAATTCAACTCCAAAGAATTATCTCAGATTTATACGCATGTAACTCTTTAGATATTTTACACTTATTCCTTCATGCTGAAGTTTCAGTAAAGAGAGGAGAGGAGAGGAGAGGA
>VZSZ01004066.1:414945-511537 GCA_013398815.1 Ibidorhyncha struthersii
AGGAGAGGAGAGGAGAGGAGAGGAATTGTCATTTCTTCCTCTTGTACACTTTGCCATTTTTCCATGCTGCAATATCAGATATACCTTCCATTCAAATATGAAGAGAGACATTTTGATTTGTTTAGCTGTCCATATGAATTGTGCATTTAAGTCCAAGAGTAGAATGTGGTCCTAATTACCAATTTCAAATCTTTAATGTTATTCTTGACTTTTTATCTTACCTTAGAATCCATCACACCAGATCTAATACTTGAGTAAAACTTATGCCAATATATTCATTTTGCCCTCATAACCATTGAGATTTTGCTCTCAGTGTTTTATGTTGCATTAAGTCTGTTATTAAATGTGACCTTCTAGCTTTATTTGGAGGCTCTTTTCCTATTTTTAATAACTGTATTCTATTTTTTGTTCCCCTAAGAAACCGAATGCTCTTATTACTATTCTTTTTCTAGCAGACAACTTAGAATATTTTAACAACATCTATAAGAATTCCTGATCTTTATAAAAATGCATCAGTTTCACCAAATAAATCATTAGCACTGTCTCAGCATGTGTTGTCCCATAAAAAGAACAGAGCTCTTCCTCAAGCTTTATAACATTCTTCCTTTCCTGAAGTTCACCTTAAACTATGGTTTTCAATTAACATTTTGTCTTTTTGATTTAAATCGCTGGCTGAAAGAAAAAGATTATTTAGAACCTAGAAGTCATCTGCCTATGAGCTGTTACAGTCTAATTAGAAATATAGTTTAGGAGTTCGTCCACCCATTACAAACAAATTCAAATGAGCAAAACTAAGGGTTACCCTCACATTAGAAGACCAGAGATAGTTAGGAAATTCTGCTCTGCTTAACTACTCTACAGCAATATATACATAATAAACATTTTGGAAGTAGCAATGCAGATATCATTCATATAAAACAAGTACAAGGAAAATCTGGTTGCATAACTCATATGTAACATAATTAACGATCATCTAAAGGAATAGTGCAAATAGGCAGTGATAGAATCAGGACTAAAAAAAATGTGTTTTGATTAAAAAGACATTAAAAAATATAAAAAAAACTTAAAGAATATATTGGAAGTAAGAAAGGATCAAAATGAAAGGAAAGATATAAAGCAAAGAAAATAATGAATGTTACAAAGAAGAACTTTCTTTTTGGTTTAATCTTTCTAGGAAAAGTGAAGTGGGACTAGATTAACTACGTTAATTTAAAAATTGATTTGAAATTCACGCCAAAGTCCAGAACGAAGAGTTAAAGAATATTGAGATAGCATAGAAGCATGCAAGTTCAGAGACCATGATGAATATGTCTGGTAAACTAATCAAAGCAGTCTTTGAACAATCAAAGTTCATCTTCAAATTTTTTCTAAGAACAGAGGAGGTATCTCTGGGCTGAAAAAGAAAAAAATATATCTGTAAGGGTAGAAAAGACACTTTGAGCAATTCTGGATAAATCAACGTACTTCAAGTGCCTGGAAGTATTCTTAAACCAATAAGCAAACATCTATAGAAAACTAAATGTTAATAAAGTGAGAGAAAAAAAGAAATCATAGGCTTTTCTGGAACATGACAAGCAAGTCTAAATTCATTCTTTGACATGAAGGGAAGAGGAAGTAGATACTATATAGAGAGAAACAGAATCCTTTGAAGGATTTTGGCACTATTTTATATGGTATCACCACAAAAAGGTGTTGAAATCTTCATTGTAAACTTTGAAAACAAATCAAATTGTCATTTGCTGAATGTGTCTCAGGCAAATTAATCATCTCTTATTGCAGAAGCTGGACTGGGTGATTTCTGAGGTCTTGATGAGCCATGCAGTTTGGTTTGTACCCTACAGTCATCTATTCTTCACACTGCATTGTGTAAAAAAAGAATAATAATGGAATTTTGGCAATAAGTAGGATCGCTTTCGCACTTCGACATGAAGACCACATTGAGTTAGCCCACTATCCTCCCCATATTTCTGGAATCCATAGAGTACTGGCTGCAATCTGAAGAAGTGACTATGGTTTACATAAGCATGCTTGCAAATAACTTGGATCCTGCTCACCAGGTTGTCAAAGTGGAATTGAATTCAGTGCATGGGGAATTCAGTGCATATTGAATTCAGTATCTTGGGGAGTTTTGCAGGTGGTATTGAATATTATGTTGCCAGGAATATTTTTTTTTTCAGTATCTAGTATAAACCAGCTAATATAAACCTGATTTATCCCCTAACTTGCACATAGCTGAAGCTGGGTTTATTAAAATGAGTTGCAGTCATATCTTTAGGTTGACTGTGGAAGTACCAAAAAAAAAAGCCACAAAAAACCTGTCAAGCACGATATTCACAAATATTCACAAATGACTCACAATAATTGTTTCCATGCCTTTCTTTTCATGGAAGTGAGGTTTTTCCCCCCTGGACAATTTGTCTAAGTTTGCAAACATACAGAATTACCTTAGTTCTAAAATCAGGCCTATAGAAAAAAAAATTTCACCATAAAAATAGAGATTTAGCTAAAAATGTGTGGTAATTAAAGCAGCGGGTGAATAGACGCAAGGGGGGTAAAGCAGCACACATTACAAAACCCTATACTTTCAAATGCAAATCTGTTGAACAAAATTGTCAAATCTTCATTGTTTTGCCCCAATCACAGCAACAATTTATCTGCAGCAGCTGAGCAAGCTGTTGTTCATTTTGCTCTGATAAAAATATGAGAAACCGATATCCTATAATGCAAAAGTTCAAAGACACGTGGTTTATCTCAGACTCTCAGAGCCTTGGGTTTTGGATAGCTGATGAAGGTGGCAATGATGTCTGGACATGAATTAATTGAAATACTGATTAAGGAAGTGTCTAATACAATGTATAATATCTTTACATTAAGAAAAGAAAAAACCTTGCCTATCTTTACAAGCATACCGGAGTAAATATTAAACTTAATATGTTCCAAATGTGAATGAAAAAATTATTATTTTATTGACCTGTGCAGCACTTACAGTTACAGAAGTTGGTGGCCTTTCTTTAATATTTTTAGTTGGTTTCTTTATAATTTAAAGGATGCCTGCCCATTTGTGTATAAAACTCATTTTACAAGAATCTCACTTATTGATGTTTATTTTGTTTTTAAAAGCTGTATGATCTGTGAGATTACTGAGTCAAATTCAGACACCTTCCCATATCAGTGAGTAAATCTAAATTGTGGATCATATTTTCTAGCCAATAAGAACATGGATTTTGAATCACACTTTGGCTTCTGTGTGAGTGCAGGCAAAATAAGGCCACATATGTGAGGCAGTCACAGTAATGAAGGCCCTATAAAAATGTTGGTGTTAGAACATAATTGTTTCCTGATTAATATTAACCTGCTTTTGCTCTGTATCTCAAGAGCACACAGAGAAATAAAGATTCTCCTTCACCCCCCAAATCATTACTTTCTGTTTGTTTTCTTCTCTTTGCTTCAAGCAGCTAACACTAGCTGGGAAACAATTTACAGTATAATTCTCTGTTTTTAATTATTCGAGCAATCTTAAGCTTTCAATTTTTGAGCCAAATTCTTAGTCTCTGCATGCAGTAAATTTTATTTGCAAACATACAGCAAGTAGAGTAAATCTTTGCCCCTTCTTAATTATTTTGTGAGGGGAATCTTTTGAAAAGGCAATATCCTGAATGGTAGAGACCAAAAATTGCAATGTGTAATTTGCCGTAGAAAATGTAATTCAGGAGAACTTTGCACAAACTTTTCCCAGACATAATTGGTTTGAATTGGCTCTGTTATTAAGTTATTACAAGATGTGAGCTATTTTTCTTTTTTTTTCCCTATGCTCTACTGACTTTTTCTTGTTTTTATTGAAACAAATGGGTTTGCCATTCAGTTGAGGTGGACTGATATTTAAGTAGATGAGTGTTCTGTATTTAAGTGCAGAGTTAAATAATTGTGCACTAATTCCTCATGTAATATTAAACTTTACAGTGTGTATATTTCCCCAATTTTTTCCATGAGACCTGCTCAAATTCTGTCTATTCCCCTCCATCATCTACAAAATTTATCATATTTTCTACTTATTATGATGTGGTAAGTGCAGGAGTTGCATGCATATTAAGAAAATGATTCATAGGGATTTCAGTAAAAGGAAGGGTTCAAGAGTTGGCTGGGACAAAAGGGAGTTGAGGTGTTCAGAAAATACATTATTTGGCTTTGCTGGATGAAGACAAAAAGGGTTTAACTGGTGCATTATCAAGTCAGATCCTGCCCAGTATCTGAAAAAGTGGAGATGAGCAAAATCAGAAATATGGTTCTGGTGTTTCTAGGAGATCATGAATGGCTGAAAATATTTTCCCTAAAACATAAAAACCTCTCAAGAAAGGAATGAGACCAGTTTTCCTGAGGTCTGGACCAAACAAGTAGTTGGATTGCACAATCTCCTTGGTATTTGTCTCAGTCATGTTAATAAAGTTACGGCGTAGTTGAGTTGTAACCACCTCTGTCTTTCATCGCTTGTTGACAGGTATGTATGGTTTCTGCAGCCTGAACCATTGCCTTTTAGGTGGTGTTATAGCTATGAAGCTTTTATTATTGCCAGGAGCTCAGATTCTTACAAAGTTTTTGGCTATTTTACCCTCTCATTTTGTACGTTACTTTCTTGACTGCATGCGAAATCCTGAGCAAAATTTTTACAAATTAAGATTTTTAGGTTAATTATACATTTGTACTACTATATCAGTTATATGATAGCTACTTCCTATAGCTTTGGAATTTGTTACTTTAAACGCTTTTGAAGCTGAGGTGTGTTTGCAAACTGAAGTCTTTTTTTCCTAGAAATAAGTGACTACTACAACAGATTTTGGATTATTTGGAGATCTATTCTAGCTTTTAGACAAAGCTGGTATTTACAATAAAAGTCTTCTTTTATCTAGATTTTTTAAGCTTCAGGACTGGGAGCTGTCACAGCAAATGACATCATAGTAATAGCCAGCATCAACTGTGCATTTTACATGTACATATGGCTGACTGAGTAGGAACATAGTGATAGAAACTGCTTAAGCAGAGGAACCTTTTAAACTGGCAAAACATATGGGGAAACAACCTCTAAAAATCAGATGAGAATAAGGGAGTGACAAGAAATTGGAGGTACTAAGCTGTTAACCCAAACCAAAGCATTCATGTGTCTATCTTCCCTTGAGGCACGTGCCCATAATTATTTAAGTAATTCTGTCTGAAATCTGTCCTACAAAAAATCTGTCCTACATCTGTCCTTTCTCATTTTGCAGCTAACATTTGTTCCTAAAACAAGTTATGTTCCTGAAAATTTAATTCAGCTTGAGTTTAAGGGATCTAGGTTAAGCTCTAATTCTCAGAGGTCTCAAAGATTTCAGAAATAAGTGGACAGTTCTGACAATAACTGCAAAAGGCAAGTAGAAGAAATTTGTAATGTCTGAATATCTTAAGGTCCTGGCACTGACACAACATCAACATCAACTTGGTTTATGGTTTTTTTTTGGCTTAATCTACTTCTCATATGATTTAGTACTAGACTTTATTAACATGGGAGTTGTGCTAATTCAGCTTTATTTTTGCCAGTGTCAGCTGAGTATTTCTACAAGGCAGAGCATTGCTAATAACTGTAGCAGTTCTCCCTCTGTACTGTGCCAGACCTCACAGTGTGTATTCTTGTCCTGGGATATCTCAGGTAACCTAAGAAGTACACATCAAAACTTTGATTAACAACTGCCCGTTTCCTATATACTGCACTACACATATTCTATATTGTATCCTACCACGGGGAGTACCGGTGCCTTAAAATAGATCACAAAGTGCCACCCCATGGATTAAGAAGCTGCTGAAAATCATGAAGCTCTGTGCATCTGCACCTACAGCTAGTCAACGTGATGGAATACACTGCCTGGGGAACACTGGGTAATTCTACCCAGTTTAATATTGTCTCAAGTTCAAACTCATGACTAAAAAACTTTATTCACTAACTTTAGTTCTCTGTCACTAAAGGTATTGAAGTCTGTGTTTTCTAGCGTTTCTAGAAGGCATTTCCAAGAGACTAATATTGCCTTCTTAGGCCATGTAGGTGGAAGGAGAAGTGACTGCAGGTCTAGCTCAGAGATTTGGAGAGAAGAATTTCACCCAGACAGTTCTCAGATCTCATCTCTTCTGCAACAACAGCTAAAGACAACCAGCAGAACCATTTCAAATTGTTTCTTAATGTTCTTTTTCACACGAACACTCTCAGATTGCTTTTAATTTTGCCCTGAAGTCACCCAAGAAGTTTCAAACAAAAGCTTTCTCCAGTTACAGTAGAAACTTTAGAAAATTATTTCTTTCAGCTTTTAGTTCTTATCTTAGTCTGATTGCAGTGCTAGCTTCACCTATGAAAAATATTTAGTCTGCACTAACTCACCAAATGTAGTGCAAATTTGAAAACATGCTGTGAGCCAGGTGGAGACCAAAAGCAAAATTACCTGATGATGTAGGGTTTGGGGCTTTTTTGCTTTGGTTTGGTTTGGTTTTTTTACAGTTTTCAGTGAAGTCCTAAAGTTATCTTTCTCAGGGTTACCAAGACACAGTCACACTAACTTGAAAGCTAAATTGAAATGTGTGTAAAAGTGTAGGAGAAAAGGGTAGTAACACTACATACTTCTTTTGAGATCCTGGTACAGAGCACACCAAGCTACTAACAGTCTATTGCTATGTGACCTACACTCCAGTAGGACAGTGGTCTGGGGAATGCAGATGTGGTGAAGAAAAAAGAGATTAAATTATCATGTAGGCAAATAGTTAGATCATTGTGTCACTGTTCCTGTCCCTGCTCCCAAAATATAATATAGTCACGGGCTAATAAACTAGTGCTAACAGAAGCAACAACATATGGTTGAACACTTCTGAAAATGTGTCACCGATAACTAAAGCACTTAAAAAAAAAAGGATATGAGCTGGCCCAGGGGCTTGGGTATGTTATTCTTGGACTGAGCTGCCTTCCTTTTTTAGATGTACAGGCTTGGTTTTGTATCTGGCTCCTGTTTCTTTTCATCTTCTTGTAGGTGCTCATGAAACATCCCTGCTGGATTAAGGTAACCACAGGAAATAGCATTTATTAAAGGACACGTTATGTGAAAGTTTATTTTTCCTGGGAATATGTATTGACCACAACGCGTGCATTTATAAGACTGAGATTTTACTCCTAGTGTTCTACTTATTTCTTCCACAGTTCGTATATGAAGGTGTTCTCACTGAGTCATTACCAAATTTCATTTATTTCTTGGCATACTCTCAGACAATCTCCTCTTCCTCTCTCCTACCCACATCAGCCACCTTTGACTGCACCCATCCAGGTGGTTCACTAACTGATTTAATAACTTATAAATTCAGCTTGCATTACAGTTTCTGCAGAACACACTCTCTCACTACCAACCAGGTTTTCTGAGCTAGAGTAATAAATGGGGTTACCTCAGGGTTTAAACAAATGTGAAGTGTGTCCTTAATGCAACCAATTTAATCAAACACATCACTGAGTTCTTCTAGTATATTATTTTCATTTAGCTCACATGAGACCTCCATTATACGTTTGATCAGTTTTAATTCTTCAGAAACTTTAATCCCTGGCACAGGCTAAGCCTCCACATTCACAATGAGAAAACAGAATAATTCCTGTGTCCCTTTATAGAAAGAAGGGTGGACCTTTAACACATGAATGCTTTGTGCCTTCATTTACTGTGGCATCCATAGAATTTTTTTTTTAAACTTTCCTCTGCTTGCAATGAAAAGCCAAATTTAGATATTGCCATTATTGACTTATCTAAGGCAAATGTCTACAGAAACTTGCACCTGTAATTATCTGAATTTGTGACAATTTTTCTGCATATTGAATACTTCAGTTACATCTATTATTCAAATACTCAGGTACATTTCTGGCAGTGCAAAGGGTTCCACAGTGTGCTTAACTGACAGGTTCACCATTTGCTTTCAAAATATTTGACAGCATTTACAAATGAAGATCTAAATTTCTACCGAAATTTGTTTGTGAAGGAGTAACACAGTTTATTATGCTTAAAACTGGGTATAAACTGTGAAACTTAATCAACAGAATTTTGAGTTAGTATGTGGGTTTTTTTCTAAAGAGCAATACTTCTGTGTAGTCAGATAATTAAGAGGTCAGAGAATCACATGGGCCACACAGGGACTGATTTATTCAAAACCTAGTAATAACTGAGGTCAGATGTGAGAAACAAAAATCAGTCAAAGAAATATGTTTGTATTTCAGGATAGTTCCAAGGTCATTAGGTTGTCCCTACAGAATGACAAACATCTCATTCTTGGACAGTGTGAACCATCTGAAAATTGAGAAATGTACATGCCTCTACAGCTGTTGACACAGTGTTTACCTGATTGATTACTTTATTTTGTTGTTAAATTTTATACATATCTTTAAATGTTCTTGGAGGTTTGATTTTGGCCTTCTGTCTATTTTTCATGTTGTGAAAAACATCGCTTCAAATCTATGTATTGGCTTTCTGATCACTGTCACTGGTCACATAATCACTTTGCATCTATTTTCATCTAAAGTTCTGAAGGTCAAAGAATTTCATTCCACTCTGACTGGCTCAGAGTGCCATATCCTGCCTAGATCTACCTTGTTGTCCCTTATGTATACATCATGGTTTAAGACAAACTGTATATGTATCATATGAATTAGATAGCAAGTGAGGAAATATGGTCAAATTTGGAGGAAACTCATCTCTTTATAAATCTGATAGAAATTTGTTCCCCATAAATTACGTAAACTTTGAGATCCAAAACCCTAACAGTAGCATTTTAGATGGCAGTGTAACTAAGTTATACTTTTAAATAGTAGACAAACTGAGAAGTATGGGTCAGATAAGTAGACAGTGAGGTGGACTGAAAACTGGCTGAACTGGCAAGCCTGAAGAGTTTTGATCAGCAACATGAAGTCCAGCTGGAGGCCAGCCACTAGTGGAGTACTCCAGGGGCTGATACTGGGGCCAATATTGTTTACCACCTTCCTTGATGACCTGGATGAAGGGACAAAATGCTCCCTCACCAAGTTTGTAGGTGATACAAAACTGGGAGGAGTGGTTGATGCAATAGATGGGTGTGCCACTATTCAGGGGAACCTTGATAAGTTGGAAAAATAGGACAGCAGAAATCTCATGAAGTTCAAGAAAGGGAAATGTTGAGTCCTCCACCTGGGGAAGAATAGCTGGGAAAGCAGCTTTGCAGAATAAGGTTTGTCAGTTATAGGGGACAAAAACTTGACCATGAACAAGCAATGCGTTCTTGTGGCAGAGAAAGCCAACAGGCTCCTGTGGTACACTAGGAAGAGCATTGCCAACAGGTCAAAGGAGGTGATCCTTCCCCTCTTCTATGCCCTGGTGAAACACATCTGGAGTGCTGTGTCCAGACCTGGGCTTCCCAGTACAGGACATCATAGAATCATAGAATGGTTTAGGTTGGAAGGGACCTTAAAGATCACCTAGTTCCAACCCCCCTGCCATCCACAGGGACACCTTCCACTAGATCAGGTTGCTCAAAACCCCATCCAACCTGGCCTTGAGCACTTCCAGCAATGGGTCCTCCACAACTTCCCTGGGCAATTTGTTCCAGTGCCTCACTACCTTCATAGTGAAGCACTGGAACAGATTGCCCATGGAAGTTGTGGAGGCACCATCCCTGGAGATACATCCCTGGAGATACATAGACAAAGTGGAGGAAGTCCGATAAGAAAATGAAGCCATGAAGGTGATTAAGGTATTGAAATATCTGTCACAGGAAAAGGCTGAGAGAACTGGAACTGTTTATCCTAGAGAAGACTCAAGGAGGATCTTATGAAAATGTATGAGTATCTGTCAGGAATGTACAAAGAAGGCAGAGCCAGGCCCTTTTCAGTGGTGCCCAGTGACAGGACCAGAGGCAATGAACACACACTGAAACACAGGAGGTGCCATCTGAACATCAGGAAACACTTTTTTACTCTGAGGTTGAATAAGCACTGGCACGGGTTGCCCAGAGAGGTTGTAGAGTCTACCAAATTCAAATCGAATAGTGCCAAGTTCATATTGTACTTCATTTAATACTCGTTTCCCATAAAACTTCCAAATAAAGTAAACATCATTTTAAATAAGGGCTGAAGGGACCAGCTCCCTATAAAATAATATTATTTTAACAAAACTCCAGTAAGATATCCTGCTAAGCACCAGGTCTTTCAGTCTTCAGCAGTTCAACTCTTGAACCCATCTTGATCTAAAGTGTTTGTCAGGGCTATCATATACCACCTGAGCTGAATCAATATTTTCAAAAATCAGCCTTTTCAGAGAACAGGTTTCTCTAAAATGCCAAAACAGCTTTGAAGTAAAAGACGAGAGGCTTAATTTGAAAATAAAAAAAAAGCTGAACAATATTTAGGAGAGAGAAAATGAACCAGTGAAGAATGAGGGGAAGATATTACAGAAGGAGAATAAGAGGTAAGGGATGAAGAAGGAGACTGAAAGGAAAAAATATCAGGTAAGAAAGGAAGAAAACATGACAAAGTTTATACTGGATGAAATATGAAAATCAAGAGAAAGAAGCAAGATAAAGTGTTCCTCAGGGCTCAGTACTGGGGCCAGTTCTGTTTAATATCTTTATGAATGATCTGAACAAGGGAATTGACAGCACCCTTAGTAACTTTGCGGACAACACCAAGCTGAGCCGGAGTGTTGATCTGCCTGAGATTAGGATGGCTCTACAGGGGGATCTGGACAGGCTGGACTGATGGTCCGAGGTCAGTGGTTTGAGATTCAGCAAGGCCAAGTGCCAGGTCCTGCACTTGGGTCACAACAACCCCATGCAGCACTACAGGCTTGGGGAAGAACAACTGGAAAGCTGCCTGGCAGAAAAGGAGCTGGGGGTGTTGGTCAACAGCTGGGTGAATATGAGTCAGCAGTGTGCCCAGGTGGCCAAGAAGGTCAACAACATCCTGGACTGTACTGGGAATAATGTGGTGAGCAGGACTTGGAAGGTGATCATCCCCCTGTAATTGGCACTGGTGAGACCCCACCTCGAGTACTGTGTTCAGTTTTGGGCCCCTCACTACAAGAAAGACATTGAGGAGCTGGAGCATGTCCAGAGAAGAGCAACAAGCTGATGAAGGGTCTAGAGAACAAGTCTTACAGGGGAGCTGGGGTTGTTTAGCCCGGAGAAGAGGAGGTTGGGGGGAGACATTATTGCCCTCTACAACTACCTGAAAGAAGGTTGTAGAGAGTTGGGATTGGTCTCTTCTCCCAAGTAACAAGTGATAGGACAAGAGGAAATGGCCTCAAGTTGTGTCAGGGAGGATTAGGATGGGTATTAGGGAAAATTTATTCACCAAGAGAGTTATCAAGCATTGGAACAGGCTATCCAGGGCAGTGGTTCCAGAGTCATCATTCCTGGAGGTATTTAAAAGACGTGTCGATGTGGTGCTTAGTGACATGGTTTATTGGTGGACTTCGCAGTGCCAGATTAACAGTTGGAGTTCATGTTCTTAAGGGTCTTTTCCAACCTAAACAATTCTATGATTCTATGATATGATTCTATGATTCTAAGAAATAATAAGCTCAGTAAATTTTCCTCTGAGTAAATTAAGAGCAGTCTTCTGGTTTCAAAGATTTACCACATAATAAATAAGATATTCTTTAATATGCCATATGAGTTTTGAGATCATTGAATTCATATTTCAGTGCTTTCCAGCCAGAAATGTCTGTTTTAAAAAAATAAATATTAATAACTTTCACATAAAAATATGAATGGTAGCGTTAAGAAAAAAAAATAGTATTGTGAGATACCAAGGATAAATGGGAAAAAAGGGAGAATGACTTTAGGAAAAGAAGAAAAAAGTCTAAAGAGGAAGATATAAAGATGTGATGTTACTTCTGGAGATAAAATCCCAAATCACAAATGAAGAGCTGCCCTCAAAAAGGAAAATTTTTTTCTGTTTTTTTTTCAGTGAGTGTTCATGGGTTTCCTTAGTAATCTCCTCAGTTTAACTGCTGGTTTTCAAATTTGTTGAATCTTCAGAAAGAAATATTTCCAAAAGATCTCTCCTCCAGTGTGTGAAGGAGTGAACACAAAGGACAAGATGTAAAACTGCTGCAGGAAATGTGAAGAAAAGGATTTGTAGGGAAGATGGAGAACAGGAACAAGGAATGCAGACTCTCTGTGGGCTAGGTGCAGACAGCAACAGAAAAGCAATTTCTCTATTAATACTACTTACTATTTTATTAGAATTCATATGCCATTGTTTCTTTACTATCTCATTGCTATTTTGTGTTGTCCTGGAATTTAAGCTACTAAATATTTGGGGGAAAAAAGACAAAATTCTGCTGCGATGTTATAGCTGAAATCACTTGTATTTAAACAGGTAAATTGCTTCTTTGGGGGTCTTTTTATTGCCTATTTAGAAGAACAGTGGTTCAGCATATAAAAATAAGATCCCTGTTAATCCATTTTACTGAAAAATATGAGACAGGTGAAAGCTACAACAGGGACAGAGTTTCTCACACACAATTGCCTGTTAAAGGGTAACTGTCTCATATTATAAGTGAAACTGTTGACTGCTTACAGAGTCCTTGGGCAAAGAGAGTAGAAGGGAATGTGTATATTCCCATTATTTTTAGTTAAACGAAATTCAGCTATTAGAGACACCCTGTAAAAACTGAATAACAGTACTTAAGCCAAATGTTGTGAAAAAGATGGCATTTTCACATTTCAGGTCTATAGCCATTATACAAGGATGCTTTTAGAGGCATTTCTAAACTTTCAAAGACAAAAAAAAATCACACCCTGTGGCTACATGGAATCCAGACCATTTGCAGCATCTCTCAGAAATAAAAGTTTTTTCAGTCACACACAAACAGGGAAAGCTGCAAAGACGCATCTGTTATGGTTCTATGCTGCTGCATCCTGCTGCAGTTTCCAGCTCATTTTAGCCTAAATTTTAGCCTTTTCTTGTTAAATGATGCAGGAGAACCTATCATGTAGCAGCAGCTCCAATGAGTTTGTGAGCTAAATCCACAGAGCAAATTTCCTGTATGTTCCCCAATGGATCTCTGGTTTCTTTCAGTAATTACTTTGCCTGTCAGTCACCGCACGATTAAATAGCTACCTGGCTGTGGCAGCTTGAACCTTTGAATCTGACAGGAGCTGGCTGCGGAAGTTAGCTTGGAAAATAGTTTAAAAGAAACTGCTCCAAATGCCACATCAGTCATCAGTGGTCCTCCGCAATCTTAATTAGAAAGGCAGCAGGAGATCAGATATCATGAGACCATCACAAAGTTATGCAGGTTATTTTTAATGCTATTTATTTTTAAGAATAATAAATTCAAACCACACTGTCTGGGAAGAAAAAGATATTGTAATTCAATAGAACTTGTAAGTAGGAAGATAAACCTAGCATAAAAAATTAACATGTCAAAGACTCTTTACAAATTAAAAAACAAACCATAACTAAAAAGTTTAAACAATAATTTATTTGCATTTTTCACGTAGCCAAAGTCTAAAGAAAATAGGGCTCTTCTCAAATGATTTAGAAGAGAAAGGAAGAGGGAAGATTCCTGGGAAATCTGTTTGGAAAACCGTTTGTGCTCATGGACATACAATTATTCCCAGTTTAACTGGAGGAAAAGGGACCCAGTGCTTTTCTTTCTGAATCACAGTGCTCTCAAGAAATGGTACTGGTTTGATCCTTGACTTTCATAACTGAGAGGTGCCTCAGGTAATGCTTAAGAAACAACTGGGACTAGAATATACCTGATGTCAATCTCACTGAGATTTGCATTTTCTTGCTTTTATGGTTCTGTTTTATAACTGATTTATAATTTTATTACAAAGAATTTACTCCTTTGCCTTGCTAGAGTACAGTTATTCTCCTGGTGGACAAAATAAAATAACTCAGGTGTATTGATAAAATATATTCCACTGCAGACCCAGATAAGTCTAAAACTTTCACCTGATTCCTCCTTTTCACAGAGCAATATGCATTTTCTCAGTGCATGCATTCTCTCTTCCTCTGTCTTCTGCTTTCCATTTTCCTCAGGAACAAACCTGTTAACGCTGGTATCATATGTCACTCTGAGCAACCTCAGTCTATGTACACTTCAACACAGACAACAAACTGAAGCTGAAGCTGATGTATACCATAATGAGATAATGTTCTTCTATTGCTACATCCTAGAAGGGCTCAACAAGTTTTTCCACAATAACATGTCAAATAGCAACTCACCACAGATGCACTAAGATCCAAAATATATCCTCCTGGGTCTATTGCTTTATTTAGTCTGGTATCATGATGATGTGACTAGAACTCGCTTGTGGCCGAGTTTCATTTTGTTGTACATTCTGGCATATAGATCTTAGTTACCTTACTTACCTCAAATAGACAAGTTTGATTGTAACAGCTTAAGTTAGTCTCCAGTGACAGACATATACATGACACCCTCATTACCTTACAAAGTCCATAGAAATGACCAGCATCCAGTTCTCCTGAGCCCTATTCCTGGTTTTAGGGACAAAACCATAACTTTCCACTAGCAGGCATCAGCTTCTGCTCATATGCATTTGCAAATAGGTGATCCTGTTATCCAGATCCATTAAAGCAGGTGTTGTTTTATTATAAATTTAGCAACCAGAAGGGTTTCCTTTTGGTTATCATTTGCAGATTGAAGTTACTAAGGATTATAGTTCAAACAAAAAAGTTTGAAATTAAATTGCAAGATATTGAGAAGACATTGGAAAGTCTCAAATTTTTATTAGCTTTGCTATAAATAAAGGAACATCTGCTAAAAAGGAATCCTTAACTATAGATTTCACTACCACCCACATAAAAATAAACATTTTTAAAACTGCAATTACTAAGCAGCATGAAGAAGAAAGATAGCATGCAACACTGACCCAGCTCTGTGGGAAACGCAACCTTCATGCATAGATGCAGGAACACTAAGAAAGATAAAAGGTCATCACAAAATGCAGATAACTTCAGAGATATTATTATAGAAATCTAAAAACTCAGATGATTCAGAGTGTTTAACAAATTCCTATTTAAAATGTCATTACAAGTTCCACAATATTCAGCATTATCTTCTAAGACTCGCAAATCCCATAGTCTTCATTGAACTTCCGCCTATTTTTAATGTTGGAAATCTTATCCTAAATGCATTTGTCAGTCCTAAACATCTCCATCAAAAATTTTATTTGATATAACTTCTATCATATACTGGAATATACATTTTTGTACTTATCTTAGCAGAACACCTATAATACCTGGTAAAAACAGCATAGTTTTATTTAATCCCCATTTAATATGACACTGTGAAACAGCATGAGAAAATATTGAAAGCTTAGCCTCTTAGTCCTCAGGTCTGCTTTTTATGTGGCTGTAGAAGATCCCATTTCTCTAGAATATGAATAAAAATTGCCAAAGAGTTTTCTGGTACTCTAGGTATCAAGTCCTAAGATCAGGGATTTTTTTTCCTACTTCTTATGTTTTCATCTGATTACGTAGGTCTTACATGAAAAATCTAAGTAGATTCTCTTTTTTTTGGAGACCTGCTCACCATGTCTGGCTAACCTCATTATCAAACAGCTGGCACAGTTGTCTTTCAGAAGGACTGGGTGAAAAAAAAAAGGACATTTGAAAAGTCAAATGGGAAGTTTTGTGTTATTTTAGTAGATATTAAAATAGACACGGGAAAGCAAAATCTTAGAGCAGTAATAATACCTCTCTAAATAATTTTCTCTAAATTGGAGAGACACAGATTTGATGGATGGACCACTTGGTGGATAAGGAATTGGCTAGATGGCCACACTCAAAGGGTTGCAGTCAACATCTCAATGTCCAAATAGTGACCGGTGATGACTGGCATTCCTCAGCGGTCAGTACTAGGACCAGTGCTGTTCAGCACCTTTGTGGGCGACATGGACAGTGGGATTGAGTGCACCCTCAGCAAGTTTGCTGATGACAAGCTGTGTGGAGTGGTTGACATGTTGGAGAGAAGGGATGCCATCCTGAGGGACCTGGACAGGCTTGAGAGGTGGGCCCATGCCAACCTCATGAAGAACCACAAGGCCAGGTGCAAGGTCCTGCATGTGGGTCAGGGCAATCCCAAGCACAAATACAGGCTGGGCAGAGAATGGATTGAGAGCAGCCTGGAGGAGAAGGACTTGGGCATGTTGGTGGATGAGAAGCTCAGCATGAGCCAGCAATGTGCACTCGCATCTCAGAAAGCCAACTGCATCCTGGGCTACATCAAAAGAAGCACGGCCAGCAGGTTGAGGGAGGTGATTCTGCCCCTCTACTCTACTTTCATCAGACCCCACCTGGAGTACTGCATCCAGGTCTGGACCCACTCCAACATAAGAAGGACATGGACCTGTTGGAGGGGGTCCAGAGGAGGGCCACAAAGATGATCAGAGGAGTGGAGCACCTCTTCTATGGGGACAGGCTGAGAGAATTGGGATTGTTCAACCTGGAGAAGAGAAGGCTATGGGAAGATGTTATAGTGGCCTTCCAGTACTTAAAGGGGGCATACAGGAAAGATGGGGAGGGACTCTATCAGGGACTGTAGTGATAGGACAAGGGGTAACAGATTTAAACTGAAAGAGGGTAGATTTAGATTAGATATTAGGAAAAAATATTTTACTATGAGGGTGGTGAAACACTGGAACAGGCTGCCCAGAGAAGTTGTGGATGGCCCATCCCTGGAAGCGTTCAAGACCAGGTTGGATGGGGCTTTGAACAACCTGGTCTAGTGGGAGGTGTCCCTGCTCATGGCAGGGCGGGTTGGAACTAGACAAACTTTAAGGTCCCTTCCAACTCTAACCATTATATGATTCTATTATTCTAATATAGATTTAAAAATCCCCAGACCCCCTAATAACTTTTGTGCAAAATTTAGTGGGCTATCCATCAGGGATAGGGTTCTGATACCTTTGATACTGCTTATTTTAATACCTTAAAAATACTACTTGTGGAAGTGACCGTAGTACTTG
Organism: Ibidorhyncha struthersii; assembly: GCA_013398815.1. Lineage (NCBI taxonomy): Eukaryota > Metazoa > Chordata > Aves > Charadriiformes > Charadriidae > Ibidorhyncha > Ibidorhyncha struthersii. Next base: position 431,962 of record VZSZ01004066.1, read on the forward strand.
GAGTTAAGATTGTTTAATGCTTCAAGAGTGTATCACCTACATTACGCAGATAAAGTTAAGAGCCTAGGCCACAAATGGACACAGGCGGTAGTTTGCATCCTGCTCTGTGTTCTGGCTATAGTTGGAATCCAGGCTGCTAGATTAGATGCCTAAATATTATGCAGTATGAATACTCCCTCCCTTAACCTGCTTTAAAATCATATTCTTAGTAGAGCTTTGTCATAATTTAATCATAAGGCTCATGGTTTTGATCCTCATCTTCCCTCTGTCTTAGACTGAGAGTCTCTGAAATGCTGGGCACCTTAAAATTCACAGATTTCACTCAGGCAAAAGAGTGAGTGAAAGAGGATCAGTAATTTAATTCATTGTATTTAAACAGAATTTGACTTATGAAACAGAGAAAGATTCAGTGGTTTCTGAATATCCCACTTAAACAAACTGTCTAAAGTAGTCACATAGACATCTTTAGTAAAGTGACACAAAAATTGGTCATAGTCCTGAATTTCTGTGGTTTTGGTCTGCCCTCCTTCCTCTTCCAAAAGTTAAAGCTTGAACATATTAACTGAAAAACTACTGTTTAATGCAATGACACTTCCATGCTCTTGAATAAGTGGAACATTTAGTGGTGCATTTTGCACTAATGACTGAAGTTGATTGTGCTTTGCTTTTGTGCAAAGTCCTCGAAAGGACTTTGCTAATGTCAGTTCACTAAAAAAAAAAATGGTTTAACGGTCCTCCATTAAACACATTCGAGTATTTCTACAGTGTTCATGTTGGCAGTATCAGAAGGCTTCATAGTAACTAGAGAACCTGTATTTCTCGACTGTCTTTATGCTCAGCTGGAGGGAAAACAGTTTGTTGTGGTTTAACCCCAGCTGGCAATTAAGCACCACACAACAGCTCGCTCACTTCCCTCCCCCAGTGTGATGGGGGAAGAGAATTGGAAGGGGGAAAGTGAGAAAACTCATGGGTCAAGATAAAGACAGTTTAATTGGTAAAGTAAAAGCTGCACAGTCAAGCAAAGCAGGGTGATCAGGCCCAGTCAGCATGGGTTTGTGAAAGGCAGGTCATGCCTGACAAACCTGATCTCCTTCTATGATAAGGTGACCCACTTAGCTGTGGATGTGATCTACCTGGATTTTAGCAAAGCTTTTGACACCATTTCCCACAGCATTCTCCTGGAGAAACTGTCTGCTCATGGCCTGGACAGGTGTACTCTTCATTGGGTAAAAAACTGGCTGGATGGCTGTGCCCAGAGAGTGTTGGTAAATGGAGTTAAATACAGTTGGCATGTGGTCACAAGTGGTGTTCCCAGGGCTCGGTGCTGGGGCCAGTTCTCTTTAACATCTTTATCAATGACCTGGACGAGGGGATCAAGTGCACCCTCAGTAAGTTTGCAGATGACACTAAGCTAGGTGGCGTGTTGATCTGCTTGAGGGTAGGATGGCTCTACAGGGGGATCTGGACAGGCTGGACCAGTGGACCAAGGCCAATGGTATGAGGTTCAACAAGGCCAAGTCCCGGGTGCTGCACTTGGGTCACAACAACCCCATGCAGCCCTACAGGCTTGGGGCAGAGTGGTTCAAGAGCTGCCCAGTGGAGAAGGACCTGGGTGTGCTGGTCAACAGCTGGTTGAATATGAGCCAGCAGTGTGCCAAGGTGGCCAAGAAGGCCAAACGCATCCTGGCTTGTATCAGGAATACTGTGGTGAGCAGGACTCAGGAAGTGATCATCCCCTGTACTCGGCACTGGTGAGACCCCACCTCAAGTACTGTGTTCAGTTCTGGGCTCCCCACTACAAGAAAGACGTAGAGGTGCTAGAACGTGTCCAGAGAAGGGCAACGAAGCTGGTGAGGGGTCTGGAGCACAAGTCTTATGAGGAACGACTGAGGGAACTGGGTCTGTTTAGCCTGGAGAAGAGGAGGCTGAGGGGAGACCTTATCACTCTCTAAAACTACCTGAAAGGAGGTTGTAGAGAAATGGGGACTGACCTCTTCTCCCTAGTGACAAGTGATAGGACGAGAGGAAATGGGTTCAAGTTATGCCAGGGGAGGTTTAGGTTGGATATTAGGAAAAGTTTTTTCACTGAAAGGGTTATCCAACATTGGAATAGGCTGCCCAGGGGGCGGTGGATTCACCATCCCTGGAGGTGTTTAAAAAAAGGGTAGACGTGGTACTTGGGCATATGGTTTAGAAGTGTTTTTTGTCAGGTTAGGTTAATGGTTGGACTAAATGATCTTAAAGGTCCCTTCTAACCTCAACAATTCTATGATTCTATGAAAGCAAAACAAGGAATTAACTCACTGCTTCCCATCGACAGGCAGGTGTTCCATCATCTCCGGGAAAGAAGGGTTCCATCACACGTAACAGTTACTTGGGAGGACAAACACCATCACTCCAAATGTCCACCCCCTCCTTCTTCTTCCACCAGCTTTTGTTGCTGAGCATGACGACATGGTTTGGGATATCCCTTTGGTCAGTTGGGGTCAGCTGTCCCAATTGTGTCCCCTCCCAGCTTCTTGTGCACCTCCAAACTACTCACTGGTGAGGCGATGTGAGAAGCAGAAAAGGCCTTGACTCTGTGTAAGCACTGCTTAGCAACAGCAAAAACACCCCTGTATTATCTACACTGTTTTCAGCACAAATGCAAAACATAGCCCCATACTACCTATCATGAAGAAAATTAACTGTCCCATCCACAACCAGCACATAGTTGAACCTCTCTGTCAGCAGCAGACCTGTGTTCCTTTAAGATTTTTAAGAACCTATTCAGTGTTTCTTAAACACTATTGATTCGTTGGCTTTAATGAGAGTTTCACTTGACTAACAAACTCTAAAGAAAATGCATGATTTGGCCAATGAAAATAAGATAAGAATCATACCAACAAAGTACCTCCACAATATGCTCTCTCTTAATTACAGGGAATACTGATGAGTTCAAGAAACACCTAAACCTAGTATTAGGTCTATTCCCTTTAAACAGTTTGTTATAGTGAGTCCTAATTGAATTACAGCTATCAAAACATTTTGACAAAACTTGGAGGGGCAGAATGAGGTGATTTAAAAGCACAGATAACAATCATGTAGAAAATAAGAAACTTAAAACAGCTGCCACAATATATTTGTTGCATGAAAAAAATAAAGAGATCAGAGAATAAAAGATTACAGAGTGGCTACTGTCATTTACATAGAAGCGATCATATTTTTCTGAATGGTGCAGTAGTGTCTTTGACAGATGGGTACCAGAAAATATTACTCTAAATTTTCTCCAGCAAGAATTACTTTATTTTAACACAGTTCAAAACTGGAACCTAACTGCATACTTCATGGTTGTTATTATTACAGCTGTAAGTTTGTTGGTAACTTTCTGTTGCAACAGTGGTGCACTAATAACTCCTGTAATGGGATATTTTCTTTGGCCGTAATAACTTTAGTATATAAATTAACACAGGCATCTTTACTGTGCCCCTGGTATTTCTGAGCATACCAAACTTTATGCCTGTTTGCCCATTATTTTTTATTTAATGTTAGCTTGTGATTAGTTGCTTTGCTGAATATAGTCCTTCCGTATACTAAAATGATTCTCTTTTTTTAGTCCTTTGTTTTTTTTCACTATTTCCAGTCAAAACATACTGCAGAAAATTATACTTCCCCCAGAGAAGAGCAATTCACTCTTATCAAAGTCATTTCAGTAGAAAAATCTGAGTGATCAAAACCAAAGTCAGAACTTGTTTTTCTCTCAGTGAAGTTTTGCATTTCAATGTGGAGTATTATATTTGTAGGGAACATGTGGTATGTACGGAACAGTCATTTCATATCTTTATAAAACTCATGTACAGCATATGGATAAGGTACTTTACTGGCAGAATTAAGCAACACTGCTTCTCAGGAATTTGAAATCCAGTACATACTTAGCACTAAAACTGTGCGAGTCTTCGCTTGGTAAACTAGACATGACTTGGCATGGAGACAGATGACATTAGGCAAGATGGAAGAAGGTTTCCAAGTGTCTCATGAAGTTGCTTATTTTTCATTTGCATGCATTACAGATGAATCTGGTGTAGTCACGGAAGGCAATGGCAAATCGTCCATTAACTTTAATGGGGTGGAATTTCACTGTGGCAGTGATGGAAAAATGCATAATTTGGGAGGAATTTTAAAGAGAAGAAGGAAGTTTGAAGAATTCAGGCAGGATTAAGATATTATTCCAGTAAAAATTGGAAGCTTGAAAAGAAGTGTGATGTGGATTGGTCATAGAAAGTGGAATTAGGAACTTCAGATAAGGAAAGATGAAATACTTAGTAACACATATAAGTGCAAAGCTGAAATGTTAAAACTGTATTATCCAAACTATTTCTGATGTTACTGTTATTCTTATCACGTACTTACAACAGTACCATAAGAGAACTTTTAGGTGAAGTGACTTACCGCATGGTTCCAGACAACTATTTCAAATTTTGTATACCTCAAGGACTAAAAAGGAACTAAAAAACTGCTATGCTGTCATGGTTTAGGCCAAATCAGCCACTGGGGACATGGGGGACCCCAGATGGTACCGACAGATGCTCCCCTCTACCCCTCTTCAAAAAAAGAGGCAGAGGAGGGAAAAAGAGACTTAAGAGTTTAGAAGAAACTAAACTACTTTAATGGGATATTAAAAATAACGTACAAGGAAATAATGAAATATATACAAAACTGTATCAAGCTCCCAAGATGATAATCATGACATTGGCTGGCACTGGGGCAGTCCCAGGCTGGACTCAGTGGTGGACAGGAACTGGATTCCGGGTCTGCCTTCAGGATCAGGACCAAAGGCAGACGACTGAAGTGAAGAGAGCGAGAGAGAAAAAGAGTGAGAGAGCGAAAAAGAGAGAGAGGAAAAAAGAGAGAGAGAGAGAGCGCGAGAGGGATCTGACCCTCAGCTTTTATACTGAGCATGATGCAGATGGGATGGAATACCCTGTTGGTCAGTTTTGGGTCACCTGTCCTGTCCACTCGTCCCTGCAGGTGGGACCCCACTGTGCTTTTCTGCTTCCGACCCTCCAACGTGGCAAACAACAAAGTTGTCTGCCCTTGGCTGTTATAGCGATAAGTATAAGCAAGATCCTCTCCATATACCATGCCTGGGCATCAGCTATAAACATTGGTCTTGTCACTCTGAGAGAGTGAACATTGCCTGCACAATATGCTGTTAATTTCAGTAGTTAGAAGAGGCCCAGTTAAGAAGCAAAGTTACTGAACAGAATTGGTCCAGTTTTACCTCAAACCAGGACATATGCAAAAAAGCAATCTAAAGAAAATTTACATAAGCTTTGCAGTTCCAATGTATAGTCAGATCAAACACAAGAGGTTATAACAGAATGGTAACAGATAGAAAACACAGAAATTAGGAGATGCTAGAACAGAGATAGCTGTTATAGGTGTTAACCTTAATAATTTGCTATAATAGTCTTTGCAAGATCATATACTACATAATTACATGATCATAATTGTCACTGGATTCTTACCTCATTTAGGACAGGAGCTAGATTATGCTCTGGGAATGGGTCAGGTAGTTTCAACTTGAGTGTTTTAGGCATAGTATAGTTATATGAAACAAAGGACAAGAAGAAATAATGAAATAACCTCAAGTATATATTTTTTCCCATTAGCTCTGCTTTCTATATACATTGAGTAGCTGCAAAATTATGCAGCCAGATGATTGACAACACACCTGTATACAATATAAAGAACTTATTTGCAGTCACGTACATACACATGCATTTAAATGTCACTAAAAAGCATATATGGTTTCTTTTGGAAATGGAGGGACCTGTTCCATCTTGCCCTTTATGCTGTTTTTCAAGCAAAAAGTTTTTCCTTAAACAGCTTTTCTTTAAAATGTAATTACTCTTCTGTGAGTGACAAATTTGAAGATAAAATTAAGTCATTTTGCAGTACTTGGTGCAAATAAGCATCTCAACGTTTTTTCCAAAGCATGAAACTGTCATTTTTTTCTCACTCGGAGAGCTCAAAACCTGAAACATTTACTTTTATCAAACCCCTCCTTCAGTCAAAGAACAGAAATAACCTTGGCATTGAAAACATGCCTGAAAAAAAGGTCATCCAAGCAAGCAATAATCTTCAGTTTATAAAAGCCTTAAAATAGCGGCTTAAGAGGAAAACATACTTTAACCATTTTGATGACCATTATAAGTGCATTATACGTGTTATTTTCAAAATGGTGTATGACAATCATATTGAAGATCTGAGTGGAAGCAAAGAATGTAAAATTGTAGCCTCTGTTGAAACCCACAGAAAGCTTTTTCTTCATATTTCCCTTCAAAATTTTATTGATCTTGGGACTGTGCACTTAGAACAAGCAAGACCATTTTGCTTTCTGTCTTGCCTGGTTCCTGAACCTCTGAATGCCTAGTCAGTGTTGGGACAGCTGCTGAATATTACTACAGCAGAGGGAAGTGAACAGAAGATGCCTTTCAGTTGCTGCTGCCTCTCTTATGCATTCAAGAGAAGAACAGGAATTACGTGAGCAAACTAGCATCCACAGCAGAGAAGTAAGCTGAAGAAAAATGTGAGGATATGGTCATACAGAGCTGCTGAGGACTTAAAAATAGGGTCCATAAGAGTGGATTTGAGTGGCAAAGGGCAGTACAAGAGCCATTGCAGGGCAAGTCAGTTCCCATAAATGACCTCTGAGATGGAACATAATATTAACAGAAAAGAGCACCAGGGAAACAAAATTTTTGACAGAGAAGCAGGCAAGAGCAGCACGGATTTGTAGTAACACTACATACACGTACATATAAAGAAAACCATCAAACCATTCTTCAAGTGGAAATGTTCATTCTGAGCTTTACACTGGTAGATGACAGTCATCTAGATATGAAGCAAATACGGCAGAGATCCTTTGGATCCAAGAAGATGATAGAACCCACAACCACCACAACCTACATTCCAGACAGCTTCCTTAGATGCTTGTCACTCAGCTGCCTAAAATCTCTTGTTCTTGTGACAAAAGGCATGGAATCCTCCTATGAAGAAGTTCAACTACTTCATTGTTTCAAAATTAAACCTGTTAAATCCCTACAAATCTTTAGAAGATATGAAGTACTGTAGCTGCAGAAGCAGTAAGTGCCACATGTAGCTTTACCAGGTATGTAACAAGTGGCACAATCTCCGCTTTGGATCTGTTTAAAGGTACCACAAGTTTTTCATCTGTCAAATCCTTCATCTCAGCTGATGACAGCACCTAGTCTGGGCTCAGTCTGCCTAAGATATAGCCACTGTATAGGCTACAGAAAAGCTGTGGGCCTGGGAAGTGTTCCTCAGAGATTGTGGTTGGAAGACCATGGAGTGAAAGCCAGAAAGGAGACTGCCCCTCCTACAGAAGGCTAGGAAGATCCACATGTGAAAGTTGCCACATATAAACAAAGAAATGAATGGTAATATGAATACTGACCTGTGGTGAAGAGCACAGCCACTGAACAAAAACATGCTCCACAACTGTTGGTGCAAACGGTCCTATCTAGGTAAACACTGGGGGAGTGAAAAGAAGAGGAACACAGGTGATGTTATGCCTGTGATTCACATTACCTGTCTACCACTAAAGAAAGACTCTTGAGTGGAAATTCTAGCACCAAGACCTATGAGACAAAGGCAATATTTTCTTACACTAAACTTATTATTAATAATAATTATTATTATTTCCCTATAGTGCATATAGTACAATCAAGCAAAAGATTAATGACAACTTTTTTGTTGCTCAACTTATATTCTTCCTCCCCGATTCTTATTAATACCTACTTACTAGTAGATGCACATGCACATGTATATTTGTTGGAAACCAGTATTCACATTTAGCCCAATTTTATCACAGCTCTTGGAACACTGCTGTTTTCATAAAGTCCAAGATATTACAATCAAATTACTAAAATGGGAATTACAGTTTTCCTGTACATTAAAAGTAAATTTCTAACATAAAGGGCCATGAAGACTTAAGAGCTCAGAAATAAAGAAAGAGAACTCACAAATTATTTTTATATTTTGATCATTTAAGCCATTCTTGTAACTCCTGAACAGAGTGCTGGCCATACTGGGAAATGCAGCAATTTTACAACTGAGCTTTCAAAAATTCCTCAACACTTGACTTTGATGTTATGAAATCCGCAGTATGCTTACATGTGTTGGAAAGAGATGAGCAGTGAGAGCACTGAAATGATGTATGTTATTGCAATTCACGGTGTTGCAGTGGCTACACAATTTGTCAAATCATATGAAAACTTTTTAAAATCTTCCTTGAGCTTCTTTAATATTGTTACTTTCCCCACATGTATTTCCTATTTGTCTTTGAGAGATAAAGCATCAGACAAATTGGAAGTACAGGATACAAGGAGGAACCGAGTTAATAATGTGGAAGACTTGTTTCACTATGCTGTAAAATATACCGATAGTCTGGAAAGGCATACCTTTTCCAAATGAAAGATAGAATGCTATGCAGTGTAGTCCATTAAACTGTAACAGAGCAGAGTAAGTAGGAAGGAAACATGACAAAAGAGAACAGCAATACTATATATGAAAATCCAAATGTGGATGCTGGTGGTCTCCTTAGGATACTGTTCTAATGGTAGATACCTGCACAACCCCTGAAGCCTATGTAAACATTCAAATATAAACAACTAAAAGTAACTTTATTTTTTTAATACCAAATATTAAGAGGTCAATCACTATTTATGTTGCTTACTTATACAGCGCAGAAGAATATTTCACTGCAAGAGTACCTTATTTCTTCAGACCATCAGCATGCCAGAATTTGTATGACTACATGAGAACAGCAGCATTCTCAACAAATAATCATCAATAATTCTGTATTAAAACAAGTCATGAAAGAACAGAAAGATAATAAATTTGCACCTGGTTTTAGAAAACATCACTGACAAGGTGGAGTACCTGATAAACTGACTCCAGTCCTACTCTACTTGCTACTTATTTTTTCCATAGGCAGGAGAATAATCAGCTGGGTCACTGGTTTCAAGTCTTTTCAATTGCAGGTCTCTATAATTAAAAAAAGGAACCTGTAGATTATCTATCCCACACACTCCTGATCCCAGTACATTCACAAGACCTCAGGTTAAACTGAAGAGCCTTAAAAGACTGAAAGCCACCATAACAGACCAAAGAGAGAAGGTCAGCAGCATAACTAGTGTCCTACTGCTGCAAATTTGAGAAGGCTTTAGGTAAACTGGTGACACAGCAAAGAAGATTTAACCTGTTTCAGTAAATCCATTGCTCTTCCTGAGCCCCAAAGAGGTGAAGGTGAGCCTCTTCATACCCTGAGCTGGCAGTCTGGGCGCAATCTCAACCTGGAACCAAAGTGCTCTGGAGAGAGAAAAAAATTCCTATCTGAGTTTGGGGGTCCACTTGTGCCTCTTCAATGCTATTTTACTTACTTTCACAGCCCAAAGCAAACCTGCTTCTGATCCTTGCTAGGCAGGGAAAATGTATTAAGAATATATGTAAAAGGAGATTGCTTTTAAGCAAGTTGAGCTTTACCCAGAAGGGCAGCTAAGGGGTCTCATGTTAATGGCATCTAAACTTGTTCTCCCCCAAAAAAGTGGAGAAAAATAGTCCTCTTCAAAGACAATCTGAGTTTAGGCTGAATAAAATGACAATGAACAAAACAGAGGCTATGGTTCTTAGGAGAGACCATAATTTTATCAGGCCCTGGAGCTCTAGGGAGTACTGGAAAAATGGTGTAGTAAAATCATGACTCATTTTATTTGAATGTAAAAAAATACCAAATCTGTCTAATACAAGAGACAGTGGGATGTTCAATATACTGCTGGAACTCTGCTAAAAAAAGTAAATTTAAGTGCTTGAATTATTATTTATTAGGTTCCTCACACTTAAATAATACGAGTTGTTTATTGGGATTTGTACTGGGTGTAGTCTTCAAGCTGTTGGCAGCGGGGGCTGCACGGTGGCCTCTGTGAGGAGAGGCCGGGGCTGCCCCGGGCCGGACACAGCCGATTCCAGCCGGATCCAACCGAACCACCACAGGGCACAGCTGGGCCCCACAGCCACGGTGGGGGCACCTCAGGGAAAAGGTATTCAAGAAAGGGTAAAAAGCACTGCACAGGCAGTGAGGAGTGAGCAAAAAGGCATGAAAAGCATCAGTGTTAACACCAAAGTCAGTGAAGAAAGAGGGGAGTTGGTGCTCCGGGTGCCAGAGCAGAGGTGCCCCTGCAGGCCCTGGGGAAGTCTGTGGCGGAGTAAATATTCACACTGCAGCCCAAGGAGGACCTCACGACGGAGCAGGTTGTTATGTCCTGAAGGAACTGTGGCCTGTGGAGAGCCCACACTGGAGGAGGGGGAGAGTGTGGGAGGGAAGGATTGGCAGAAAGAAGTTGTTATGGACTGACCACAGTCAGTCCTTCCCTCTCCAGGGGCATCTGGAGTGAAGAAGTGAAGCAGAGCCTGGGAAAGGTAGGAGGAAAGGTGTTGTTTTCATGTTTGGCTTATTCATAGAATCATTGAATGGTCTGGGTTGGTTTGGTTGTTTTTTTTTTTTCTCCATCCAAATATATTTTAATTGGCAATAATATAAATTTCTTTTTCCCCAAGTTGAGTCTCTTTTGCCTACAACAGTAGGTAGTGAGGGATCTCCCTGCTTTTATCTCAATCCAAGAGCTTTCCCATTCCCGTTCTTCCTATTTTCTCTGCCCCCCATCCTGCTGGGGAGGGGGTGGTTGTGAGTGAACAGCTGGGTGGGCTTTTGGCATCTGGCCAAGCCTAACCTGCCACAGGGTTTTATAATCTCTCCTCCTTAACACTGTCTTTGCATCTTCTGTTGCCTGCCTTCTAAGTCATAGCACTCTTTTGGGTGAACAAAATTAATCTCAGCAAATTTGGCCTATTTCATCTTCATTTTAGGGCAAGACAAGTGCCTGTTCCTATCCTTGATTACAAGCAGAGCTCGGGGTGATTAGATTATCTGCACATGAGTGCTGCAGGCATGGAAAGTTAGGCAACATTAATGCAATCCTTTATACCCACAACTATCCTGAGGTCTTAGGTGTGCACGAGTAACAGTACATTTTATCTGAAGGGAACTTCGAAGAAAACTATTCAAACAGAAGGTTTTGAGCTGTTGTATAAGACAAGCAGCTAGTGAAATCTCCAAGTTAATGAGCTTAGTTGAATACTCAACATTTCTCTGTGAAGTCTTATAACTGACAAAATATTTTTTAGATTAGCAGAATGCTAGTCTGGTCCTTAGTTATGTAGCTTAAGTAGATACACTCAAATAATCTTAAAATCAATCTTTTCGCGTTACAGATAGGAGTTGAGTTCATACAACCACTTTCTCTCCTCTAAATCCATGCTGGCTAGAATAATATACAGATAGACAGATTGTAAGAGATTATATTAAAGATATATTGTTAAAGTAACTTCAGTTTGCAGATCCACAGGAAGGTTATCCTAACAAATATATCGTATGTTCCAATACTTGCATTTAAAAAGGAGCATAAAATAATTAATTGTAGGATTCTCAACTTGGTGTTCATTTGTTATAAAACAGAGTTGGAACACGTTGTGGTAATTGGTATATCTATATACTGCCTCATTATAAAGCAAAGCAAAAAAATAAAGCTGTCTTTTTAAAAATACGGTTTCATCCAAATGTATATGAGCTTGCTGTAATGTCTATATAATCCACATTTTGTGCTGTTCAGTGTAATGAATAATCCACATTTTTTGCTGTTCAGTTTAATAAACCACTTCATAGAACCTCTTCAGACTGATGATCTGTTGTTTATGACAGACTGAACCGTTTAACAGAACTAGCTTAGTTATAAATACTGTCAGGTGTATAGTTAGGGAACTGTCACCTTCCTCACGTCTCTGACTACTGTAGTATTCATTCTACACGATGGAAAAGAATGGAGGTGCAGATACTTCCCTTAAAATTTTCCAAGGATACATATGTACACATTCACACAAAGGATACACTTCACAATTTTAAGAAACGGTATTCTAGGCTGTAAACTACATGGATGTCATGTATATATACAAATGCAAATATAAAAAATGCAAATATAAACCAAACCTGAATATCTGCCAACTAAAACCTTTCTAAAACTACAGGGTTTTTTTAGTGAAACACAGACACATGAAAGATATTAAGCATATCTCTCGTATTAATGACCGATGGGCAATATCCATACTTTTTGTATTACTTTCCCTTAAAAGTTTTTTTTACATAGTTCTAACCTAAATTACTGTGTGGCTTACCATAACTTAGATAAACAAATTCTTTAATTTAGTATTGCTCTGTAACAAAAAGGGGAAGTGAAAGTAGTAATGCACTGGGGGGGGGACACATGTAGCCAGATTCCTTCGCAGCATGATGATATTTACATTGGAGATAATCTAATGATGTATTACCTGAAAAGTGCTGAACAACTTTCAGTAATAAGTTTCTTCTAGTAACAGACTAATTTCCAATATACGTTATTCTGAATCAAAGAGCTGGTTGAGTCATTTATTATTGCATCATTTCAGGCAGGAAAAACAGTGAAACTCAGGTGATGCAAGGGCTTATGTGTTTTGTTTGAAGACCCCGTGGTGGAGCTGCATCATACAATCTGCAGCAAGGCCAGCAGAAATCCATTCCCTGCTTATATGGGAACAGAAGAAGGACAGAGCTGCTGAAACCAGCATCACTAGGTTTCTCTGGGACCTGAATGCACTCCTGATTCAGCCCAGTCTGGACACCGATTGAAGACATAGTCTGTGAGAGAGGTTCCTGAAACTCTCCTTCGTTCAGCTGTCTCAAGGAATGGACATGTTTCTTGGGGCTGTTGACCAATGCACAGTCTATTGGGCCAAGAAAAAGGGACATTTGTGCCATATGACATGCAATAGCTCAAAAATTGGGTCCAGTAAAGAAATATATCACCTTTCATCCCATGCCACCTAAACAAGCGGATCAAGAGAGAGAAAGGTGACTCCAGTAATTTATTTTATTTGCAGATATTCAGTATATAAAGACTGAATTAGAATAAAAGGTAGGTACAGCATTTTCTTCCATAACATATAGGATATAATTCTGCTCCAATGTTGTTTACATTAGTTAATTTTCAACTTCTCCCTTTAAAAAAAAAAATCAGAAGAAATTCTTCTCAATTATATACAGTGAGGGCCAGCCTGGTTCCTATTTAAAGTTTTGATGGAAATGACATTTATTCACAAACTTTTTTGCCATTCACATTTTGTAATTAAAATTCCCTAGGAAATTTTTTAAACAGCTCTACTGAGTATTCTTTACAAACATCCTTTCTTCTTGAAACAGTGTGAGGAACAAGACAGGACTGAGGTAAAATAATTGGGTTTTTTTATTACTCAGGGTTGACCAACTTGAGACCTTTAGATACACTTTCTCCCTTCTGTCCAGCTTCCACTTCTCCTTAAAAAAAAATATGGATCACATAGTACTAAACATTGTACTAAAAACACATAAGACACAAGCTAATGCTTACAAGCAACATGTCCAGTAAAATTCTGCGCAGCCAGTCTGTAGGGGAATACACGTGCAGTCCGGATGCGGATAGGTACATTTTGGCGCAAAGCATGTTCACTAGAGATGTAATCACTGGATAATTTAACAGCTGTTGTAGATCAAGTCTCAATTAATTATGTGAGGAATGTGATTCTTTACAGAGGAAAATAATTTGGCTATATAAGGGTGAATTTCTCTGAAAGTGTTAAACTTTATATTATCAGAGCAAAATTCAAGTTTCTGTTGAAAAAAATGGAGGAATTAGAGGTTCTTAAGTATAACTATTGCTGAATAATTTGTCAACATGGGAAAGTATGACATTTTACTAATCTCAGTCTGGAAACTGTTAAATCTCTTTTCCTAAAACTTTCCATTTTGAGACAGATATCCAGCACAGGAAATTTCAGCCTGAGTAGCTAAGGATTAGCAAAGTAAAGTACAAATGAAAGCAGGATGCTAGGATAGGAAGAACTAAGCAAGCAAAATAGAAGTAGCATTGCATAAACAGATAATAACATGTCATACTTCAGTTCTGCAGATGAAAGTGAGGAGTTCTGCTTGTGCAGCTCTCTGTTGTGCCTTCTCATGAGAGAATTTTTCTTTTCTCCAGTACATGCATTATTCCTTTTAGCTTGCTAGAAAGCTCGCTTAGGTTGTGTTGGTTTGTATCATTATCCTCCCTGTACTGTTGAATTTCCCTGAAATATGGAACAACTGTTTTAAGTGAATTCTGCATTAAATTAAATCACCAAAATATATAGCAACATAGCAGAGTATAGACAAGGGGCAGATATTGGGGTGACTCAAGTGGCAACTTGGAGGCTATGAACCTACCAGTATAATAAAGATTAAGCATTATGATTTTATTTTTCTCCATATATATCGCATGTCTTGAAGAGACATTAATAAGAGTTAGATGAAACCAGTTCTTGAAATGGGCAGAGGATTGTGCCATACAAAGCTGATTCTTCAGACCATCAGGCACCTTGTCTTGGAAGCATATGGAAGGTATTTGTTAAAAGAAATAAGAGTCTATGGCTGTGGAAATAAAGAATTCTCAGGAAAAAAAAAAAAGTAGGTTGTCATGCAGTAAAACTCTGAAAGAACATCTATATTTGTAATAAAACAGGACATATGCATGTGAGCACTCAGTCTTGATCATGTCCAAAGAGCAACAAAGCTGCTGAAGGGTCTAGAGCACAAACCTTATAAGGAGCGGCTGAGGGAACTGGGGTTGTTTAGCTTGGAGAAAAGGAGGCTGAGGGGAGACCTTATTGCTCTCTGCAACTCAGAGGGAGGTTATAGTGAGGTGGGTGTCGGTCTCTTCTTCCAAGTAACAAGCAATAGGACAAGAGGAAATGGACTCGAGTTGTGCCAGGGGAGGTTTAGATTCGCTATTAGGAAAAAATTCTTCACCAAACATTGGAATATGATGCCCAGGGAAGTGGTTGAGTCATCACCCCTGGACTTAAAGGTCTTTTCCAATCTAAATGATTCTATGATTCTATGTAGAGTGTTAAATTGTAATAAGAGTCTCTGCTGTTGCTTTAGCACCAGCTACTCAATGCTCTCCCAATGTTAGCTAGCTGATGCACTTCAGGAGCTAACAGAGGCCTCAGACCCCCTCCAGGGGCAGTGAGGGTGTAGGAGGATTCTGCTGGAGTCCAAGGCAGCCTCATAGTACAGGTAAGAATAATCACAGTGTGCCTGGGAATCCACGGGACTGAAGAAGGGACTTGGGACTGCAGGGTTTGCTAGGCTGCAGGAAGTCTGAGTGCCCACTGAAGATGAGAATCTGCAGGATGGAGCACAGAAGTCCAGTATCTTGTAGAAAAAGTGTCTGAACATCCTGTCACACACCCCACCCACCTCCCCACCCCCCACCCCGTGTTAATTCAGAGGTCTCTGTTTTACATATATAATTTGTTATTGTATGTGTTTGGTACAAATAGTAGATATGAAAAGTGTCTGTCAAAATTTGTCCAAAATAGTCTGTGTTAGGGTGATCTTTTGAGTTATTTTTTGTGACTTATCCTTTATTATCAAACGTATATATTCTACATATTAATTCTGTCCTAAAAGTTGATGAGTGAGTCTTCACGTATCACAGTTGCTAGGGGGATAGATCTGTATTCTGAAGCCAAAATAAAGCACTGTGGATCGACACATAGCTTAAAATCTAGCACTTACATGGACTAGTGATTGGATGAAAAATGACATTGTGTTTTTAAAGTGCAGATGTGTAAACTTCAGCTGAAGCCATATCTGTATACAAAGCACTGCCAAAATAAAGAGTATAGTCTGCTGAAAATTCTGCTGACCTTACTATGTGCAAAGATCTGCCAGCTTTTGAGCTTCAGCTCTCCCTCTTCTTAAAGGGCAGCATCTGGACTAGCCAAACTGTAGAGGAGGTTTGCACAGAAAAAAGAATAACTGTTCTTCTCCTCTGGATTTATGATTACTTTATGAACAGAAATTATTTTCTGTTGGAACTCCTACTTCTTTGGTAGAATTTTGGAGGCTGCTGAAACTCAAAAAAGCTGATCAAAGTATAAGAGACAAGCATGATGGAAACATTAAGTTATATATAGTTTGAATTGAAAATACATGTATAGTTTGAATTGAAAGTATTTGTACAGAAAAATATCTTGCTTTTTTTAATAGAAACTCTGCTGTGTTCATTAGAATGTAAAAAACAAAAAAAATCTCTTGATGCATTGACTGAACTATGTATTTTAAAATTTCAAATGTCTCCAGCAGAATTATGTACTACAATACTAAGGCAACAATTTGAAATGCTACTCTGACCTTACAGTTCTGTTATCTGAAGAAGGGAGGAACACGATACATGGAAAACCTGGAACTATTGCAGTCATTACAAAAAAAACTCGTCACAGGATGTGGTCTGCTGATAAACAAGGTCAGGCTAGCATGCCATCTGCCTATGAAATATCATGTCGATGTGTTGTTCTGGATCTTTTACAGCAATATTGTTCTCAGTCACATAGAAAAAGAAACTAAATTCCATTGGAAAATAAATGCTTGCTTAAAAGCTAATTAAATGCAGAGCAAAATGGGCAAAAAAACAGAAACACAGAAAAATATTCTCTGTGTGACAGGAGTTGTGGCTGAAAATACTGCCATCTCACACCACACATCGGTTATGAGTGCTTTAAATGGGAAGGAATCTAGGTTCAGCTGTCCTCCTTTGGAAGGTGTCTTTCTTGGAGCTGTTACCTTATTGGCACTGGACTGTGTATTCTGGGCTCCTGTGGAGGGAAAGAATTATTATTGTTCCTCAGCTGGCTCATGCTCTGCACACAGTGTGACTGAATTGGCTGGAGTAAAGCAAATCTTATTAATACTGTGTTTAAGACTGTTTCCAGAATGGGACTTTGAAGACACAACACTAACAGAGTCAGAACGATGGCTTTCACTTTCATTATACAAAAAGATTATTCACAATTCTACAGACATAAGGAAAAATAAAAGTGCATGCAGAGTGGATATAAAGCCCTTTTCCTGTTTTATCTTTCCTTGTAAAAAGTAAAGCTGTCGTCTTTGATTTTTTGCAGGCAAAGAATTAAATGCATTAAATAAATAAGTACATTTGTATTTCTCACATTTTGTCATTGTTGCACAGTTTATTCCCCTTGAAGAGATACAATTCCTACTGGCTTCACTTGGAGGCATATGTCAGTCAATCAAGGAGTGGCTGACATTTTGTGTTCTTTTGAATCACGAGAAGTAATTGACTTGCTGTTCAGGATACCATCCATTTACAGCACTCTGTAAACTCCTCTGCAGGAAGGTTTTAATTTAAGGAAAACTGCACTGGCAAAAATGGAAATGTGAAGGGGAAAAAAAAAGTATGTTTTATTATCACATGTATTTAAGATGTCTGTACAAATGCATTACACAGGCATCTATCTACATTACAATCATGAAGCATTCATATATTGCAGTATGGAAGGCCCCTTCTTCCCCTAAATCAGGGAGAAATTCTGCCTGCCCTGTCTGAATGCACACTAAGTACTGAGAATGGCCATTATAAGCCTTCAGCAAATTGCAGCTCTTGTATTGCATGCTGCCCAGAGATTGCTCTTTTTTCTTCTTCCTTCAGAAACATCTATCAAAGGACTATGAAAGGATGGGCAGGTGGTGATCAATGGCCTCACACAATAGTCAGTGGATCTGGCCAGCTTTATCAAAGGAGAAAGAAAAAGTAGATTTCTATAGGGGGAACAACAGCCACCCAACTTCATTGCACCCTCAGGTCTGCATCTCAGAGGCAGCATGGCCCTCTAACTCCTTACAGATTTCACTGAAATACAGTCAAGTGCAAAATCAGATTTATAAAATACCTTTACTATGCTTTACTATACTACTACTTTCAAAAGATCATAGGTAGCCCAAAGTTTCTTTGCTTACTTTTATTTTACACTGTCTATCCATGCACATACTTTTTCAGTATTTTCAAACTTTTATTTCCCCTCTCTTTCTAATTTCAGTATATATATTTGCAGTTTGAACTGTAATCAAGTATATATTGATTTATCAAGTATAAAAAATAACTTTGATAAATAATATGATATACAGAGAGACATTGAATTTCAAAGATTGTCATGGTGGGTTCTTTACAGAAATAAATAGATGGGATCTCAGTGAGACTTTTGATACTGGTAGCTTAGGTAGATTTTCACTTGTTATTTTTAGAGGAAGTTTTTACAAGTACTTTTAAGAACATATTCCAATGTATTTTGTTCTTTCTTTATTTGGGGATTGATCTTGGTAATGAGCACCATAGCATTGTCCAGAAAACCATTCACGTACATGTTTATGGTCATGGAAATTATTTTTAAGGTCAGTTGAATATCTGAGTATTCAACCGTATGCATATTCTTGAGAAGCAGGATCCATCTTGAGAAGAGCCCCAAAAAACAAACGTTGTCTGTCAAGGCTAAAAATAGTGGACAGATGATCAGTCACTGTGGTTTAGCAGAATGCAGCTGGTGACCTAACCTTGGAGGTCTCTATGAGAAGTGCCTAAGACCAGAACCCCACAGCTTTATTCTCTGAATCCATGGTGACTTTATGATGTGAATGGACAAAAGAAGCAGCATTTCTTAAACTTGCTCAGTCAGCGCATTTGCTAAAGCTCACAATGAATATAAATCTCCTCAGTTTAGGGTGGAGCTGTTTCTTAAAGCTTCCTGTGAAACGGGGCCTAAGTATTAGGCAGTATCCCACAGGCAGGATCTTCTCCAGCTATTGCAGTGGACACCCTGTTGAAGAAGAAAGTAGTGATATGGCACCAACTTTGACAAGATTAGGGAACAGTATGACATCTATACTGTCTTCATGTTAAATGAAAGAGATATTAGCTTCCAGTTTTTCTGGACAATTAGCAGAGACATATGTATGTCTTCTGAAGCTAGCAAAGCTCCCCTGAGGCCAGTTTAAAGTTTACTGACTGAAGTCAGTGGAATATTGGTGGCTAGCAGTGGAATAAACACAAAATAACTATATGAGAAGTAAAACAAATGATAACAAACACAAACAGTTTCCCAGAGTGGATATGACTGTCGCATGTAAAAACAGAAGAACAGAAAGATCTGAAGAAGTTCCATTTCACAAAATATGTTAAGCTGAAATTAAGTCTTTGGTTTTATGTTTCTCAGCTACTATTCATAAATTCAGTTTACAACAGAAATGGAGGGAAGGTCTACTTAATTTTCCACATGAACATTGATTTAAATTCCTTTTAAGTATACCCTTAAATTATGTTTAAATGTGTGCCCCTGGAAATTTAAATCCTGCATTCAGTATTCTACATACTTGGTTTTAGAATCTTTTTTCCTAGAGAGTTTCTAAGGGAAAACAAGACTTTATTTCAGCCTTTATTCTGCAATGTAGAACATGTTTTTTCTTGATCTGTTGACTTTTTTAACTTAATTCTTTATATATGTTGCTATTTTGCTACTAATCTCATGCATCTGCTCTTTCACCACCAAATTCCAAGTGCTTCACATTCAGTTCTCTCACAGCTCAGGGCTCTGATTTTGTCGTGCATCCCTCCACTTCTTCAGATCTTTCTGTTCTTCTGTTTTTCCATGCGGCAGTCATATCCACTCTGGGAAATTGTTTGTGTTTGTTATCATTCATTTTACTTCTCATATAGTTATTTTGTGCATTCATTTTACTTCTCATATAGTTATTTTGTGTTTATTCCACTGCTAGCCACCAATATTCTGCTGACTTCAGTAAACTTTAAACTGGCCTCAGGGGAGCTTTGCTAGCTTCAGAAGTTTGTCAGAAGATGAGCTCTACTAATTTTCAAAATGGGACACAAAGCATATTAACCCTATCAATACACTGGTTTGGGTGTGAGTGTGACAGAGGGTGGACAAGAAAGAGTCTCTTCCAGAGTCTTGAGGGTCTGTACATAGACCAGGCTCTTCATAAAGAGGGGCTGGATTTACGTAGACATCGCTGCAGGAGGAGGAAGTGTCACTTTCCCTCAGCACAGTCCAGCATTTGGTGGAGATCAGACACTGTAATAGTAATAGTGGTGGTAAAGGTCCTGTTAAAAGGAAAAATGATTAGGCATAGTGCTTTCTCCATTACAGATTAAAGAGAAGGCACAGAGGAAAACATACAACTGCACAAGGTGGGAAGGGTTGAAAGAGATTTGCGAGTTATGACATTCTTAGAGGAAGCTTTTGAAGAGAGTAGGACTGGGTATCACTGCTAGTAACGAAGGTAGACTCGTGTCGTGGTTTGGGCCAGACTGGCCACTCAGGCAGAACAACAGATGGTCTCCTCCACCTCTCTCTCCAAGGACAACTAGGGACGAAAGCAGAGATGGGCTGCAGAGAAAAGTATGAAAATCCTTGGGAGAATGGAAGAGAAGAATTCCAAGTATACTTGGTAAACTAAAAAAACTTTGAACATAAAGACTGATTTTACTGCCCTTAACTGGGAGCAGTGTTCAGTTCATGGGAAACAGAGAAAAAATTAAGAAAGTTGTGGGAAGAGAAAGAAAGACATCTTTAATCTGCCTACTTGGCAGTATGGCTTAGCAGCTTTTACAATTAGTCTCAACTTGTGTGAAAGCTCACACCACTGCCTCTAATTATATTTTTCATGGGATAAAGAAGAAGGTTAGTATAATCACACATTACAAAAACTTCTTTTTCCTAATGTTTTAAGACAAATACAGATATGTATTGCCTGTAAGAAACTTTGTTCTGTCCCTTAGGGCAAATATTTGACTGGAGCTGTGTGAAGCACTTGTGTGTCTGTGAAATTTCTCAAAATAACAGGCAAAATTCAGTTAGCACAGCTGGAGTTCAGTGTTGGTTGTTTTGAGGAGGCAGTGTGGAAGAGGTTAACCTATTTCATAAAATACCTCCCAGTATACTCAGGGATACCCTAAAGTCACTTAAACCTTTCAAGAGACTCCTACCCCTTTCCAGTGTATGGTAGGCGAGAACAGCCTCAAAGAAATGCCAATGAAATGTTTCCTCCATTCTATTGCCCAGGAATGGAAGGAAACAAAAAAACTGATACTTCCACAAGAGCAAGGGTAACCTTAGTATGAGGTTTTGATGTGAGTTATCCTAAAGGTAGGTACATGGTAAAAATCAGAGAAAGTACAAATCAGGGTGTAAGAAACATTCGTTTGATTCGTGTTTGATTTGATATGGAACAATGATGAAATCACAGAGCGAAGACTGACTATGCAACAGAATGTTCTGCAGCTGTAGTTTCCTTTGTTTGATCTGATGCCTGGAGTAGCCCAAACCAGTTTTGCTGCTAACCACAAAGTGACGTGAAAAAGGGGTTTGTAATGCGCATGAGTCAAACCCAGGGTGATTCAAAGAACACATCGAGGAAGACTACTGACTTCATCACCAATACCCCTCACGACCACCATAAAAGGATACTGCGCAGGCCCGAGTGGGCGGAGAACTGATTTCCATGAAAAGCGGGGATAGGTAATGCATATATATAGCCATCTTACTACACCTATTGAATATGTAAAAGTTAGTAACATAAATGTAGAAGTTTTGCTAAGAATAGGCGCACACGTCTGAGGTGGGGAAAGCCACCCCGTGTTGCCCAGCGCTGTTTGCTTGCCTCTATTCGCCTAATAAATTACAAACTTTGATTACAATTTTCTGTCTGGAGCCTAAATATTTATCACAAGGGCAACAGTAGTTTTAACAGTCTTTCCCATAAGACTGGTAAAAGAAGAAAGAAAAATGTTATACAATGGATGTCTGTTTTCAAGTGATGAACAAAGCCAGTGAAGCTTCTGTTTTGGTAGTTTCCATTGCATTGTCAGTCCATACGTACAGCCAACAGGAATATTATAAAAAACCCTACTGATAATACAAAGATAATAGTTTCGTGCAGAACAGTCAATGGAAACAGATATAACACACAGATAACTGTGAATTCCTAAATATCTCAGCACACATACATGATTATCCTAGAGAATGAAAGATAAGTACAGATGATAATCTTCAAAACATAGCCACAGTGGCAAATTTTTGTCTTGCTAGGAAAAAAACTATATTCTATTTACATTGTGTATCTCTGCACACTTCCCTCTTTTTATTTCTCATATATGAGCCTTTGTTTTCTAAATGCCCTTTCTTTTTCCATTTTAATCAGTCACCTGTAATGACTTTTTCTTGACATGAACTTTTGGTCCTTTGACCTCTAGCCATTCCTTATAATTTTATTCTCAATGCTTTTAAATCTTATATTTAAGTTCTTTCCTTGTGCTTTTTCAGAAATGTTTTTCATTTTTGCTGCAAGTCCACACTTAATTTGTGGCTTGGCTTGTATTTTTTAATGTGATACTCATTTCTTATTCTCTTTACCTCCCACACTTCTTCAAGTCTTTCCCTTTGTGATCCTCACTTAGTTCTTGTGCTTATTATGCTGGTCTTTAACTCCTACACTTGCTGTACGTTTGTTTAGCAAGAATTTATTTTATCCTTCCCCTGGCATTTATTCCTTCAGCCTAAGGAATTCAAAACAGATTCCCTACTGAGTGTTATCTTAATCAGAAAGGTAGCACTCCAGGGCTCGCTCTCCACTAACAAGTCCCTCTACACAGCATTTCTCTTTGAGCCTTTAATATTTTAGTACAATTTTACAGAAATTTAGAAGTTGGGAGACTTACCAGTAAATTAAAATGCTAGATGTTTCAGCTTTTTACCATTTAAAGACACTATCTTGCATTTCTTCTCTTGAGATGTATTTCAAATGTTCAAATGTTGCAACTGAGCTCTTTAACAGAACACGGGCCTGAAATTCAATTAGGGAATCCCATTTATGACAAAACCTAGACAGAAATATTACATATAAGATAAGAATGGCCACACATCACATTAGAAATCATTTTGTGCACTTTTATAATACATCAAGGAAAACTATATGAAAACAGAGAGGAACTGTAAACACAAAGTAAACACAAAGAAGTACTAGAAATTAATGTTAATGAGCTAGTCAATCTGAACATTCATTCTGGAATTTGATTTGCAACAATCACACTAACCTAGCTGTTGATGATAGGATGTAAAGGTCAAAGGAGATGGTTGATGGTAAGATGTAAAGGAAACCTACAATCAGCCGGGCACAGCAACCCCCATTAATGAGGGGAAGACACTCTGACTTTGGTTATCAACAGTCCCAGAGGTCCTTGTTGGAAAGCATATCTATGTTGTGTGTGACACTCCCCAGAGAAGGGAAATGCAAAACTGATCATTGTTGAGAAGATGAGACAGGAGCTGCTAGGCTGGAACATCTATCCCACTCCTCCTTAGGAACATTTGAACTTACCGATCAGTTTCAATCATATGAAACAAGAAAGTGATGTTCCCAAGCACACTGAGGTCCTCCAAGTTTTTTTGAAGAAAGAAGCAAAAAAGAAGTTGTTCATCTTCAACTCAGGTAAAACCAAAACTGAACACACACTCACACACACTTCAGTTTCCTAGAGTGAGCAATGAGGTATGTGGCAAGAGAGGAAGGAGTTCTTTTGAAACTTTTCTCTCAACTTGTACTTTGAAATGTGGTATGTTGGAGCAGAAATATTATTCAATGTTTTTTCTGTCTCCTATGGTCAAATAAAACATAAAAATAGCTCATCTCTGAATAGCAGCAGTGCTATTGACACTGTGTGCTACTGAGATGCTCCTTGAGCCACACTTTGGTTAGAGAAGCCAAGAAAAATCCTTAGAGTTAAAGCAGATGCCTAATACAAATGCAAGAGACAACTTCAGCTGAACTGCTTCCTCACGTTCTGCTGGTGTTTGTAACGTGGAAGGATGTCCCGTGCCAGCTCAGCTATGAGAGCCATGGCCACTCGTTGCAACTCACCCCTTGTAAATTAGATGCACTGGCTAAATTTATATCATTTCTTCATTTATATCACCTACAGGTCCAACTGCTCTTCTGGCTACAAAAAGTGGCTGTATAAATGCAACACACTATTTTCAATTGTCTAATCAAGAATTCCATCTTTTGTTCTGTCAGCACAGAATTGGCGTTGTATTTGCGTTGAGGCAGTAAGTGTGGGTAAAGCAGTTTCACAGACAAGTACTCTGAGTGGTTGTAACCCAAGATGGACATGCTAATCTGAGACTTGATGTTCCTTTCCCACAAATTCTAAAGGTTTCATTTGGGGATGGTGTTATCAGGTGCAGGACGCTTACAGAATTCTCTGTTACTGGTTACCTGGTAGCCTACGGTACTCCTATGTAATCTGAATGCTATGCAATTGGTATCATTAAATCAAAAATATTAATGTGCTGAAATTTTTTTAGATCCAAGTGATAATTTGAGCTTTCTTTTAAAGAGACAATGTCTCCTGTCTTCATCAAACAGCAATTCAATGATCCACGGGTTAGCTGGGATCCATTTTAGCAGCACACCAAATAACACTCTTCAGAGCAAGTGCAGAGAAAGGTGGAATTATAGAATGAGCTGAGGCTATATATTAAATTATGTGAGTGATCAAATTTCCTCTGCCTCTGAAATGTAAGATGGTTGTAAATCTTTATTTTAAAACTCCCTATTAAATCTATCAACCTAACTAGAAGATCTGTAGTCAATTGTGGTACAAAAATAGACATTGCTGAAAAAGAAACACAAAAATGTCCACAATGTAACTGTCAAAGCAAGACGTTTTAATCTGTTTAGGTGTTTGAGAACAGTGGCATTGCAGAAACTCAGTCTATTGTCAGCAATTTATTAAAAGCCATACACTGTCCTTGTTCTACATAGGCAATTCATTTCAACAGTTTTGTGGGCAGATTAGAATCAGTGTATGGTTCAAAGAACCAATATTAATGCTGTGATTCTTTTTAAATATAAATCCGAATCTGTTCATTGTCATTCAGTAGTCAGATTTGTAAACAATTTACATTTTGCCTGAAGTCAGATAATCCTATCATTATTTAATCTCTTTAGGCACAGGCAAACATCTATATCTTTAGTTATGGGGCTGGATGTGTGTATGGGAAAGAGTAAACACCAAGGCAACAAAAATAGCAAAAAATAACAAGAATAAACCAACTGGAAATATACAACAGTTGCAAATGCTTATAGTTCTGGAGACTAAACTTAATTTTTTTCTGGACTATTTTTTCCTCATTCTTCATGACATAAAATTCTACACACTGAAATGTGACTTTGTAAAGCTGTCACATTCTTACTCCATAGATCATTTTCTTGTATTTGATTAGCATCATATATATTTGTTTACTGAAATAATTTTCCTTCTTCTTACGCCACTGAGGGTTGGATAGCAAACGTCTGAGTTTCCTCTTTCATGTGAATCCAAGTATTTGCAAAACGCTCTGTCATCACAGTATTTTTTTGGGCTTTGGAAGTTGTAAAGGAGAAGTGAGCCCGTTCTCTTCACTACTCAGAGTTCTTAAGCCGCAACTCAAGCAGTAGCCAGCTAAGCATTATCTCACCATTACATGCAATTGTCCGGGTTAGATCAGAGAGGGGACACGAATCACTCCTCCTTACTCAAACTATCCAAAAGCTGGCTAGGAATAAACTGTTCCATGAAAAGCAGTGATGCAGCCATAAATACTCTGGGGAAAGAGCATTCATTTCCTCTTTGGCTTCCTGCTGTGTCAGTGTAGCTACGTGCTGCCTTTTACAGTGCAGTGTTGCTTTATGAGCTAAGCTGTTGGTTGCATCCTGATTGACTTGTGTAGAGTTGTAGAGGTGTCCCTGAGAGCAAAATTTGGCCTACTGTTACTATATTGCTGAGGATTACAGAGAAGATACAAAGAATCCATTTTCACTCTTGAAGATTGAATTAGAAGGAATAACAGAAGTAAGAACAGCTTTTTAGTTGTGGATTTGCTCATGCAGTATGGATCCTCTTAACCATAAAAATCCTGAGACTCCATAGAGCTACACCTATCGAATCATTTTTCAGAGATGTATCATACTTTAGTAGTTTTCTGTATTAGCATATGGATTTTCATGTTTCTAAAAAAATAATGTCATTCTCTTTATATTTTAAATTGATCAGTGTGCAAGCTTTCACTTTGCACTACTGAGAAATGGACAACAATTTAACAATCAATTTGAGATTGGGTCTTGATCAAAGTGCTATCAAGCTAACGTGAAACAAAATGCTGTGATAGAATGGTTATTGGGGTTTCTATGATAATTTGTCACACATCTTTGATCCAGCAAGCACACAAGTTACTACTTCAAAAACTTTCTGTGCTGTTAGAAATTCTTTCCTGCCCTTCACTTAATAGGAACTGACTGATGATATAAAAGGTTTACAATACAAATCTCCCTTTACTGAGAGGAATACACTCAATTCCTTGGTTTCCGTACAGATCAGGAATTCAATTTTTGCCATTTTTATCAAGCACATATGATATAATCAATGGCAGGAGATGTTTGTCCTTGCAGACTTCCCTTGGTTGCTTTGTACATAAAAATTCTGTGAGATAATCTGTCTACAGCCTGCTGTCAAAGACCTGACCTTCGTTTTCTTCTGTTCTGATCATGTGTTCCCACTTCCTCTGATGTACTGGATGGTTTGGACAAGCTGGCTGATATGGTCAGAAAATTAATTTTGTGGTGTAGTTGCACGTTAGGTTAAGCAGCTGATCATGTGGCTGCAGGATGACGACTGCATGATTTTGTGTATCATCCATGTGCATCATACTATCTGTGTTTCTTTAAGCAGTATTTCTCTGTGGGAAGCAAACAGCAAGCTATTTGGAACAAAATAGGCCATCATATGATTTTCTATTTCTATTTCCTGGAAATGACAGGGAGCAGAACATTGTGATGACACAGAAGTTTGGAAAAGTCCTTTCAAAACATCTTGGGGAGGCAGCACAGATGATAACCTGTTTTCCAATGATGTTCTCATTATCAAGCGTATTTTCTTGGATGTCAGTCTGAAAGGATTTGAAAAGGATTTAAAAATGTTTATTCAGTTATTCTGGCTTTTTGTTGAGGTGTGAGGAAGATCAGCTGAAAACCAAAAGCCAGGCATACCACTTTGGCCATTTCCTTCTGGACTGCCAAAATCAATTTTCCTTTTTAAAAACACTGAGCATAAATCACCTAACATTACATGCTACATCTCATGTTCTGGTAAGGAATGTGCTCTGAGGTTTTGTTGGGAAAGTCGATGTTTGGTACAATTTTAAGGTACTGAGGTGAAACATAATTATAAAATGAGACATGACCTTATATTTAATATTAAAGAAACAGACTTGGAGACATTGCCATGTGAGGAGAGCTTGCAGCTGTGCACAGCAACATGAAGGAGCAGGAGTTGGGAGTTAAAAATATTTTTCCTGACAAGTTCATCTAAGCATTAATACACCATTGTATCAATAACTGAATAATTCTGATTTTTCAAATTTCATTGTAGTCCATAATCAGTAAAAAATCAATGGCACCCCAATCACAGTGGCTATGAGGCTTGGGAATTTATTTTTTTTTTTAATTTAAATGCTGTAGGAATGGAATTACATTTTAAAATATTGCAACGGTCTGTCAAGATTAAAAAAAAATGAGGCACAAAATCATCCACAGCACAAAAAGAAATGGGAAAAAAGTGCACAGTAATCACATTGCTATTTAGCATTTCAAGATGGGAAAGATTTCTAATCTATCATGCTGCTAAAATGAAATGGTAACATATTTCTTCATGTGTACAAATAGGCAAATATTGAACTATTATTGTCAGTGAACAAAAAAGTAATTTGGTATGTTACTTGAACTGCTTGTTATTTAAAATGCTGAATACTATATGTATTCTATATGAGAACATATATAATTTTAGGACAGCTGATAACTTCAAAATGTATCTGAGAGTTCAAAAATGGTGATTCACTTTATAAAAGAAATGCCAAATGAAAGAAAATGTTAACTATTAGTAAAAAAAGCATATTTTAGCAAAGTGGGTTTATTTATCCATTTTAATAAATTATCAGATAATATGGCAGAAAAAGTTATAGGAAATAATTTTGAAAGTTACAAAATCGGCATTTTACACTGAACCTTGACAATTTCACAAATGCATTACATATTATTGGCAAGTAATTTCGAGAAGAAAATAAAAAACAGGGTCAATCTTAAAAATAATTTTGATTCACTGGCATAATGAAATTATTAAAAATTAGGCTGAGAAAAGATACTGAAACACACGAGCTAGTAAATTCACATTACCCTACTGGAGGCAGCAATAAGCAGTGGCAATACTAATGGCAAATGCTAAACACTTGCTGAAGTAGTAGGATGAGATTCCCACATATAACGAAGATTTCATAAATTTCATGCTGTCACAAAGCAATATTATCATTAGAGGTTCATGATCTTTGCTAGAGATGAGATTTATTTCATTAGAAAATGGAGATGACCTTGAAAATTTCCACAAAATTACAAGATGGGTAAACCATTTTTTTCTGTCTACATGTGTACCCTTATGAAAGGTGACAAAGAACAGGAAATGTGGGAGGAGAAGAACAATGAGGTTTATTCAAAGGACATCAGCATAGCCTACTCCATCACAGTTTTGACATGGATGTAGGTCCCCTACGGGTCCCCTTGAAGAGTTTTTCTGAATACATAGAAACAGACTTTTTTCATTACAACTGAGCTGTATAGCTGGACTCTGTGTCAGAATCTGATTCCCCAAATGTCTTCGGAATTGTTTTTAAAACCTGTCGTGTAATTTGGAAAAAAATGCTGGCAAGTTATTTTATAAAGATAGAGATGATCCCACAGGATGGAAGACAGAGAACAAGCTATGTCAATACTTTTAAATATTTCTGGAAGTTTGAACACTACATTCACACAGCGGAGAGTTTCTCTGCGCTCCCCAGATCTGCTTCTGAGTAACCCGATGAGTGAGTATTTGCGTTCGCAAGGGACAGCTCTTTTCAATCCATGACAAAATGCCCTTACTCCAGAACTGGTGGTGTCATTCAGCAATCCCTATTGTGCTGTAAGTCTGCGTGCTGTTTCCACACATACTCGTTTCAAATGTAAGTGAGCCCTAAAGCTTCGACACCTGGATGCTTTCCTTCCACAGACTCACCTTCCTCCAGCCTTCACTGCGGGGCCGGGCAGATCAGTCCTTCTGTCTCTAAGACCATGAGTCCACGATCATTAGTACCACACCCGGGTGCTGCCAGATCACAGCAGGACCTGCCTGATCCCCTTCATCATGTATCTGCTGAGTGAACCAGAACATGTGTCATGGTGTTTATTCCAGCTTTATGCTTTTATACCTGCTGGGAGGATAAACAATAACTGATCTGGCATAAAGTGGCAGCCCCTCATCTGGGGTGAAGTCTGCTGGTATAAAATTAACCTGTTGTCAACCTTTTTGAACAGTGTAGAGTGAGCAAAGATTGGCACTTTAGATCGTATGATTTCAGTGCTTTCAAACTGGGAGCAGGAGCCTTCAAAAGGGATTTCCCATGTTGCTGAAATGGTCTGAGCTAGCTGCTGCTTTTCAAATCCGGTCCCCTGAAGCAAAAGTATTAGAAGAGGTGGGGAAATTATAGACACATTTTCTCAGCACTGCTACAATGGAAGCTCCTTATCTGGTAACTCCATTAACTTCAGTGACCTTCTGCTATTATTCCCATGCTCAGCTCTATAGATGAGTAATCCCATAAAGGGACTCACCTTTGAAGAGAGGTACAGGTGCTACTGGCTGCCTGATTGTGTCCTTTACCTTCCTCCCTTTCTGACACAGTCTCTGTTTCTTTCTCATATAAATGTGACATCCTTTGTGGAAACTTTCATTGTCAGCAAAGACACACTGAATTTTTTATTCTTCATGTAAATAAATACAGGCTACTGTTTTGACGTGCTTTTATATTTTTAGAAAGAAACTCTTGAGCTGAAGTTCTGCTTCTTTTCCAAAGGCATTTCAGAAAATTTTATTGGGTAAGTCAAAATGAGCTGAAACAAGCTATTTAGTTTAGAAACACACATACAAGTTTGCAGCACACCAAAGAGCTGTGCACCCATTCAGGTCAGGATCTGCCTTGATTCTGTATCTCTGTGATGTCATGTACACAAATTGACATGTGTTTCAGCTATTAGACCTTTACTTGAGTACACTGATATGGACATGCATTATCGTAGTGGAGTGCAGACGTGAGAACTTTCACATAAGTGAGACTCCCAGGTCACTGTTTTGTCAGTCCCAGTTACTAATTTGCCTTTTCTTTTGTAAACTCTAGAAAGAAAATTGAAAAAAAAAAAAAACAACCAAGAAGCAAATAAATGGCCATACACCTACAGACTTAAAAGTGTAACATTTATGGAACTTAAAGAATCACGGAATCACAGAATTTTCAGAGTTGGAAGGGACCTCTAGAGATCATCTAGTCCAACTCCCCTGCTAAAGCAGGATTGCCTAGAGCGCATTACTCAGGACTGCATCCAGGCGGGTCTTGAAAATCTCCAGAGAAGGGGACTCCACAACCTCCCTGGGCAGCCTGTTTCAGTGCTCTGTCACCCTAACCGTAAAAAAGTGTTTTTTTGCGTTTGAATAGAACTTCCTATGTTCCAAATTGTGCCCATTGCCCCTTGTCCTGTCACTGGGAACCACTGAAAAGAGTCTGGCTCCATCCTCCTTCAACCCACCCTTTAGATATTTATAAGCAATAATAAGGTCTCCCCTCAGCCTTCTCTTCTCCATCCCAGGTCTCTCAGCCTTTCCTCATGAGGGAGATGCTCCAATCCCTCAACCATCTTTGTTGCCCTACGCTGATCTCTCTCCGGTAGTTCTCTGTTTCTCTTGAACTGGGAAGCCCAGAACTGGACACAGGATTCCAACTGTGGCCTCACCAGTGCAGAGTAGAGGGGGAAGATGACCTCCTTTGACCTACTGGCCACACTATGCAGCCCAGGATTCCATTGGACTTCCTGGCAACAAGGGTACATTGCTGGCTCATGGATAATTTATTATCTACCAGGATTCCCAGATCCTTCTCCTCAGAATTGCTTTCCAGCAGGTCCATCCCTAACCTAAATTGGTGCCTAGCATTCTTCCTCCCCAGGTGCAGGACCTACACTTGCTCTTGTTGAACCTCATTAGGTTCTTCTCTGCCCAGCTCTCCAGCCTGTCCAGGTCATGCTGGATGGCAGCGTGGCCCTCTAGAGTGTCAACCACCCCTCCCGGTTTGGGATCATCAGTGAACTTGTTGAGGATACACTCTGTCCCCTCATCCAGGTCATTGATGAATACATTGAACAAGATTAGATTGAGTATTGACTCCTGGGGGACAGCAGTGGTTACAGGCCTCCAACTTGACACTGCTCCATTAATCACAACCCTCTGAGTTCTGTCACACAGCCAGCTCTCAATCTACCTTGCTGTCTTCTCATCTAGCTCACACTTCCTCAGCTTCCTAATGAGGATGTGATGGGAGACAGTGTGAAAAGCCTTTCTGAAGTCAAGGTAGATGACATCTACTGCTCTCCCCTCATCCAGCCAACCAGTTATAACATCATAGAAGGCTATCAGATTTGTCAACCATGATTTACCCTTGGTAAATCCGCGTTGACCACTTCCAATAGCTTCCTGTTCTTCAACGTGTACAGAGATGACATCTAGAACGAGTCGCTCCATTACCAGTATTTTCTAGGGCAACTGTTTTGATCATTTTTTCTAGAAAAAAAAGCTACTATTTGACAGGTTCCACAAGGTAAGTGAATTGACCCACAGTGTGGAACCAAGTGTTTTGGGTGATCCAGTTTCTGAGCTCAGTGAGGTCTGGAGGCTGCAATTTGTTGGCTGATGCAGATTTTCAGTCTCAGCTGAGAGCACTGGGCAGGGAGAAAACAAGAAAAGCAGTACCTGCGCATGGACATAAAACGTCATCTGAAACATCTTATTGACCATTCAACCCTAGCTTTTTTCTCATCAGTTGATATTCAGACTGAAAACGTGCAATTGTATTTTTAGTCCAGAACCACAACAGCAGTCATACTATGCTTTCTACTGTAAGCTTAGAGTGGAGTCTGCAAAATGCAGTGATTCTTCTCATTAGTTCCAGGGACTGGCGGCAGTGCATGCTTTGGACTGCGGTTGGGCAGCCAGCAGAGATGACGGTTTGTCTTGATGTAGCAGTAGCTGTATCTGCTGAGCTAAGCCAAAATCTGGCTAAGATGAAAGACATGCTAAAATACTGCTACTTCAGACACTGCTTTTGAAGCTTCTCTGAGGTTACAGTTAGGGATAATTTGTCCAGTGAGTTTCTTTGCTGTGGATGTATTTGGGTGAAAATCTGGTGGGAAGGGTCTTTCTGTGTTGCTAATTTGGTTGTGGTTTGGTGAAGTAATGCTGTTGACTACTGTTGCCTGTTTAATTCTCCCAGTATGTAATGCAAATCGATTACTTCAGTGCTTTGATCTTAATGATTCACTTTGTAGTAGCAGATATATTTAAAAGTGACATCAAAGCTGTCAGAAATACCAGACCTGATATAGTTATCACTAGACTGCTTTAATGAAAGTAATGCACTATTAAACTATAAGATGCTTTTATTCTGAATGTGCCTGGCGGCTAGCAATAGGAACATCTGATAAATGAAAAATAAATCAATAAAAAATTATGTACAAACAAAAATAATCCAACAGAAAAAGAACGATGACCATTAAGCATCCATTAACATTTGGAAATCAAATCATACCGAATCTTTCAATGGAATAACTGTCAGTTTAGTAACTGTATCTGGACATACACACTGACATTATTGGAGTTATGTAAGGACCTATAAAGCCAATGGAAACATGCTGTTCTATAAACATATTGTTGCTGCATATGTTGTGATATAACTGGAGAAACACTTTTCATCAAGAAGTGACTGAGGGAGGACAGCCTATTTGTTTGTGGGGTTCTAGTTTGTTTTTTATAAGAAGGATAACTTATTTTTTCTGAAAATGCAGGTTTAGAACAGTGAAAATTATTTGTCAAAATGGTCCCAGGCCTAGACCAAAAAGGACTGAAAAGTCAAAACAGTTTTTAAAATTTCACCTTTCAGACTTGAAAACCATAGTGAGGCTTTTTTTTTTGTTGTGTTTTCCCCCCCCCAAGTACAAAAAGGCCTATTTTTTAAAAAAATGTCTTAGTTGGCCAGGCAAGCAAATTACCAATTTAGAGCCCTATACCAAAACTGGCATTCTTTAACTAAATCATCCTGAGATTGTTAAAGGGGATTTGTAAATGAGAATATTGAGATTGTTAAAGGGGAATTGTAAATGAGAATATTGACATTCACATCACAAAAATTGCAGTGCAAGTAGGCTGTAATGGGCAAGATACCTATAATGTGAATGTCTACACCTAAGGCTGCTGCCCTAGGCTCTCACTGGAGTAACTGTCATTGTGTGTGAATCTCACTGAAAATTAGATTTAAAATTTGATTAAATGGGCAGCTTCTTTGAATGGCCTTTTCTCTCCACTGGTTAAAAAGAGAAGAGAGGGAAGACTGTTAGGAACGGGTGATCTGAATCCCACCTGAACCACTTACAGTGGCAGTACTACTCACTTAGCAGATCATTCACAGCATAAATGTGTCACAGACATCTGGTCTGACAATAAAACATTAACCTCTCAAAAATTGTTTTTAATTAATTTATACCAGGCTGACCCCTTGTGTATACACAGATACAGTATTTCAGTTTGGTGCTTGCATCACTAGAACCGGATTGGCCGTGTTGTCAAACCAGAACCTGAGGCATTCACTACATTTCAGGCTGGGTCTTCTGAACTGGAAATTCAAGAACTACAGGGAAATAATGTAGACACAATGGCAGTCCCTTAGCTAGTGACCCTGTCCTGTTGCTATTTTGTTCTTTCATAGCTTTAGGCAGGTGAATCAAACTTGATCTGTGCCACATGGCCATATCACACAGCCATATCACATGGCTGTACCAAATCTGGTTTAGCAATCTCAAAATAAGTTTAGAGTTTCACAATACATTTTATTTGGTGGAAAAGCCTACCTTGGTTCTTATTCCCACCAATATTCTGCAATTCACTCATTGCAGGTTGAGGGTAAAAATCAGATCTGGATCTCTCACTATAGTGAGACAGAGGAGTTTATTGAGCCAGCTATTCCACTCCAGGAAACAGAATGTGTAACCACATCCTTTGAGAGTGATTCAGATGGTGAACAGTGAAATACTGCCTTTCCCCTAAAGGCACTGGAAATCTATTGCTGCCTTCATTTTGGTACAAATTTTTTTTTTTTTTTTTTTTTTTGTAGGAGCCTAAAATCTTGGTCTTCTGCCGATTTTAGCAAGCATGCTCTCCCGCCAATTACACCTGCAACAGCTGTCTAAGTTCTGTGGCAAATGATTTCAGAGCTGGGTGGGGAGGAGCATTAACCTTCTACATCCTTAACATAATTCTTAAATGATACAGAGAAACAGGACTCATTTCAACACACAGCACAGAGATTGTTTTGCAAAATAAGGAGGGAGGGACGGAAAAGTCTCAAAGAGGAAGAAAGTATTTTGAATAATAACTTACCCTGTGGCCAGTGCACCCATGCAGGAACCAGGAGCCTGGGATTCCAGGTCCACTTGCTTTATCCTTCAGCTACCTGAAAGTACTTGAATGTCCATCTCCCGGGGGGATGATCCTGGCATCAGATGAGTGCTAAAGGGCAAAGGGTACATTAACCTTAACTAGTTTCCACACATGGAGCAAATGCTTTGCTCAGATCGAGGCTATGGTTGGTTGGTTGAGACATGATAATTCAAATCCACTCTGGACAAGAAGGAAGATGTAAAAACCCTACCTCCTACTTTTCAAGTACCTTTAAATAATTGTGCTATTTCTTTCTCTAGATGCCCTACCACAAAAGAGTGGTCTGACTGTAAACTGGCAACTCATTTAAGTTGGATAGTAGACATAGACCTAAGCCTGACATTTCCTTTTAGAGAGTTCCAAGTGGCAGTGCGCATGTACAAAACCGCAAATTGCCCTTCAAAGCTGCCTTCAGTGCCCATGCAGCCAATGAATGAGATAGGCACCCTGCGTGAGCATTACCCAACTGCTTATCACAAACGTATGCTTCCCATAAGCAATTGAGGCTTCTACCTTAATTGCTCTGAATCACCCTGCTGCTGATTCACCCAAGTTTACTGATGAATCTAGCTCATCACATTGAAATATCCACATTTTAACATGTAGCATGCACTGCCCTGTAGATTAGGATCATTTATTTTAATTCAGCAGATTAGAAATGGGCATCAAACTGATAAAATTCTGTCAACTCCTGTTGTCTGATTGGAAGATCACTGTTGAAAGACCTGAAGTCCCTGCATAGCATCAATATTAAACTTCTGTAGGCTTCCACTAGTTTGACCTAATGGTTCTCCCTGACTTTAGTATTGTTAAAGAGTGTTGAAATCCACACTGCTGTGGAAAGGAAACTACGTAATTCTCAGTCACTTATTTGGATGGCAGCATTTGTAATAAAGACATTACCCTTGTGATAATATGCTTAGAACAAAGGTCTATTTTTTCCTCTTCAGGTTATTATTATACAAAATTGATTCTAAGTAAACATAATTTTTAGAGACTAACCAGAGGAAGGAATTTTCATTCTTTATTTAGCACAAAATTTCATGGCAACAGAAATTTTAATAAGAAAAAAATCTAATAAGGAAGGTAATATCCACTGTTTTCAACACAAATTTTACTACATCATGATGCATACAACATCTGAAATGAAAGAAGAATCAATCTCTGTTGTCATGTTTGATGACAGCTGCTTCCTTTGATAAGTCTGTGATAGCTTGATTTTTCAAAAGCTAGAAGTCAAAGTGTTAATACTGTTTTTCTGAATCTTTGAAAGACAAGATGAACCAAGACAGAGAGGTTTATTCTGTAAGTTTCCAAAATGTAAAGATTTAACAGAAACTTTGGTCATCAAAACTATTAAACGGGAAAGAAATAGAAATCATGGGTGAGTACTACTACAAAGAAAGTGTGAGAAAGAGATAAATTCTGAAATATTTCCCGTTAATTAAATACAATTAGAGTATTTAATAATTAGAATTAAGGGTTCTGTATTTAAAGGGGTTTTATACTTTGAGTATTCACCGCAAACTCCATTCATGGTTTAACAAATACTATATCAAAAAGAAATTTCTAATGATGACAGAAATTCGTAAGAAAAGAATCCCATACTTGGAACCTGACTTTCATTTTTATCTTCTTCCAGCTTTGCTCCTCATACTTTATTTCACTTTCTCACGAAGCAACCTGAGGCAAAATGCAAATTGCAGAAACCAAGTCTTAAATGTCCCCATTCCAGCAGTAAAAACTCCTGTTCTGATAAGTTTGTTACTGTACAATTTTTTTGTTGAAAGGTAATTTGCCCATAGTGAAATGCTATACATATTAAGGAATTAAGGAGTATTAGGATGTGGATTTGAATACTCTCAGATCAGGTCTCCAAGTAAGACATCCCAGTAGCACAGGAAGAAATAATTGGTATCTGCACAAAGTAATAGTTTTTAGTGTTTTTTTTTTTTTTAAAGGAAGAAAGAGATTCATCACCTCCTGATACACATCCTTATGATTAAAGGTGTTTGAGAAAGAGGCATTGACTACAGAAACTAGGAATGAGGCTTGTGCTAAGGAATGCAAGGTGGTCTAGTAGTGCCAAAATAATAGGGGGACATTTGGTTTGTTTGACTCAAAGTAGCCTAGGGTTATTCAAGCATAGCAGGTCTTTCCCACAGAACTCGTTCTGACCAAAGTGACTGACGGCTTGGAAAACACAACTCTGACTAGGAAGCAGCAATGAGTGGGTGGGGAAGAGATCACCTCACTTGGGGTAATTGCAGCCAGAAGATGTATAATTTTATCTTCATTTGACCTGATTTTTAAATTAGAATGCATTTACCCTGCATAACAAGTTTCAAAGGAAAGTTTGTCTTTCCCTGTGAGTTAGTGTTGAAGGAGGGGAACAGGCTTGCCCTTTCTTGAATGTTTCTCACATTTTTTTTTCTTTTCTTTCATATATTTTTCAGAAGACCATGTTCTTTTCAAACTGAACATTGCCCACTTTTTTTTTCCACCTTTACCAAAAATCATGTTCCCCAGTGCATAACTCTCTGGGATGCTGCAACATGTAAGCCTACACCTTCTTTGCTTTCACAGTGTACTATGTCTCCACTATTCTTGTCCATCCTCTTAAGACTCAATCTTCTGCAGCTGTGGCATGTGGCTGTGGCAGAAATAACGTGTGGCTCTGCCTGACTGTGTGAAGAGAAAGTAGAAAACAACCACACTCCCCTGCAACGGTCTCAATTCTGTCTCTTTCACAGCTGCCTTCTCTGGCCAAGTTTTGCTGCAGAGATGGAGTGAGGTGAATGGCCTTTCTAAAATTATCTGTCGAGCTGAGGAGGAATGCTGTACATTTCCTCCATCTTGACATGCCCCTGCAGTCTACAAGCACAGGGTTGGGGCATGCCTCTGTCAGAATTGTGACTTCCTACCATAGGTGAAAGCAATACCCTCCCCATGTGACTGGGAAGGCTCATACCCCATGTGCAGGTGTCAGGTTAGGGTGGAGGCCAGTCCTTTTGGTCTTGTGGAGGACATGTTGGAGCAGGGAGTGGGGAGCACTGGGCGCAGGTCACCCAAGCAGCATGTTTCCTGTGCACTGCCATGTTCCTCTGGTTTCCACCTCGGTGCTCCAGGAGGACCACGGTCTGGAGGGCTTATCAGGGTCCACTGGGCTGCTAAGGTGAGTTGTCACGCAGGATCTGTAGCAAGGTCATATAAACACTGTAGGAGCATTGGTTATAAAGAATTATTCTCTGTGGATATTGACCCAAAAGCTAGATGTGTGTATTTTTGTCAGCAGTATCCATCATATTCAACATTTTAGTAACTAGAATAAAAATTTTCAACATTTACTTCTTTTTCCTCATTCAGAGAACTGTGTGGATTGGGAGAAAGTAAAAGGATTCACATTTCTTTAGCTTGTGCCTATGTATGTACGTTTATGCAGAAATGTGCTCCCTAGTTAACACGGCACTAGAGCAGCACAGGATCTTCGCACAAATGCTAGCAAAAAGCTCCATTAAATATTAAACAGGAATAAACTTCCCTTGCAAGTGTTACTTCAGCCATATAGCTAATTATATGAAGACAGGATCCTTTGATAAGATCAAATATCAAGTACGGTGACTTCAGAGCATGACTGGTTATACAACTTTAACAAATATTACTTCAAACATGCATTTAAGCTTGACTGTTCTTTCTGCCTCTGATATCTACAGACATTAAAAACAGCGATGAATGCATGTGAAAATAAAACTCCTACTGATTTTATATACAGGGCAATGTCAAACAAAAACAACTACTGCACTCAGGCTTCCTTAGTAACACTGTGCTGAATCAAAAATAGACTAATGCAGTAAAGAGCATAAATGGCAGTTCATCTCCGTCTCCCACAGACTGATCACACATAGCAGCACGCTGACAGTTTGCTTGCTGATGGCCATGAGCTATAGTCTGGTACCCATAAACAAAAAGACAAATGTATTAATTCTTCATGTTAGATCAGCTCATTAAAGACCACCAAGCTGCACATTTTTTTAATTTTTGTAATGTTTTTAAATTTGTTTTGGATTATAAAAAGGAAAATATAAAGGAGAATAAGAAAGCAGCACAATGTGCTTGCCAGGCAGTATTCTTCTCCAGCAACCCTCTCAGACCACAGTGATGCGCACCTTCACTCCCACGCCGATGAAACAGGTGAAGGAGCAGAGGAGCAGTAGCAACGAGACAGTTTAGTGTCCCAGGCATTTCCAGATAATCACAATGCAGCAGCTCTGTA
Organism: Ibidorhyncha struthersii; assembly: GCA_013398815.1. Lineage (NCBI taxonomy): Eukaryota > Metazoa > Chordata > Aves > Charadriiformes > Charadriidae > Ibidorhyncha > Ibidorhyncha struthersii. Next base: position 470,932 of record VZSZ01004066.1, read on the forward strand.
TCTATTTGACCACAGCAGCACATGCGTATTCATCCAAACATGGAGGTAAACACTAGCATAATTAAACCTTTAGTTACTAGAGAAAGCACATTTTCTTTCCTGTCTTGTTGATGCTGTTCTCTCCTAACTTATCTAACAGACTAGAAAAACTCACATTATCACTAAACTAGTGTTTTGTGTTTGCCCAAGTAGCTCAGAAGGAAAATTTACTGAGGATTTAGCCACAGAAGCACTTGGTAGTGGTCAAAGATGAGGGAACTCAGACAGATGTCTATGGTTCAAACATAAAACACTGCCTCTGCTTTACTGAACCCCAATGTGTTCATAGTTAGTGGAGTGATGGTTTACTATCAGAGTATTGGTGTATTATTTGTTAATGCCGTGCAGTTATTTTCCTTTTGATTTTTGTTTTTGCACAAAATTACATCCTTAGAGCAGTTGAAAAAGAAAGAAAATGTGATTATGTTGTTCTCTGTACCATGATTCAGCATAAATGGATAAAATACATTCAGTTAATACAATGCTCTGCTATTCATCATTATTGTTGTAGTGATTGTGCCTGTCCTTAGAGAACATTGCACAGCACCACTTTGTATTATACTACCTCTTGTTCTCTGTGGGCAAATAGATCACTTTGCGGCAGACTGCCATGTAGTTGCAAACTGCCCTGTGCGGGTCAGAAAAATGAGAAATTTTAACCACAGTAAAATGCACACATTGTTAACACAAAAACAGATTGTTGAATTTAGGGCCACACAACTGAGTTCATAGAAACTGCAGATGTTTATTTCTAAATATATATATATATTAAAAAATAGTAATAACATGCTACGTGATTATTTCCCTTCTTTATACCTTTGCGGCCAAACATAATTTATCACCCTTCACAGGCTTGAGAATTTTGTAGGTTAAGAGGAAATTTTTCAAGTAAGCGCAAAACGTTTCCCAAAGTCTGTTTCCTGTTCATAAACGTAACTGACAGCTGTCATCTTGTGTTAACAGGAGAACTAGTTTAGGCTTAGAGTTTCAGTTTGGATGCGCAAGATTTCTTTATAAACAGAATAGGTTCATTTTTAACCATGACCCAATGACGATGATGTAGACGTGCTTCCAGCAGGTGTTGATTAGTCCTATCTGTATTGGAGGTATCTCAAAAAGTTATGAAGATTGTTAAATATTTTTTTTATTCAGCTTCAATATACTTGTGCAATTTGGCATACAGATACACGATCTCTACAAGGATGCAATTGCTGATCCAACAACCAAAGAATATGGACTTGGTCATGTTTATGTTTGTGGAAGGAGCAGACCCTTCAGAAAATGTCCCTTGTTCTGCACCCTGTTTTCACCATAAAGGTGAAATAGGTTTTAGCTCAATAGCAATGTAAATGTTTCTTTCTGGATATTAAACCTTTTTCATCGTTTTCCAGTGACCAAGTCCACCATAAAGAAGAATTTCATAACACCACTTCTATATGCAGTCATTTTGGACAGTCCTGTGCCCATACAAAATTTAAGTGCAGTTGGCACAATGCAAATGTTCATTTGTGGGGAATCAGCTGCAAAATTATAATTTCATCATTAGCATTGCATTCACAAGAATACAGGCAAAATCTTCCTTTTTCCTTTAAAAACTGAGTCAGAGAAAAAGGAGGAGGAAGTTTCTTGCTCCTCTTGTAAATTTAGGCTTGCCTAGATTCAGAGATCAAGACAAGCCCAGCCAACATGAATGAAGAAGCACAACAAAGTCCTGCACAGTATTTGCCTGTTGTTCATGCTATGCACATCCCTGACATTCTGAGGTAATGTAAAGGTATCTCAAGAGTAACTATTATTAAATACAAAAAAAAAGTAATTAAATGTCATTTTATTTTTTATTTAGAAAAAAACTCTCTTTTGAGCTTTGAGATTTATCTTTTTGACTTTTTGCAGGTACTGATTCTTTTGTTTTTTCCCCAGACTATTTCTTTATCCTTAATCAGAGAAGACCCATCTATAGAAAATAAAAGTGAAGATATTTTTGTTTTTTATTTTCCCCCAGATTCTTAGCGATATGGAGCCTGGTTTATTGATTGTTACAAAGTGTTCACTCTTTCTAAACCTAAATTTTTATTTTGACATATGCTATGCATAAATTACCAGCAAGTTGACTTCACAAAGAACTATGTCTTAATCAATGTCTGTAAATCTATGCTAAGATCTTTACAGCACTTTAAACTTATTCGTGAAATTTCTTTTCTTCAAATTATAGAATAGCCTCCAAGCATTTTCTAAACCCTGACAGTAAATTTTTTGTGCTTTGCAAGTCAGTGCTCTATTATCATTGATTCTTGCTACTGTGTTGATGCTATCAAGTTACACTAGTGTTATATAACATTCTATTGTTAATATATTTTTCGTACATTGAGTCCTTGAAATTTTATTGTGGTTTTGTCCAGAGTTACTGAAAGGCAGAAAATTGACTCAGGAGGAATTGCATTATTCTGAAGGTTCCATAGCTAAGGTAGCATTTTACCTCTAGTGTTAAAATGTTTCCCCAATCTGTCAAAAGAATGATAAAAAATAGACTGTCAGACATTACTTGATTTCTACCTAATGATGTACTACAGCAGTAAGATGCTCCAGGGCTTGCATTGCTGTTCTCTGTGTGCACTCATAGGTGCACTGGGAGGTCAGAGACTGAAGGCCAAGTGCTTTCATCCATGCAGGAAGTGCAAATTAGACAATGCTACTGCACACACAAGCTGGAATTTGGTTTTTATAACACTAGAATGTATAACTTCCTTGTCCTACAGCAACTAGATCATATGTTGGCAAAAGCTTTTAAGAATTCCAGTGTCAATATTCTCCCAGCAAGGGTTACAATGGGGTCATAACTGTGGGAAGCAGTACTGTAACTGTATGATGATAATTCACTAAAAGTTGGGCAAATTACAATACTGACTTCCTCATTCCATTCACTAATGAACTGTAATGGCACGGTTTTCTAATGCATGTCTTGGGTACACTGCAAGCAATTCTGTGCATTCGAACAGGAGAGGTGTTGCCTCAGTGGGCAAATAAAATGTTCTTGATCTCCTTATCTCCCCATATTTTAAAGAATCTTAAAAAGCAACTATCTATATATGATTTAGGACTGCGGAGGGAGTGTTCACCCTTCAAATGCCATTAACAGTTCAGTAGAGTGACAAGTATAGTTCTCGTTTATTTTGAAATAATAAAACACTGCCAAGGGAATTAACAAATTGCAAAGTGCTCACTCTTTCTCTAATTTTGTGATAGTGACACATACAGTGGTCCATGGGGGTGTCTGCTGCCCATCGGCTCTACTTTTCACAAGCACAGTCCCGCAAATTTCAGTGTGACATAAAACCGAAAATTTTCTTATCGTCTGTTTGCATCATTAGTTTCAGGCAAAATCTAGTTTGCATGTCTCATAATTTAAGCTGGCTGGATGGGAGCAAGCACTGCTGAGGACACTGTTTACACGTATTAATAGAGAATGTTGATTCAGCGAAGGAAGCCGAGTTTCTCAGCATTTTTAGTTCAGCACAATGTCACGCCAAAACAGATAAATGGCTTTGGTTTCAGAGCTGTTATGCATCAAGCCATGTTACAGCACAAAGTCACCTTTTTTGGCCTATCTGTGAGTACACACAAATATTCCTGGCTTTGACAGTCCTTTAAACTCTGTTTGAAGAGTGCCTCCAAGAGTTTACCTTTAAATACAATCATACTTCTACATGCATATCTTTACCTAATGATTTCAAGAGACATTTGGTCCAACCAGTGTCAGACAGAACAGATTTACCCCAGAAGTCATAGATAAGGCATTAACTGAACAACCTGCTAAAAATGGTTCTTTAAGCAGTTACTGTATTCATCTTCTGTGACTCCTGTTTGGGAAGGCACTTAGAATCACAGATAGTTTGCTGTAAATATTGAAATCATAGAATCATTTAGGTTGGAAAAGACTCTTAAGATCATCAAGTCCAACTGTTAACCTTGCGCTGCCAAGTCCACCAATAAACTATGTCTCTAAGCACCATGTCATCTTTTAGATACCTCCAGGGAAGGCAATTCCACCACTTCCCTGGGCAGCCTGTTCCAATGTTTGATAGCCTTTTTGGTGAAGAATTTTTTCCTAATATCCAACCTAAACCTCCACTGGCGTACCTTGAGGCCATTTCACCTTGTCTGATTGCTTGTTACTTGGGAGAAGGGACCAACCCCTACCTCGCTACAACCTCCTTTCAGGTAGCTGTAGAGACTGATAAGGTCTCCCCTCAGCCTCCTTTTCTCCAGACTAAACAACCCCGGTTCCATCAGCTGCTCCTTACAAGACTTGTCCCCCAGACACCTCACCAGCTTCGTTGCCCTTCTCTGGACACGCTCCAGCACTCCCTGCGTCTTTCTTGTAGTAACGGGCCAAAACTGAACATAATACTCGAGGTGGGGCCTCACCAGTGCCAAGTACAGGGGGATGATCACCTCCCTAGTCCTGCTGGCCACACTATTCCTGATACAGGACAGGATGCTGATGGCCTCCTTGGCCACCAGGGCATGCTGCTCTCTCATGTTCAGCTGGCTGTCGAACAACACCCCCAGGTCTTTTTCTGCCAGGCAACTTTCTAGACATTCTTCCCCAAGGCTGTAGCACTGCATGGGGTTGTTGTGGCCCAAGTGCAGGACCTGGTAGAGCTGTCCTACCTTCAAGCAGGTTGATATTCCTGCCTATCTTGGTGTCATCTGCAAACTTACTAAGGGTGCACTCAATCCCCTTGTCCAGGTCTTTGATAAAGATATTAAACAGAACTGGCTCCAATACTGAGCCCTGAGGAACTTGTGACTGGCCCCCAACTGGATTTGACTCCATTCACCACCACTTTTGGGGCCCAGCCATCCCACCAGTTTTTTACCCAGTGAAGAGAACACCTATCCAAGCTATGAGCAGCCAGTGCTCATTCTTATAGATGGGCATCACATTTGCTAACCTCCAGTCAACTTGGACCTCTCTGGTTAGCCAGGACTGCTGATAAATGATGGAAAGTCACTTGGTGAGTACTTCTGACAGCTCTCTCAGTACCCTCGGGTGGATCACATCCAGCCCCATAGACTTGTGTGTGTCTACATGGTGTAGCAGGTTGCTAATCATTTCCCTTCGGATTATGGTGGCTTCATTCTGCTCCCTGTCCCTGTCTTCCAGCCCAGGGGGCTGGGTACCCGGAGAACAACTGGTCTTACTATTAAAGGCTGAGGCAAAGAAGGCATTAAATACCTCAGCATTTTCCTCATCCTTTGTCACTATATTTTCCCCTGCATCCAGTAGAGGATGGAGATTGTCTTTACCCCTCTTTTTGTTGTTAATGTATGTAGAAACATCTTTTATTGTCTTTTATAACAGTAGCCAGATTAAGTTCTAGTTGGGCTTTGGCCCTTCTAATTTTCTTCCTGCATAAACTCACAACACCCTTGTAGTCTTCCTGAGTGACCTACCCCTTCTTCCAAAGGCCACAAAATCTCTTTTTTCCTGAGTTCCAGACAAAGTTCTCTGTTCAGCCAGGCTGGTCTTCTTCCCCTCCAGCTCATCTTTCAGCACATGAGGATGGCCTGCTCCTGCATCTTTAGGATTTCCTTCTTGAAGAATGTCCAGCCTTCCTGGACTCCTTTGCCCTTCAGGACTGTCTCTCAAGGGATTCTGTCAACCAGGCCCCTAAAAAGGCCAAAATCTACCCTCTGGAAGTCCAAGGTAGCAGCTCTGCCAACCCCCTTCCTTACTTCTTCAGGAACTGAAAACTCTTATCAATTTGTGATTGCTATGCCCAAGACAGCTTGCAACTGTCACATCACCCACAAGTCCTTCTCTGTTCACAAACAACAGGTCCAATGGGGCACCTTTCGTAGCTTGCTCCCTCACCAGCTGTGAATCCCTGACATTGCCTCAGAAATCATGGCTGTGATAAAATGGGGGAGGAAAAATAAGTACAAGTTTTCAAAAGCATTTTTGGTGGTTTTGCTTTTCATTGCGTTGAAAGATTTTTGCTCTAGCTTTATCATTAAAAAATCATATAAAAAATACTATGAGAACATGAAAGAATTTTCCAGCATCATGAGTATCAACTTTAATTTCCTATTTCTCAGTATTAACTGAGTCATTTTGAGATTGAGATTCCAGAAAACTGATTAGCAGTTGCCACAGTGGTTTCCAGGCTTGAACATCAAGGGGCATCTTCTGGAAGCTGTATCTTCTTGTAGGAACTTCTGACGGGCTGGAGCTGCTGGTGAGGGATAGCTTCTGGAGGCTGAAAATTTTGATCTGACAGCTTGGAATTTTTTTTTACTATGAGGCTAGATAAACCCTGGAACAGATTGTTCCAACAGACAGGTTGGGAAGTCTCCATCTTTGGAAACATTCAAAGTTTTACTGGACAAGACTCTGGGCAACCTGATTTAATTGGGCCTGCTCTGAGTAGGGATTTGATTAGGTGACCTCCAAAAGCCCCTTCCAACTTTTTTCTGTGAGATAACATCCCTTTGTTCAAGACATGTTGTACCTTTGGAGAGAGACAAATGCTTTGTGTGAAGGTACAGAGCTTGTCTAAAATCCTGGCACTCCTGAATTCTATGGAAAGTACCCACTGAATGTTCGGCACCTAACATGTCACCATCATAGTCTATAATGTTGGTGTTCTATGGCTGAACACAATCCACTACAACTTTAACTCAAGATTGTTTAGCGCTGCTCTTTCCTGTTACTGGTTGCATTTCAGTTAGATTGCTGCACTGTCATTTCAGAGCATGATTGAAGTTCCTTACTGCCAGAATCAACGGCAAAGAAGTAAACAACAGTTTATTAACATAATCACTGTCTCTTATAAATTTTATTATATTGACAGCATAGAAAACTGTTGGACATCTAAATCTCTGGTGTCTACTGTTGGCCTATATTAGGAAAAAAGTTTATGCTTTGTGTTTGTGCAACTGCTGAGGACAGCATCCTCTGGCAGATATGAGTGTTATGGCTCTGCACTTTTTGCAGAATAGTTGTGACTCAGATCTTTCTCTGTTTCTCTGATTCCTTATAATAGGAAAATATCCCCTTCCCTCCCCTTTTTCCCTTTTTCTAAGATAGGTGAGAAAGTACCTTGAGCAACAAAAGTATGTGCATGGAGGAATGCTATGTTGCTTTCAAAGGATGGTAATGCTATGTTGCTTCCAAAGGTTTTGGAAACTAATTTTGCACCACAGAGCATGCAAAGCACATCACTTTTTTTCTGATACAGTTCAACTTTATATGTTTAGAAGAGTATAGGCACTAGTCCCAGAGGTTTCACTGAATCAATATTCATTATTGCTTTTCTTTGCATATGAGCTACACAGGCAGGTATAAAATGATATAAGACTTACTGTAGTATGGAATACTATTTTTGCAGGTGCGACTGAACTCTGATATGGTTCCACGCCCATCATGGGCTTTGACTCCAAAATGAAGCTGCTCTTATTTCCAGCCAAACACCTTCTCACTTTAGCTATTTTCTCAGAAAGACCTTTAATACGTTTAGTAGATCTTTTAAATGTTTATCTCCCCCTCTGGTATCTGGCTGGAAGATAAGAGATGCAAGGAAGTCAGCTATAGGGCAGTGGAGAAATAAACTGTTCTTACACATTTACTTAATATTTTTGAAAGAGCTTCTCATCTTGTCTGAAACCTCTGTGTCTCTTTCACTCTTGAAGATATTGTAGAATATATTGTCTTCATGTAGCAGACCAGGATAGACAGTGCTGCCAAAACGCAATTTTAGCAGAGCTCATTTTCCTTCTTATTTTTTCAGGATTAATTAAAAAATGCAAATACTACTGATACTGGGTTGCTAATTGGCATGCTGTTTTCATTAAGGTGTGAAATGCTCTTATGGAAGAAAAAACATGGAATATATAAAAGATCTGCCTGTCATTCACAGGCAGACTCACAGCCATGCAAAGGTCTTGAGAACCTAACTGGGACTGAGAGAATTCTTTAAGTATGACAGACTTCTATTTCACTATGTCTTTGTGCACCTAGCCCTCAGTGCCTTCAAAAGTCAAGAAATGTTTTCAACTTCTTAAGGTAGTGGGTAAGTTTAAAGTCCAGTACAGAATTTATTTATTTATTTATTTATTGTTAATGAGGAGTTAGCAACAAATAATCACTGGTATGTTCTTGGGGCAAACTTCTTTATCCAAAACTCAGCAAAGAGACAATGCTACAAAATACTAAACAATGATTTCTTGTGTGAAAGTAGGTTACGATCCAGTTCTGTGGAATTTATATTCTAAAATATTTGCTTAAGTATAATCCAGATATGATTACAGCTAAAGTATTACCTGCAAATTTGTGAATCCAACAGAGCTGAAGCATAAAATAATAGCAACACAACTGAACTGCTTCTAGAGCAAGCTTGAAGAAGGTCTGTGTCAGGTGATGGCTAAATGGGACTTAGGCATTTAAGTTTCAGACACAGAAACCTGTGTTCAGGTCCCTTCTCCTGAGGGATGTAGAGGGCAGGGGTTCTTCCAACGATGGTTGAAAGGTACTGAGGATCTTGACAAGACATTAATCAAGATCCTGTCCTGCTAAAGGTATTCAAGTCTGTGTTGGAGACCCCATCTCTGATTTTTGTATAATAGCACAAAGCTCTGGCATTCAATTAGCATTCATCTGTGGTAATATATAGGCTTGTACTGTGATGAAGCAGACCAATATTTCACCATGGTTAGGCTTCATTTGCCTTGAGTTGTTTTGACAAGTTAAGCAGCAATCCATAACTAACTGTGTTTTTTCAAGATCATAACTTACTCTAAAGTCATGATTTTGTAAAGGACACAAAAGGGGCAAAATAAATCTCCTGCTACAAGATGGTGAACGGGTGAGAGGACATAGTGCTTAACTCCCTGGCATGCTAATGTTCCAGCCCACTGTTCTGCTAGGTTCTGCATTTGTAGTGGATCAGCTGTATTTAAGTTACAAACTACATTAATTTAATGATAATTAGTTTATTACAACAGGAGAGAAAAAAATCTAAAGTAGCATTCCTGTCCTTATGAGAATTTTCTGCTCGTAAATATCAAATATTCACAGACTGCTTAGGGATTTGTGGCAACTGCTGGAAGTATTTGACAGTTACCAATTGCATCCCACCTGTTACACTTTTCTTTTTTCCTAGTACTTTCGAAAGACAAAAATAATCATCTTTGGTCTTATAAAATAATGATTTTTCATTATTTTCCCTGTGAAAAACTGCTAAGCTATTTTCTCTTTTCATATCAACTTATCTTCCAATTTCTACCTTATATGTATTAGAGAAGTAACTTAAATGAGAGTCTAGAGATCAGAAAAAAAACAGTTCTACCAAGGCCAACAGAGTTAGTTCAGCAGAGTATTTGTCAGAAAAAGATAAATTAAGAGTGACTTTAAAAACAAAATAAACCTCTGGAAACATAAATGTGAGTTTGAAAGGGAAGAGAGGAGAAACGTGGAACAGCTTTGCTCGTTCGTGAATGGCTAATAGACTTTTCTTAAAACAAAGAAACGATGAAGTAAACAGTAATTTGAGGCTATATATGCAAAGACAAGGCTAAATTGAAGATTACATTATAATCCAGTACGTTTTAAGCAATACCTTATTTAAAGTATTGGGCTCAAGAAGTTGTTTCTGGGCCATCACCATTCAACCTACTAAGTGATGAGTAAAAACTAAATAAAATAAACAATAAGCGACCTTACAGTGAAATGTGGAGGCAGCATGAATTTCAATGTGACTGCACACAAGAGAGCAAAAAATTCTTGAAGCTTGTGTTAAGAAAAGGTCTTAGTGAAGCTGCATTTTATAATTAAAATGAGATTAATTTTAGAAATGTGCCAATTATTACAATGAAAAAAAATAAAACTGATAATCTGTAGAATTAACAACTCAGAATATAAATCACAGAAAAGGTAGGGATATAGAAATGTTATATAGCCAAAAAGAAAAAAAAAAAAAAGGAAAAAAAAAGAAGGAAGTGGCATTTCAGCCTTTATATCAAAAGGAGTAGTCAGTTCAAGGATTATTCTCCTAATCTGTAGTTACATCTTGGTAAGTTTCACTAGGCGAATTAAAGCTGTCTGTCAGCATGGAGGTTGGGCATCTTCCTCCAGTTCAAACTGAAGTTCAGCTTTTGTAAAGCTTATAATCTGAAAGTAGTTTCGAGAAAAGAAATAACAAAGGCCAGAGAACAGAAGAAATTAAAACATTTGTTAGTGTCCTACCCAACAACAATTCCCTAACTTTGTATTAAAATACTAAATTTTTGATTTATCAAATACTTCACTTTATACTTTCTTTTAAGCCTTGCACATGGTGAAACTGCTGATGTCCCAGAACACAAAGATTAAAAACACATGCAAGTCTTTGCTAGGTTAGGGCACAAAACCCTCTTTATTTAAAAGTATAGTATTTGACTGAGGGTGGTGAAAGAATGTACAATGGGGCCAATGTAATTTCAGTGGTATTAATATCTACAAGAGAAGAAACAATTTAGGACAGTGTAAAGAGTCAATGGGTAGTAATATTGTAAAAGGAACTTTAAAATGAGGTATATTAGGTCTTCTCTTGCATTACCAGTTACTCTAAAATTAGATAATCTTCTTAATATTGTGATTTATTTAGCTGTGCAAGTTTCCCAAAGAAAGCACAGAAATGCCACCATTTAGGACAGAAATCTAGACTGGACCAGGATTAATGAGTGCATATTTTGGGGAGAGCAATACAGCCAGGCAGGCAAATCATCAGGCCTTTGTGGCTCTCCACTTCTTGCTGTTTCTCTCACTCACTATAGAGGTGCCTCGGGAGTACTGTCAACAACTTCTCTTCTTAATTAAGAGCACAAATCTGTTACTTATTGCTGCTGTTAACATTCTTGCCTAATTATTTAAATTATATATTACATCAATACATAAATATAGAAGTGTATATTATTAACTCCTCCACTTTTTTCTTCACTAGTTATTGAGTTTTCAACTCCATAAGTAGAAAATGATAAAGTAGAATCTAGGGGTGCATTTAAGATAATTAATTAATTTTTAATAAATTTCCTAAATGCAGATTTATCTCCATGCTAACTATCTAGGGACTTTTCTGCAATGAACAAGTTTATCCGGCTGATGATCTGCAGGGATTTATTTGACCATTCAGGAGATCTGAGTATTTCCTAGTTTTTATTTTGAACACCAACATTCTGCAATATTTAGAAATTACTTGAAATAAGGTGGAAAGTAAATCAGCTCACACAAAGAAACTAAGATTTTTCATTGGTCTGTCCTGTTAGGATTCTCATAGGGCTGTTGAGAAAGTTCTTAGACTTTCTTTAGCAAACATATCTGGTTAATTGCTCTAAATAAAAGGTGCAGAAGTGCTCTACTCGGAGAGAATTCAAGGTAGGTTCAGTAGTCAAACTACAAAAAGAATTTAGATTAAGGCTGGTTGTGGAATTACTTGCCCTCTTACTGCTCTAAAGGTAATATGGTAATATGCACGGCCTTTGTGCTTTAACATGGCTCAGTGCACAGGCACAGACATTGTCTGGAATACTCTTTTTTAGGCACACTCATATAACTTAACTTGGCAGCCATAAGCCTGAATGCATATGTTCCCTCTTAAATCCAGAATACCGAGAACAGTGTTTTCCGAGGAGAGAATTTTTACTGATTCAGAGGTTGCATTCCAGCTAAACATAGCCTTAACTTGCCAACCTTGCCAGCTCAATACACAGAGGAAAAATGTTTTAAATCCTTTCTTTTCTTTTTCTAGGGTTTCAGAGCTTTACAAAATGCTTTGAGCAGGTAATTTTCTCCACTCAGGATTTAAAGGTCTTAATCTTGTCTTCAAGGCCTTTCTTTCAAAATGTGTAGGTGGCTGGAAGGCTAAAATAGTGCCTGTGTGACTTGCACAGGTTTTATATTTTTCCGCTTTGAACAAGTGTAGGATACAGGGTGTATGATACTGGAATAGACCATATATTAAGGACTAAAACTTGGTGACTTTCTATGAAGCCATTTGGCAGTCCCCACCTGCAAGGCTGTTGTTCTTTCTCTTTGGTCTCTTACTCAAATTGTATTAGGAGGTGGAAGGAACTCCACAAAAATCTTGCAGTTGTGAGACTATCTGGGAAGTCTGGTGTGCGGTTCATGCCCCTTGATCACATGAAGTCCCTACAACAGGGTCTCCAGGCTCCAGCACCTTTCTCATTAGATGGCCAAATAAAAGAGGTGCAGATCAGCACCACCTCCTTCTCCAAGTATTTTAAGGTAAAGCAGCAGCTTACATTCTGTTGACCCTATAGATGCATTATTAAGTCCCTCATTCAGTACGCATTAAGGATCTCAAGTTTCCTACTCCTGATGGAGTTTAGGCTTGAGACAGGCCCTGAGATACCCAGTCTCATCAAGCTGACACACACATACCCGTCAGTCATGCCACAAAGAGGCAGTTTTAGGTGGCTGGGAAATATTACTGTCTTGATGGCAAATCTACAGCAACATGATCCCTAATTAGAGAGTTGCAAAGGCAATCCTTTTTGAAAGCTTGTTCTCCCTTTGAAGTTGCAAAAAGAGTCCTGAATTTGTGGCAGTTTGAAGCTGACAATGACTCTTGCTGCTCTCTGCAATTGATTTGAAAGACCTTTGCAACATTGACAGTCTCTGCTTCTGCAAATATCATCTGTGTTTGCAAGACAAAACAAATATTTGTCAACAGGTGGAAATGATAGTTAGCCAAGAAGTTTCAGATGACTGTTTCCTGGCTTAAACTCTTGGCCATGTTACCTCCAGCTAGCGGCTACAGTTCATGCTCATGATGTTCTGAGCCCAGTTAGACACAGACTGATACTAATTCATCCACTGTCAGTGCTGGGCAATGGAAGGGATTAAATTTTCTGAGATGCAAAGTTTTCTGACCCTCATCTTGTAGAATACTTTACATCCTTATGCGTAAACCCACAGAAAGATACACTAACTTCAATAGTAAGATATATTTTCCTGAATTAAATTTCTGCTCAAGTTTTTTCCTAAAATACTTTTTATCCTTTGTGATCAAGGAAAAAATCCAAGATGTAGAAGGCAACAGTCTTACCATAAATGTGTACTGACTTGTTTAGACACTGAAAAATAAAACAAGCAAACAGCCTGAAGGATATGCTTTTGTGTTACGTATTAATTTTGTGTGATGTCCCAATAAGGAGCTACTCCAGTGCAACAGCCTATTATATCCAAAGACCTCAAAGTGGTGAACAAATATATTAATCCCCACAATATTCCACTAGACATACCTTACAGGTGGGAAAACTGAGATAAGGAAGTTAAATAACCTGCCTAACATTATATAGTAAGTTAAATGCAGAAACACAAATCATCACTTTTAGTTCTGCATTTAATGCAAAGATGGCCTCTGCTCTTGCTGTAATGCTGTTGTAGAATTCAATTTACTTTTTTTTCCTTCCTCCTTTTAGTTGTATCCATTTAAAAAAAAAAAAAAAATTAGACGTTAGCACCAGTTTTGTAGCTGTTGAACATGGTTATTTTGGGACGACAATTAAACTGACTAAGTTGGGTTTGGGTTTTTTTTCCTCCTGAAAATTAATGGAGGACCAGCAAATTTCAACAATAAAAATTACAATAAAAGCTTATTTTTCCTTCGTGCCATGTCCAAACCGTGTCATTTTAAGAATCGACTCTGATTCTTAGCCAAAGGAATTCTTGGAGGAAAGAGAGGTTCCAGTGCCCAGTAACATCCCTTCATTGATTAATATATCAAGTTTAGGGAAGTGGGATTTCAATTTTCATTTTAAAATGCAGATCAAACAATTTTGCCAACACCTGTTCTTCTCTGTCAAACATTTCACTTACTCTCGGCATTGCAGACAGCTTGCAAGTTGTGTCCACTGCCCATGCTTCTGCAGCTGTATGTGCCTTTGATCAAACAGAGCTTGGATTTGCTCCAACACAACACCTAGAACTGTATACGTTACCCTACAGATAGTAGTGTCTACAGCAAATAAACATCCAGTGGAGCACATGTGCAAGACCAGGACAGTAAGGACAGCAGGAATCTGACATTTTGATTATTTTAACATCCTTCTCATCGTCTGTTTATAATAGTATCTGTCTTGGTATCAGGAGAGCAGTTAGGCATAAAAAGACATAAAATTGAATCAAAACAATTAAATGAAAATAAAAGTGTAACCAGAGTTGCAAGGAGAAGAAATTGCAAAGAGAGAACCAACTGTTCTCTGGAACTTTTTTTTGATGAATGCTGCCAACAATGAAAGTGGCCAACCTTCCTTTCCTGTAACAAGTGAGAGTTGCTTACTGTGCCAGGGAACTGAAAAGAGAGTTCAAATAGAGGTTGTTGCATTACCGGCAACATTTGGAATATTTTTTCGGTAAGAGAAAGGGATTTCAAAGACCTTGAGGACTGGCATGAAGGGATAGAGAAAGGCAGGGCAATTTGTCCTATTGGCAAGCAACTGGGAAATGGCACAAGCAGAATCAAAGGAGGGATTGCCTTTCTCTGTGAGCAGGACAGAATAAAAGCAATTTCTTCCTTGAGAGTGAATATCTGTAAAGAGAGTACACAAAAGAACATCTGCTCTTAGAAGGCACTTGACAAAATAACCCTGCACTTGTGTGAAGAAATACCCGTGTAGTCAACAGGCTGCAGGTAGCTCAGGGTGGGAAAGCCATTGGAATTTCACAGAATGGTTGAGGTTGGAAGGTGCCTCTGGAGGTTGTCTTGTCCACCCCCCCTGCTCAAGCAGGCCTGCCTAGAGCCAGTTGCCCTTTAGCATTTGGGAATATCCAGTTAACAAAAATAATAAATTAATACATTGGGTCCCATAACCAGGTCTCCTTTTCTAATAACAGCAATTTAGTGACAGGTGGGCAAAAATCCTAAACAAGAATTATCCTGGGTAGTTGCACGCAATCAGCCATTGAAAAAAGCATTCAAAAGAGATGCATTGAGCAAGCAGAAATATTCCTGCATCTCTTGATCACTTGTGTTCTGAAATTTTTTTTTTTTAATTTATTTATTCATTTACAGCAGAGGATCTTTCTGACTGAACTAAATATAATTTTCATACCCGTGGCCACAGATGGTAAGAAATGAGTTTAGAGATGCATCTGGCAATAACATTTGAGCTGATGTTTGCATATGCTGCAGAGCGATGGGTCTACTTTTCATCCATGTCATTACACTTTCCATGCCTATTGACTATAATTTGTTGATATTAGGGAGGTATGCTTAATTCCTAGCTGAACAATGCCAAGGAAAAGTGAAGTAGCAATACAACATCTTAGTGGTCATACATAGTGTATTTTGTAGAAATCTCATGTGCCTGTTACTAAATGGTTTGATCTTTTTCCAAGACGCTGATATTTTGGGGTTTGCGGATGGTGAGAGAGAGGAGACAAAGGAGGAAAGGAGCACAGCACTTGTGTCCACATCTGCTCTCAGAGGAATAACCAGGTTTGTACTAACCCAGCTTCTGGCTTTTGTGAACTTTGCAGTGTGGCAGCCCACCTCACTGGCTAGACATGTGCTTGGTCATTTGGCTGGCTACATTACAACCACACTTATGTGGTTGCTTGTATGAAACAAACACACATGAATGAAACCGTAAGTGCATGACCGGACTTTCCCTTAAGAGGCCCTTGATGGGCAACATCTTCAACAGGCTTGTGGATGCACCCATGAATACCATGTAAAAGTAACGGCTAAGTACTGGGAACGTCTTTTCCTGAGTGTCCACCAAGAGGCAACACTTAGAGGACTTTATTTGATTTACTTCAAGGGCGGACACAGACAACCTGCCCCCTTCCCTGGGTCTCCAGTCATCACACTGGGCTTTCTCCAATAAGGTAATTTACTTCAAATCTCAATTTTCTCATGGGCCATTGGACCCAGTTGTACCATCTATCAGTCACTGAGTCTTTGTTGATGATTGTGAAGCTTATCTGTACTCCGTGAAAGAAAGGAAGTTAAACCATTTTGTTTCTGATGACAAACCAAGACATGATTAGCCTATTTGTTGTACTTTAGCTGCTTACTTTTTAGCTCTTCTTTCATGAGAAAACACCCAAATTTAAAAAATTTGCAGGTCATAAAACATGAGGTAAACAGTGGTGGAAAGTGGTCATTAGGTTAAATCATTACAATTATGATATATTTGCTCTTATTTTAGGTTTTGCTGAACATTAAAAATGTTATTTTTATAGAGTTACAGACATAAACAAATATTGTTTAAGTATTTTTGTTGATATCCATTTGTTGTGGTTTAACACCAGCCGACAAATAAGCACCACACCGGTGCTCGCTCAGTGCCCCCCCAGTGGTTTGGGGGAGATAATCAGAAGGGTAAAAGTGAGAAAGTTCATGGGTCGAGATTAAGACAGTTTAATATGTAAAGCAAAAGCCATCTGCACAAGCAAAGCAAAACAAGGAGTTTATTCACTACTTCCCATCAGCAGGCAGGTCTTCAGCCATCCCTAGGAAAGCAGGGCTCCAGAAGACAAATGCCATAACTCCAAACTTTCCCCTCTTCTTACTTCCCTCAGCTGAGCATGATGTCATATGGTATGGGATATGTCTTTGGTGAGTTGGAGTCAACTGTCCTGGCCATGTCCCCTCCCAACCTCCTGTGTACTCCCAGCTTACTTGCTGGTGGGGTGGTGTGAGGAGCAGAAAAGGCCTTGACTTTGTGTAAGCACTGCTCAGCAATAATGAAAATGTCCCTGTATTATCAACACTGTTTTCAGCACAAACCCAAAACATAGGCCATACTAGCCACTATGAAGAAAATTAACTCTATCCCAGTCACAACCAGCACACCCCTTCAAACCGGTAAACTGCTGCTGTGGGCTTTAAACTTTCTGGATCTCAACCAAAATGTATTGTGGAATTTTGCTTCTTTTTACAACACAAATTACAAAATTCCATCACTTGTCTGCATAATAAAAACAATATTTTCTTCAACAAAACCATTTACTTCTGCTATAAAGTAAAAAAACATCTGCTGAGACGTACTCTGAACTTTGAATTAATAGGTCTTACTAATAGGTAACCTTTGCTACTTTGCATTGGTGGGTCAGAAGAAAATTAAGAGTAAGAAAGCAGAATTGATTGAAAAATCACTCATGCACACAGGCAGTAGCATAAAATAAAGAAATCCTTCCCTTTTTCTGATATCCTGTTGTCCCATTGCCTAGCTGCAGCTAAGAAAAGCTGTAGAATAGCAACTGTTCATATCTCATTGAAGCAGTCCTTCTCTAAAAACTGTAATAAGAGTATTTAATTTTTGTTCCTGTTGTTTCCTTCATCTGTTGATTGCTCAGTTGTACTAGGTCTGTGTCATGGTCTGGGACGGATTGGCCACTCAGGCAGAACAACATATGCTCTCCCCTACCTCTCTTCAGAGAGAGGAAGGAGAGAGAGAGTGAGACATGAGTTTAGAAGAAACTAAACTACTTTAATGAAATATTCATAATAAAATAAAACAGAAATAGTGAAATATATATATATGAAACCTTATCAAGCTCCCAGGATGACAATGACATCACCAGCTGGGACTGGGAAAGTCCCAGACTGAACTCCATGACAAACGGAAACTGGATTCCAGATCTGGATTCAGGATCGAGACGAAAGGCAGATGAACAGAGTCCTCCTCAGACATCAGCCACTGAAGAAAGACAGAGAGAGCCAGCTGACCCTTTGATCCCTCAGCTCTTATACTGAGCATGATGCAGATGGGATGGAATACCCCATTGGTCACTTTTGGGTCACCTGTCCTGTCCGCTCCTCCCCGCAGGTGCGACTCCTTTACACTTTTCCACTTCTGACCCTCCAACGGGGTGAAAAACCAAGTTATCTGGCCTTGGGTGTTATAGCAATAAGTACAAACAAGAGCCTCTCTGCATAGCACTCCTGGGCATCAACTATAAACATTGGTTTTATCACTCTGAGAGCAAACAGTGTCTGCACAATATGCTGTTAATTTCAGTGGTTAGAAGAGGCCCAGCTAAGAAGCAAAGTTACTGAACAAAACTGGTCCTGTTTTACCTCAAACCAGGACAGTCCGAGCTATGTTCGGATGAATCTAACGAGGCCTTTTGAACACTGTGCAGAATACAAGAATGCTGACCTTTGCTTGTGCTTCTTGTTTTCTGGCTTTGTTGAAAGGTCAGTTTAGTAACCCGGGTAACTTTTCAGAACTACATCATCGCAGGGACTTAATAGATTTTAAATAAAAAACATTTCCTAAGCTGTACTGCTATGTGAGATGTTATGCTAGGGGCAAAAATATAGTGCTTGAAAGAGTATTTTGATGTGACTTGCAATGATATTGAAGTGGACTTGGTTGTTGTATGAGAGATGTATGCAAGTCCAGTGTGCATATGGACTACTCATCTTTTGTATTACTTTAAACTATAGGAAGTTCATATCCAGTGTGTACTTTTACAAATACATACTATAGCAATTATTTATTCATGAAAAAGATTTAACGTCTCTAATAGACTGAAGGGTCATACGGGCTTTAAATCAGAGGCTGGGTTATTACATGCACCGATGTATGAGAGAATCCCTTAACATGACAGACATCTGTAAAGAATCATAGCCATCACTTATCTTTGTTTTTAAATTCTAGATTCAAGGTCGCTGAAGCCTGTGTTTAGATTGCAGTCTAATTCTTTCAGAAAATTTGATATTGGAGATAATTTGCAAGGTGGATTGGGATACTTTATCTAGCAACAGTTGCTATTGTTGTTTATTGTTTCCCCATCCTTGTTCACATTCTCATAAACAGAGGAAAATGAAGTAGGCCTATTTTGGGACAAAGATCTATAAAAGACTGAAATGCAGAAAAATTAAAAACTATTGTGCTCTACAATTTTATATTAGACTGAGTTTATCATTCAATTTGAGTAATTAATCTACTGAAATGAAGATACATTCAGAAATTATGAATCAGTGAGGAAAGCCAGATTCATTTCTTTTTGATAATCTCTCTTCGTTAATTCTTTTAACGTTTTCCCTCCCCCGCCCTCTTCCATGATAAGAGATAAAATAAATGTAAAATATATGTTAAAATGATTAAACAAAGATCTGGATTTCAGCCTGAACATTCCCCGGTCATCCTAAATTTCGCAGGAAAAGGGGTTTGAAATGCTGGAGTTTTAAGTTATCTGATACCAGTCAAAGCTGAGTACAGAATGTGTCCATGATTGTTTTCAGCTGTAAATTTCTTATTGAAAGAAAAATCTCCTTGTTATTCTCTGTGTGACTTATCTGATGAATAGTATTAATCATCAGGAAGTGTATTGGTAACTACTGCAAATAGAGTTGCATATAAGTTTTCATTCTAATCTCTATTCTACATAGAGTTGTTTAAACTTCCTCAGCTTTACTTTCTGTATTTGAAGAAGACAGAATTAATTGTACTTATATACTTTTTTCATTTAAGGATATTAGCAACACAACACTATTGTGTGGGAAGACTGGAAAGAAGCTAGACTTTTCTGAACCTTTCTAACACTGGCATTTTGGGATAAAGGACTCTCACCAAATCATCAGAGGTGTCCATCCTATATCATTTAGCCAGCTTAACATACAACTAAACCTGATATATTTTGTACTTGGTGAATTTATTTTTAGTACATACAGGAGGCTCCATCTGCACATAAGGAAACACTTTTTTGCTGTGAGGGTGACTGAGCTCTGGCACAGGTTGCGCAAAGAGGCTGGGAATTCTCCCTCCTTGGAGATATTCAATAGCTGTCTGGAAATAGTCCTGGACAATCTGTTTAGGGTAAAACTGCTTGAGCGGGGCAGTTGGACCAAGTGACATCCAGGGATCCCTTCCAACCTCAGCCACTCTGTGATTCTGTTATTCTACATACATCTGCTGCTCTGTGGTGAATTCTGTATTCCCTACAGGGTAAAGTACCACAGTCTAGAAACAGCTTATGGCTGGACATTGTCACAAACCTGCTCTTTATCTAGGGACTGGTGAACATACATGCACACACAGTCTTAGTAGCAGGGACTAGAATGCCAGGCTGCCACCTTGACCCTGAACACCTTTCTCACTGGGCAGCAAGTGGCTCTTCTTGGCTGTCATCCCTTGACTCCAGTGTTGGCTGGATTAATAAGGCTCCGTCCCTCTTTCCTTGTACTCCACTGAAAGTGCCAAAGGTTAAAGCACTGTTACAGTATGTGAATTCTGAGCAGACTATGACAGGGATTTAATCCAGGTCTTCCATTTTGGGGATATTTCTCTAGGCAAAACAGCTACTTGATGTGGCTTCTCAGCTTTGAAAAACTTCATCTCTGCTCAGTTGGATAATTATCCCTGTAGGAATGCCTAGCTGCCTGGATCCAGATTGCAAGAAATGTAACCCGACATACAAAACACAAGCTCTCAGAAGGGTCACAATTAAATATATTCTGTGCTTAGCATTTTCTTCTCACTCACACCACGTCGCTCTCCTTTCATCATGAAGACTTTCCTCATTTCCACTTGAAGAGTCTAATTTGGCCCAGTGTCTCTACAAGGAGCCCTTGTAATCTAATTTAGGTTTTCTGAGCAGTTTTCTGACCTTACACAATAGGTATGCTCCATTTATCTTCTGTTCTAGAAAGATACATTAGCATTTGAGTGCCAGTATTTGGGCCACTGGGTCACTGCAACTGCATATATCTTATTGTTGTGATGGCAACAAGACTGCTTAAGGGATAGCTGTTACATTATATAGGGTGACAAGCTTCCAACTGAATGTATATTACAATGCCAAACGTGGAAGTAGTAGCATTGCATAAAACACTTATTTTCCCTGTGTCTGACCCAGGGGAAAATATTTCACTGTTTGTGCAATCAAGAATTGACTGAGCCAATGCGTGACAGATTGGAAGAACTTGGGGAAGTCCTCTATGGTTTGACAAAAATTCCTTGTGTAACAGGGTGTTCCCCACACTGTTGCAGTTTCTGCAGCAAATGGAAAGGCAAGAGTTATGTGGGCTAATAGTCCTGCTTTGTGGGACATGTATTTATCTCCAAGACTCTACAGATGTCTGGCTTTTCATTTTTGGCTTGTAGCAAATGGAGATAGAATGGTGAAGGTGTTAAATAGGTACATAACCCATATACCTTATACTTTCACTAAGATCCCTCCTTCAGAAAAAAACAAAGACAACACAATTGCTTTTTATTATTCTCTACCTGGGATCTATCTTTTGAAGAACTTTTTGTGTTGTTAATTTCTTTTCTATTTACAACTTACAAAAATCTTGCTTTAGCAAGTTAGGTACTGCCTAGCCCAATCTCTAAGAGGTAACAAATATATGAATGAACTTCTCATCAAAGAGGCTAAGTAACTCTGACTGCAGAGTTTGAACCACACTCCCACAATGATGAGTGCTACTTTTCTGTTCTGTTGTCTCTCCACGGACAAGAAAATCTCCTGGATATTTTCCCTCACCCAGTCCTCTCTATTCACTTTGCTTCTTGCACTGATAGTTCAAACAGTATGGTAAATAACAAGAGACCATGATGGGGGCAGGGAAATCTGTGGCTTTCTAAATACTGGAGTACTACATTTCTTGGAGTTAAAAGTGTTAAACCCTCTGTGAACTGTTGCAACTATACAAGGAAGTCCTCTAAGCCAATGAAGGTCCAATCCATTTTCAACACATTCTTGTTAAGATCTCTAAGCCTACATGTCACAGATCTAGAAATGGATAATACCAATATTAACACCTTGCCTACCATTTGATGTTTCTTATACTTCCTGTGCACTGGTGTCCTATGGGTTGAACGAATGCCCAACCTCTGAGACCAGTTTTCTCTCTGGAACAGGTGCGTACATAAATTCTATTCCCTTGCGTCTGAAATGAACATATCTTCAATTAAAGAGCAATCTATTATGCTGAAAAAAAAATAAACAAGAGCTCTCTTTACCTAGAGAAGGTTCTTATGAAGAAATTTCAGAAGTTAAAATAGTGAAGAAACAAACCCATAAAACACTACTGTAAGTTTATACATTCTTATTTCAAGGGTGATTTATTTGTCAATTTGCTTGCTAATCCTATCAGCAAAGGAGCATAGCCCATAAGCAACAAACTATTGGCTTTAGAATATGATTCATTCAACCAATACCAATGAGGACTCTTGTGTATAGTCTGTGTTCATCTACTTTTAATGCTAAACTTTGAAAGTAATCTTGTGATGTCTAATTTGGGAAAACGGGATATGAGTTACAATAACTCAGCAAAATACGTGCCAGAGGAATTCTAAGTTAGTCCAGCAAAACTATTTATTTGTATGAAAGAGCATAAAAGAGGTTTATATAACCCTACAGTAAACATCTAAAATGGAATACAAGAAAAAGAAATCGTAAGTTACATGTCAACTCTCACAATGCATAGTTGAGCAACTGTATTTCTAAGGCTGTAAATCTCTTTGGCTGGTATATGACAGTTTTATGAAAGTTACTTAAAGACTAAGTCCATCTGTAAGCAAGGAGTTAAGTCAGAACAATCAGCTTTTCGCACTTCAGTCTTCTTTTAGTTAACACAGCTCAGACAACCACGTCAGGCAGTAAACAAATTCTGACATCCAGTTACTGATGTAATCATAATCCAACAGGAATAATAAATCATTCTTAAATTGTACCTACAGTTATTTAGAAGATCTAGCAAATGTATCATAAACCGTAGATTTATGAAAACCAATTTTAACCATATTCTTGACATCAAAAATTGTGTCTGAGTAAGATAGTATTCCAAGGTAGAACCTACTGAAACTTGGCAGTTTCAGTACAAGTTCAGTTTCAGAAAGCTGAAGTTCTTATATTAGTTATAGATAACTGTACAGGCCCACAGATGTTATCAGAGTGAGGGAGAAAAATGTGGTCCTTGCAAAATTATTTTGATTTTACAGATCCGTATCTCAACCTGCTGCCCTTTAAGGACAATGATGCTAGAGTTCAAGATCAGCTGCCTTTTGCATGCTTTGTATTCTCTATTACAAGTGAAGCTTGCAGACATGGTCTCTGACTTGTACTGAAATGGCCTTAAGAGAACATCATAAATAGTTGCACAGTTGCAATTGATTAACTGTGAAATACCAATTTCTGTTGTTGTTTCTTGTTTGAAGTTGTCCCTCTTTAATCTTTCATTAAAATAATAATCCTTCATTAAAAGGGCAATACTCTTTAATTTTGTTGAAGAACAGTGGGTTTTGACAGGAAAGGTTTCTGACCTGGTTAATCAGAATGCTCTAAGTAGATACACTCCGCAGCTTAACTATGATGGATTTTCTCATTTTGTTAATGTTGATGTTGGCTTGTTTTAAGCAGCAGAGGAAATCAGCAGCTCAGTGAAATTTAAAAAATTCTGATTAGTTTCATGGCTGCACAGAAAAAATCTGATTAACTTTTCTCTGATAAAACTAACTTATACTCTGCAATTTTGTCCAACTACAGCTGCTAATTATGCAAAAAACAAATCTTCCTTAATTCAGAAACATAATTTTTTGAGTATATCTTGTACATTTTATGTAACTTAATGTTGGTGCATACCAGCAAACTTTGCCTTCTGATCTGAAATCAGTTCCTGTGACTGATATATATCAAAACTCTAGTAAATATTACAGGTCTCTTCTCCTGAACAACTGTAGGGTGGAAGGATGCTACACGGCACAGACGTTCTGAATATTTCTGGTTTCTACTGACCTGTTTTTCTGTGATATTTTTCCATTTTTTTGTTTCCAGTATTTCTGTCCTCATTATGCAAAGTCTGTTTTTTTTCCTGCAACCAGAATGACTCTCTGGCTCTACAGTCTGCCTGGAGGTTTGTGACTGCATGTTCCTGTCTCTTCTCACTTACTCATCCAGCAAGTTTCTAGCCTCTTTGATTAAGGGATGAACAATTTATTCTCTGTGCTTACCTCTCATAACTGCACTTTTCCTTCTTAGTTTTCTTTTAGGGAGTCCTAAGAGATAGTCCAAGAAACTTCAGTCACACATTGAATAAACACAGTGTTAAATGTTCTTTGCAAAAAAAAAACAGGAATACAGAATTTAATTTTGCTTCCCTTCTGCTTATAAGCAAGACCTTTTTTATTTTTTTTTCTCATTTTTTCACTGCAAGTATGTGCCCAGAATGGATGTTAGTGAATGGTTTCAGTGATATCTGAGATGGTGGTGATAACTGCTGAAAAAACTACTTCTGAATTTCACAGGTGACAGTTCACCCTTAACACTTTAAAAGGAACAAAATAAAGGCATGCAGAACACTTGTCTCTGTCATTTCTTTGTATAAGAAAAGGTCATGGTGATGTTCTGCTTTCATCTGTATCCTGTATCTATGTGTATATAAATGAATACTTCATAAATTAGTACATTTTTCTATTTAAACCAGAAAATTCCATAGCATTTAAAGGCTATTACCAATAAAAGTTTCCTGAAAGGCAACTCACTTTTACTATGTTAAATACTCACCATTTCTTCTAAATGCTTTCTTTGTGTGGCCAATCAGACACTGGTGGACAAGATGGAAATGGTATTGAACTGAACGAGTTTAACACAGCTTCTGAAATTGTCTTCTCCTACTTTGATTTATATTACTTAACAGTGCAATGTTAAATTTTAAATCTTCTCCCCTAACTCATTAATAAGGTGGCTGCCTATACAAAATTTTTCACAAGTAACAAGTCAAGAAATTCTCATTCCCTTTAGACTTCACTAAAAGTGCACCTGAGCAGAGCTTTAGCATGTAACTGTTAATTACAGAAAGACTTCTGAAAACCAGATCCTTTTCTCTGGGTTACTACTGCAGATTTTTGCTTTAGAATATAGCAAAATCCCCCAAACGCTTACTAGCTTACTAGTAACTTTCTTGTGACACAGACAAGTATAAAAAAAGAGGAAAAAAAGCCATGTGATTGTCATAAAAATGGAACAGTAGCAATAAACCCACAATGATTTGGGTAGGCTGTAACTTTCTTCATTCTGGAGCACATAATTTTGGTGTAATTTTGTCATTGGTGAGGGAGAGAGAGAAGGCATATCACAAAGCCAGTGACAGTATTGCCAGCATTGCATTAGCTGAAAATTGTGGCTCACAGTAGAAAAATAGCAACATATCACACCAAACGTGCTGGCCTGGCACCCTCTGACAGGTAAGATGTGGGAATATAACCAGTGCTCAAAGTACCTGCTTGCAGCTAGTGGCAAATCACTATAGCAACCACAGCATTAAAAAAAAAAAAAAAAAGAGTAAACCGCTAGCAGTTCAAACTAATTTGGAAGGTTTTCTCCTTTTTTGAAGAGAAATGAATCTTATAAGCATCAATTGTTTGTGAGAACAGGTCATGGTAGGGCTCACTATATATTTTCTTGTCAAGGTGTTTAAAGAGACTGGTCACAAACTGGGAAATGGGATTTCCTACTGCTGTTCTGTATTCCACGCGTTAGACGTAGGCTGTGTTCATTGATAGCCATCTATACTTCGGTTCGAGTTGGCCTTCAGCATCGGCACCTGCTGTGCTTAGTACTTTTTGCTGCAATGGAATAATTCAGATTCATTGTTTTAGCTGGAATACATGGCCTGTCAATCCATGGATATCCAATTTTTGGTAAATGCCAACAGCTAAAATTGAATTAAGTCATTAACTGAATTTAAGAAACTGTGCAACACTAGAGGCATGAGAAGTATCTTTTATTTCTAATGCCTTTAAAATTTCAGATGTGTTATATCATTGGCATCAGAACTGAGGGTTTTTTCCTTATAACAAGGACTTATCTAAGCCGGACTTATCTAAGCCTTCATTTCTCTTTTCTGAACAAATAGCTGCCCAAGGTGAATGCAATAGCAATGTGTAGCACTGAAATGACTGATAATATTGCAATCAACTGCCTGATTATTCCACCGAGGAAACATTCTTGGTTGAAAATGAAGGAAAAACGTATTGAACTTTGACAGTTTGTATTTCATAGAATCTCTGCCCCTAGCCAAAAACTGCCACTAGGATGTTGCCTGAGGAGGTTATCGGCTTTGATATTCTGGCACACTGAAATTCTGTGTAATAGGGATAAACCTCTTCAATGCAGGAAGAAAGATCTTTCTAAGGGCTCACCCAACGGTGTGGAATGAACTCACATAGGAACCAATGATGATGGAATATGGGTTAGAAAATAGATGACTATGTCTTTTACCCAGTTGCCTTTAATGTCCACAGTGAGTTACAATGAATTAAAAATGCTGATAATTATTGAATAATCTTTATAGACTATTCAGTGTTGAATATTTTTCCCCAGTCCATATTAAATTTGTGATATAATTTATGAGCTAATGTTGCGAAGAATGTTACCACCAGATTTAAGATACTGGCTCACGTGGGATGGGGAAATAAGTGGTATTGGTAAAAGATCTTTTACGTTTTTCTAATACATATCATATGCTTTTTCTAATTCACTTCCTTGGGAATTATCCTTTCTGGGTGAATGACAATTCTGAACTAAGAACACCTCTTGTAAGGTCTTTTCCACACAAATCCCATGCCTGGAAAATGTTATGCTCTGCCTCTTGCATGTGCTCACAGTCAAGAGTGGGAAAAAATGTTGCTGCTGTTCCTCCTCCCTCTCCATCCTCTGCTGTATTTCTGTGCCTCAATTCAGCAGCGCAACGAAGCAGAGGTATTTTGGGAGGGTCAAGGATAGTACCACAGAAATATGTTTTACAGGCTGTTTTGTTCTTTTGGTGTGTTTGACCTGTCCAAAGTCTGCTTTTAAATACATCAAACTCATCAAAATCACTAATGTTCTGTATGGTTAAGGTGGTATCTCACAACTGCAACCATGTGTTCGTTATTTGTAAAGTTTACAGGAAAAAAAAAGCAAAGTACACCACTGATATATTTTAAAGATGCTAAAGGGTCAGTCAGCCTGGTATAGTTCATGTATTTTCTCATAGAAGTAGTAAACTATATTTAAGTTTTATTATTTGATTTTTTTTCCTTTAAAATAAAACTGTTCTTTTGAAAAATGCACTAGAATACCTGTTTGCTGTGTATGACTGACTGGATAAATGAGCTCTTTTTAGCATCAGGATAATTTATGTTTTGGCATATAAAATTCAGTGTTTTAAAAAAAAATGAAAGCTGAAATCAGGAGAGAAATGGGGGCATTTTAAAAAGACTTACAATAATTAGTGGTCTCTGTTATTTAGTGAACAGTATCTCAGTGGAATTACAGTGAATTACATACTTCTGATAATTATTATTTATTGATTCAGGCAAATTCTGCACAACCAAAAGGAAATATAAAGAAGCCAAACAATTTAGGTTTTGGTGTCTTAGCCATTTATTGCTAAAGGAAATAAATCACATTTTTAATTATCACCAAAAGGAAAGATTTTTGCAACAAACCTGACCTGTGGTATTGCTATGTAATATTTTTATTTTGGTTTTCATTCCTTTAAGAACACTTTAAAGTGCATATTTAACTAAATTATATTTCATATTGTTGCATTTGTCAGCTACAATTTAATTGGTATGCAGGAGATCATTACTTTTCTTGTCACAATGGATATTGTGCATGTCCCCTAAGATTTCTAGAAAGAATCCCTTCAATTAAAATTGGCAGGTTTCCAAAGAAATTTTCAAATGTATGTCTTCACAGAATCACAGAATGGTGAGGGTTGGAATGGACCTCTGGACATCATCTAGTCCAACCCCTCCGCCAGAGCAGGGTCACCTACAGCAGGTTGCACAGGACAGCGTCCAGGCGGGTTTGGAATGTCTCCAGTGTGGGAGACTCCACAACCTCTCTGGGCAGCCTGTGCCAGTGCTCTGCCACCCTCAAAGTACAGAAAATCCACCTCATGTTTAGATGGAACTTCCTATGTTCAAGTTTGTGCCCGTTACTTCTTGGCCTATCACTGGGCACCACTGAAGAAAGACTGTTCCCATCTACCTGGCACCCTCCCTTTAAAAATTTATAAGCATTGATAAGATGTCTCCTCAGTCTTATCTCCTCTAGACTAAAAAGACCCAGGTCCCTCAGCCGTTCCTCATAAGAGAGATGTTCCAATCCCCTAATCATCTTTGTAGCCCTTTGCTGGACCCGCTCCAGCAGTTCCCTGTCCTTCTTCAACCAGGGAGCCCAGAACTGGACACAATACTCCAGATGCGGCCTCACCAGGGCAGAGTAGAGGGGGAGGATGACCTCCCTCGACCTGCTGGCCACACTCCTTTGGATGCACCCCAGGATGCCATTGGCCCTCTTGGCTGCCAGGGCACATTGCTGGCTCATGGTCATCCTGTTGTCCACCAGGACTCCCAGGTCCCTCTCTGAAGAGCTGCTCTCCAGCAGGTCATCCCCTAACCTGTACTGATGCATGGGGTTATTCCTCCCCAGGTGCAGGACCCTACACTTGCCTTTGTTGAATTTCATAAGGTTTCTCTCTGCCCAATTCTCCAGCCTGTCCAGGTCATGCTGAATGGTGGCACACAATTCCGGTGTGTCAGCCACCCCTCCCAGTTTAAAAGGTCTAGTTTAAAAGGTATAGGTATCTATTCAGACATCATCTTGATGTGGAAATGAGTACAGAATTCACACAATGTTCTTCCATTAGAAATAGGAAAGTATAGTATTGGAAGGGTCCAAATTTTTTTTCAGGAATGATAAGACTCCCTAAGCCTTTTCTCTCTTTTGCACTGCACTAGAGATATATGTACAGGTAGAGAAGGGTAAAAGTACCTTGTAAGTCATTTATAATTTTTTCCACCTGTCTAAAATTGTGCGAGCATGGTTACTTTTCAGGCAACAAATAACTCTGAAATTTTTGCAATACATCAGAATCAGTTGATACTGAGCTTTCAGACATATTCTGGTAGTTTCTGTTAGTTGACTTGACACTATGGGACTGAAAAGTAAGCCACACGCTTCTTCTGAGACGCTATGTTTTATTAAAACAGCTGTGTTAACTGACAGACGTGAAAGCCACAGCTATCTCTGACAGCATATTTCGTTTTGGAGCTCTGGTCTCATTAAGGCAGTTATTCTGGAAAACAGTGTGAGTAGTATTTAGTGACAATAATGACACTGGGGCTGGTAGGTGACGGCGGCACACACACCATCTCTTTCTATGGCTGACTGTGTCTGCATTAAATAATGGTATCATTACTTTACACTTCAACTGCTAAGTGAAAAATATTTTTCTAATTGGCACACAAGCACTAAACCCATGATACTCTTCTGTCAAGAAACTAGGAAAAGGCAGCGAGACTGATTTTTTTCTGCTTTCACAGAAATTACGCTGAATGGCAAAACATATTTGTAGAACATCACTCATGTATTAACTATGAGAGTGTGACCATGACAAATGATGCACTGCATACACCATCCACCCCAGGTACGTGTGAGAGTTCCTAGCTCTTTACACACCAATTTTTCAATTTTTGTTGTTTCAAGTGGAACGCGAGAGAAATGTGTTCCTTTGACAAACAAAGTCCTTTATGCCAATGCTACGTCATCATTTCAGCAGAAGTTTCATAATAGTTCTGACAAATCTTAAACACAATTCTATGAGTTCCTCTGTCTTCTATATATCTCACTACTGTAACAAAGAGCCAAATATAAACAATAAGAAGTTCAGCCAAACTGGTGCAAAATTTAAAACCTCCAAATCAAGACTGTATTTCACACTGTACTTTCACACTGCACACTGATATGACCTAATTGTGGCTTAATAATTTAGAAAAATGCTGTGACATAGCTTGTACAGTTATGCTAACTTGTATGTGGAATATGTTTTGTAAAAAACAAATCATTTAGGGATTTATGTTTGACAATACTTTCCAGTGTTGTATCTTCCTTCTCGGTTATTTTTGTTTCTATATTTCCAGCAAAGCAGCAAACCAAAACAAAACCACAACAGCCCTGAGAGTAGAGACTGGAATTCCCTTCTCTGAACTCGCAGGTGAATATGCTGACTTGTAAACCAGAGAGGTGTCTTTAGGCCAATTCATCTTTGCTTCTCATAGGCAGGGTGAAATAACTTCTACACAAGGGATTAAGATTCTGTACCCTTTTCCTAACAGACAAAAAAAAAAAAAGTGTGAGGATGTAAAGAAAAGGGTTTTCTTTATAAAACATTTTACTAGAGAGTTGTATTATTATTGTTGCTGGTTTTATTTCTGACTGTACTCTGTACTATAGATGAGTACCTTACATCCTATTACTACCATTTGTGACCTGAAACTTTGACATAAAGTATCAGCATAAAGAATATTCAGGAAGGAGTAGAGCTGTAAGGAATTTTTTGTATCTTATTTATCGCTGCCAGGATTTTTCACCTTAAAAGAGAGCATCTCCTTCCTCTCTCCTATCCTGGAATTTTCACATAAACAGGCTGGTATCCTGCTGTGTCCTCCTGATTAAAAGCCTTTTCCCACCATCCTTTTTCACTAAACGAATGGCATGAAATGTTAATAATTTATTGAGCAGGGAATATATAAAATCTCCAAAGACGGAATCAGTTCTACAATATACATGTGCTCTATGTTTGTCAGAGAAACAATGCATTCTGTGATCTCAACGGGGGAAAAAAGTAATTTTTTTTTTTAACCCCTTTTAAACATTAAACAGCTTTAAAGTTTCCAGTTAAATTGCTTCCACTCTGGTTCCAGAGGAAACTGGACACATTCCATCTGGGCACAATCTGAACCTAATAGCAAGACCCTGTCAAGGGTTAATGGTTATTATCTCATAAGTTTTAGGAAGGGGGCAAAGAAGAAGGTGGAGTCACTAAGTTTAAGTTGTCAGGGGCTGAGGTATCTAGTACAATAGTCCTGATCATGCTGGTTTTCCTGGTCATACAGGCTATACGGAGACCGACTTCCAAGGCCAATGCTGGTGGGACACTAAGAAAGGATCCAAACTAAAACTCATTGAAACCCACTAGAAGACACCTGTGGGCTTTGATTCTGCACTGCAGTTACTGTCAACAAAAGCAATCACCTGCTTTGTTAAGGTCTTTTTAAAGACACTTAAGATGTCTTCCTTGCAAATATATAAAGGCTGATAATGTGAACTTCCATTTTTTACTTTTACTGTTATAAACTTTGACTCCATTTATATCATGCCCTTAGACTGGAGAGTGCCTATAGGTGTATTTCCTAAGATATGGCAGAAAAAACTAGTTAACATGCAAAACATTATGAAGTAGGATGGCACAATGCAAATGCCTGAAGCAATTAAAGGGAAATGTCTGCTTTGTTCTGATCTCTTAAGCCCCTGGCACTTTCTAGCAGGTGACAGTGTAAGAATGTATTTAGCATTGCTCTTTGTTCATGCATTAATGTTTCCACTACTGTATTTTGTTCCATAATAACACTCAAATATTTTGCACATGAACGACAATGAGGAGAAAACGGAGTGTATTATTTGACTACTGTAATGGTAGGAATATACATTAGTCGGACAATGTTGTGCTGTAATGAAGGACCTTGAGGGGGCTGGTACAAGTGAGTAGTACCTGCAATAGCATGGTGAACTGCCTCACTCATGGAGCAGAATAACCAGGGACATAGGAGTAATTGCTTCTTTGGAAATATATCAGGATATAATTTTACAGTTCTCCAGAATCACATATACCTACAGCTGGACTGGAAGCTGTATTCCAAAAATCTGTAAAGTCAGAGTAAGCTGGTCTTAGAATGGTAAATTGATAAAAACATTAACTTGTTTACTACAGTTATTCTAAACTTGCAACAGTCTAATGTACATATTTGTCTCACAATTTGTCTTGTCTTGTACACTTCCCTATGCAAATTAATCTAGATTAAGAAGTTTGCCCTTTGTTGAGGATTTTTTTCTACAATATTTATATAAAAACATTTACAAAAACTCAGACCCAAATATTTTGGAGAGGTTAGTATGCTTGTTGTAGAAAAACATTGTAGAATTACTGTGTTAATGGCATCTTGTAACTAATTATCTGAAATCATCTTGAAAGAACAGAATGAGATTCAGGGGAAGGAAATTCAGGATACCACATATAAACAGGAATATATAATTATGCACATTCATGATGGGACCCAACAGGTTCTTAAGCGGTTCTTAAGAAAAAGGTGAGAATTGCATATTGTCATGCTTCAAAGGAGGGAATCCTCATTGGCATTTATATAAAACCCATAGGAGGTGTGAAACAAACTCTTTGCATTGTTGATAAGGCCTCAGCTATGCTGCAAAAGAACATAAATAAAAATGTATATATGTATCAGGGAATTTGAGATTGCTTTGAGTGGATTGTTCAGAAGTCTCACAAATTCAAACCAATTTTGAAACAAAACTTTACTAAACTGACCTTGATTAACAATATCTTCTGTGCTAACAGTTCTTTTATGTTATCAGTGTTTATCTCTACCTGTATAAAACTGCTGGTTCTTAACACTTGTATCCCACATTAGCTGTGACTATACAGCCCCAGCGTTCTGATGCTGCATATTTAGCAGTGATTGCTATAGATGTGGGTAGTTCTCAGTCAGATGTGGTCTCAGAGAGATGTGGGGTTAGCATGGAAAATCAAGAAAAGAGCAATGGAAACTATCAGAGATTTAGGAAACATGGCTTATGAGGAAACTTTGGCAGAACTGGGATTGTTTAGCCTAGGATTTTACCTTCTCCCCTTTGTACAAGCTCTACGAGTGTTATTAAACATGGGCAGGGCACTTGCTAGCACCAAGCCTGGCACCGCAGCGCCTGGGAACTGTGGATACCACTGCAGAAAGCACACCCCTCCTGGGCAGCAGCCCGCAGAGGGGATGTCACGGCATTTATAGCAGACATAAAGGTTATAGGCTAAAGTCTATTCTTCTCTCTCTCTCACACACACACACACACACACACAGATGTCTATCCTCACATCGGATAGGCACATTAGATGGCAAAGACTAGGCATCAGCCTGCAACCTTTATGTCTACTATGAACAGCTTACAGATCTGTGGTGGATGCATATAAATGCATCATTGCCAGCAATTGTTGGACTGATCTGTACTCTACTTCTACCAAAGCTATATGAAGCATTGAGAATTGATTTAGTATAAATCACGTAAACCTGTTCATCTCCACAGTTTGCAATACTAATGTAAAGCTTTTGTCTTGGAAATCATTGCAGTAGATGGAAATGTAACTGCTCCAGTAACGAAACCTGTGTCACTAATACATATATTCTTACCTTGCTCCCCAAGAGAGGTTTTTAAAAGCCTTTGCAATATAAGGAAATCCATGTCACCTATTAGGAATATAAATATTTTTTCCTTCTTTCTCTCTGTGCTAGAAAATATGACACAAAGAGGTGGAATGCTATACCTATAGAGCAATTATCCTCCGCTCATTTTTAATGAGAACTGTTCTGCAGACTTTTGTTCCTTTAGCGACTGCATATTTCCTTCTCTGTCAGTTATCTGTTGCTGGTTTTCCCCTTTTTATCCTCAGTGGATTTCATCTCAGCAATATTGCAACTCTTTCTAAACTTCCTTCTCAGCTGAACAGGGTTTGTTTGTTTGTTTGTTTATTTGTTAGTTTTTCCATTGTGGCTATGGAATCTTCTGTGTTTCTTTAATAATTTTTAAGAAAGACTCATATTTGAAAGCAAAATCTAAACCAAGTTCAGTAAGTACGTTTTTATATACTATCTTATGCCCTCTCTTGGCAGTAAAAGTCAATCCTGGATTGCTTTAGCAAGGACTATAAAAATGTAAATTACTAAGAT
Organism: Ibidorhyncha struthersii; assembly: GCA_013398815.1. Lineage (NCBI taxonomy): Eukaryota > Metazoa > Chordata > Aves > Charadriiformes > Charadriidae > Ibidorhyncha > Ibidorhyncha struthersii. The sequence continues at coordinate 504,775 of VZSZ01004066.1, forward strand.
CTGATTTGGCCTTATTGCCTTAGCTGAGTTCCAACAGTTAAATCTAGAATATATAGCTGCTGAAGCTTATTAATAGAGGGTAATTTACATATTCAGAAGGATGCGGTTGTACTCTCTTTCTCTCAGTTAATGTAAGATGAATGAGAAAAAGCTGCAGAGGACATTTAAATAAGGTTCTGAATTTGAAATTTTTGCCTTCATATAAATTTTTAGATTTTCTTTAGAACTGTATCAGCTCATGGTGTTTCATTCCCCATTTTTTATTTTTTGTAGAGGGTTACCAAGAATGACACATATTTTTTAATTCATCTGTGTTGTAATTTTAGAAAAAATAATTATATAAAGAATTTGGAGCTATTGTTTTGTCTGTTGATCTTTAAAGATTTGATTAAAATGTAATAAAATTTGCAAATCATATCTTTGTGATGTCACAAGGGAAAGGTATATGTATATGAAGAGTAACATTCTATATTTTTGCAGGACTTTTGCAAGATAATTATAGCTTATGTTGCAATTTAGCAAAGTAGAGAAAATTATGGGATTTTTCTATATTAACTGTTCAATATTAGATCCTGATCCAGCCAGTCATGTAAGTGTATATTCTCTGCACATGAGGAGCCAATAGCAAAAGGAATTTACAAGTATACATAAAGAAGATAAGATTATATATTTCACATATTGCATATAGTAGTTGTGTGAGTACTGATATTTTCTTAGTAGTGGTATTTTCTTCCTAAATGGGCATTTCTTTAATTTAAGTTGCTTAATTCCTGTCTATTTTTAGTAGAGAACGCTTGTCTTGTTGGTAGTAATCTGATTGATTTCAATGGGAAGAAGATAGTCTGTGCAAGAAGCTCAAGATGTTAGACAAATTTCATGGTCCAATAAACATAAATTTGACAGATGGAACTTGCTGGCATGGGATCTTTTCAATCTTATGATTCAAAATAGAGCAGACATTTGTGTAGATGCTATCTTCAGTCCAGCTACCTAGAATGGAATTGACAAATACAGTGATATCACATAAACTGTTTACCAGCTGTAGTCAATGATATGGTTTTGATATTGCTGGATATTTGTGGATACTATAGCCAGAAGGAAGAATTGTGTGCAGCTAATCTAATACTACCTAGGTCACAGATCTCATCAAAGGATTCCCGTACCAGGCTCACAGCTTCGGCAGAGCTGCCCAATATATTTCAAAGATACCACTTCTAAAGACTTTGGTGATAAAAAACCCATCAGACCCCTAGGCATCTTCAAGAGGAGAGAAACAGATTGGTAGTAGACAGAATGTACTTTCATTTAAACCATGTGGTGATCTTTCCAGTATCTTGTTTAGATGTTAACTTTTACCATAATAACTGTTCAGTGAGTTTCAAATTAAGCGAATGACTGCAGATCTAACAAGTATGATGAAGCTGCAGATTACAATCCAAATTCTGTGATTAATTCTGTGGCTGTTGGAATTTTTGTGCACGGAAAGACTGTATGATTGGACTTCTTCCTGAGGTAATTTGTTGCCAGTAGACAAAGATGAACAAAATTCAAGCTAAGCCATCTGTACATACATTATTAAAAAAATGAGATAGATGTGAGGCCTAGTAAAACCATGGATATTTAGATTTGTCAAGATGTGCAACAGTACTTGCTAAACATTGTAGAATGAGTTAGTCTAAACTTATTGACATAATTTATCATTTCTCATAATATTAACGTTGAAGAGAATTCAGGTTAATATACCTTGAAAATTTTCCAGAAAACAGAGATATTCTTTTTAAAATTGTCACTAAAACTGCAAAAACTCTTCATACTCTGAAAAGAAAGGACATACATTAAAATATTTGTCAATTTACATAAAATCTTAATTACTTTAAGGGGGGATAATATAATATATAATTATTATAAAACCAACTTGAAATAACAAAATTTTCTTCCTCTTTATTCACATTTATACCATTTATTAATTTTATCATTTCTATACTATGCCATAAAGCTTGTTGTTTGCTGTTCAGAAAATTGATATAGCAGGAGCAAAAAACCAATAGTATTTACAGAAAGCATTTCTATTGTATATTGCACCTCCACTCTATGGGTATGTCATATTTCTACAGATCCATTAGGTGATATCAGGTAACATATATTTTGTACTGTAAATTACACCAAAGGGATCTTTTGTAATGCCCTCAAATTTTTGTTTACAGACAAAAAAGCAATCACAGTCTCTGTCAGAATCATAAAAAAACTCAGCATCGTGCAAGTCACTCAGAAAATGGCATATTACAAGCAATAAGACGGCTGCAGGAACTTTAACTTGCCCATGTTTATTCACACAAAGATCCAGCATCTGTGTCTCATATGAAGAAAACCCACATCTGATACAAGAGTATTTTGTTAAAGGAACATTCTTTGCTACTATAGTTTATGGTATCTTGGTTATATCTCATTCTGACACTTTAATTAGAAACTTAGAGTTTGTGTTTTTATCTTTCCTATTCTGTGATAAATGCAAGTATTAGTTCAGTCACGGTTTCTGAAGGTATTCAGGTACTTCAAGATGCAGACAGTACTGTAGTAGGATTTACACAAGCTCATAGAAACTAATCAAGAATTTAATAGCCAGGTGTTTTTAAAAATCTCACTGGGCAAATATTTGCATTTTTAGCAGCCCCAAAACCCAAAAATCTGAGCTTTATAGGCTCTAGAAGAAAAACAAGGATAATTATTTAATCTTTTAAATTCAGTGAAATTGAATACCCCTTGAAACTTTATTTATTTTGTTGTTTATATCTCTGATTCAGATCACTTTGCTGTTTATGTAGCAGTGCAGTGAGAATCTTCACATGCATTAATGCAATTCAGTGCAATTTATGTTTCATAGTGGCTTTTACATCATATACTCTGAAACCATCAATTTTCTGAATGATAGACCATATGACATTGAACAATGCATGGTAAAGAAAGCATGTTTTCTTTTGGGAGTAGGCAGTTTGTGACATCTTGGAAGGAAAAAGTAGTATATCACATGTCTAGCATAATAAAACAGTCTTTTGATGTTCCTAATACAAAGTGAAAAAAACTAATAAAAATGTGTTAAGATTCAAATATGAAAACCATGTCAGAGATTTGGTTATATAGGTGGATATAACCATACAACCAAAATCAAGGGAGATTTCACTAACTATTAAATTAAAATCTCCTTGTTCCAAAACTGTAGTTCAAAAGTAGGAAAATAAGTTTAGTGATTGGTGGAGGGGTAGTTTGCCTTCTGGTGGGCAGTTAAGTGAAATTTTCTGGCAACATTAAGAGTAAATCTGGTGGATATATTTTCAACAGAATGACCTCAACTGGAAAATATTTTTTGGGGATCATATTATTAATGGGAAAATATCTTTCTGTGAAGAGGTTCCTATGGATAAGTGTGAACTGTTGGTGAATATGAGAAAGGGAAATACCTCAAGATTTAAAATAAGATCCTGGAAAGCAATGATGGAGTTTCAAATCCCTTAGTACAGTCAGGGCAGTATGTTCTACATTGATTATCTGATTACAGGACTATTGAATGTCGTAGGAGGATTTTCTCTCAGTCTCTTCTCTTGAGTTGTTCCATTCTACATAGGATATCCACTGTTCCTTTGGATCAGATTACGGTAATCAATAGAGATTTGAAAGAATCTAGCAAGAAAGATCTTGAACTAGAAAATATCACATCCAGTAATAGTGCTCTTATCCATTTAGTAGTAGGAGATTCCCTTTCAGCTTTTTAGTGAAAAATAGCAAGCTGGTGATTTTTTGTTTTCTTTTTTTTTCTTTTGTAGTTTTGATCACAGCTGTGAGAGATTTTAATAACACTTTATTTCAATAAAGTAGAAATGTTACATTCTGAAATCTCACGTTAACAGCCCCTTAATTCCCCAAAATTCACCTAGTCTCAGAAAAACAATGGCTACGAGGAGGCATTTCATTTATTATTAAATCTGGGTGCTCTGTAGTCTTTGACATTTCATGTAATGTGAAATTGTGCTTTCAAGGTTTCAAGAGTTGGAACACTTAGAGTCCAGTAGGAATAATTTCACTTCTCTTTGCTGCTTTGTTTCTACCTCAGATGAGAATGTCTGAGTGTTCTTTCTTCTCCTAAAATTGGAGAGAGGAAAGGAGAGAAATGGAAACATACTTCAGACAAATGGGGAAACCTGGTACAAGTATCCAAAAGTAAAAGCTTTGCCTGGCTCCATCCATTACAAGACTAGGTATGTTTAATACTTCAGGTACTCAAGAAAAGAAAAGGAATGATATCTTCATTTCTCATGGGCAGATTTGTCTATTCTTAAAATAAAAAAAGAAAAACTACCTTTACAAAGTTGTCAAAATGCTACCTTCCCAAGGAGAATTTTGACCACCTAGTTCCTGAGGTTCACAGATGTCAAATTGTATTTGTTTGCTTTCCAGAACTGTTGAAGGTCATTGCTCTAGATTGATCAGCTGCTGAGAAGACTTTAGCAATGAAATAAAACTCATTAATTGCAGCTGAAACCTGAAATAGATGCCTCGATGACAGTGTGGCTTCTAAATTTTGCTAAGCCTGTCTAGTCCTGTATTTAACTTGTGGGATTCGATCCAACACTCTGTGTCCACACCCTGTGATATTATTATCTTCCACATATCCCGATATACATTTGAGATCCAAAATGGATGACCAGAAAAAAAACAGCTGGAGATAACTGTCATAAAACAGGCACTCTGATAACACACATCTTGAACTTTGATGGGATGATACTGCCTCCACTGATAGAAGGTGTGCATTGTTACAGATATAATAAAAAACTTCCATGAGAGAAGCCCAAAAGTAGAGCAGTTTGCCCAGAGAGCAGGTTGTGCAGCCTCCATCCTTGAAAGTTTCCAAGACCCAACTGGATAAAGGCCTGAGCAACCTGGTCTGACCCTATAGTTGTCCCTGTGCTGAGAAGGGGTTGCACTGGAGACCTCCTGAGGTCCCTTACAGCCTGAATTATCATATGACCTTGTAAGCATCAAGTCTATTTTTACTTTGCAATGGTGCAAATTTCTCCATTGGTGCTGGGTTCCCAGCATTTTGGTCTTGTTGCACAGACACCCACATACAGGTTGTTTAAAACCAAATTATAATTTATAGAAATTTGAATGGGGTAATGCTCAGTGCCTTAAATCAATCCACTGCCTCATCTATGCAGAGGCTAGCTGGGGAACTACCAGTGCACAGTGTGGGTATGCACAGTGCCACAAACCTTGAACACTGCCTGCACTACAGTTGTAATTAAAAAAAAAACTTGGCTTTAATCCTTCTATCACAATTATAAATTCCATTTATTTTGCCACAGTCTTTGCAAAGGATGCATCTTTTATCTTCAAGTAATTTGGATACATACCTTAGTTATACATCTTAGAGTTGAAAGCATACATGCTTTCAGGAGATGTTATTGCAATGTGATACATTTAGGCTTGAAATTATCAGCTCTGAAAATCAAGATGATTTTTTTTGGAGTGCAGCAGATTACCTCTTCTGTGACACAGGGACAAGGAGCACTTACTGCACTCTTTCCATAAGGAATGCTGCACCCTTCATAAGCAGTTTTCATCTGAGAAAGCCCTCTTCACTCCACCCACTGAGAAGAAAGTTCTTTGGAGATATTTTAATATCTTTATTCATATATAACAAAACCAGTGTATTATACATTCAAAATGAGTTAGTGATATTTAACAGAAAAAAAATAATCAAAATGATGAGTTTTATATTTGCACCAGGGAAATAAGACTCTCGAGCTTTTTCAACAATGACCACAGTTTTTTTTCTCTACATGTCCATTCTCAGAAACAGAGAACTGTAAGAACAGACTATGGTGTAGTTGAACTGACTGGCACAAAGAAAGCTGCAATTAGGAAAAGGCATTCTAACTCCATTTTTAGATCACCATGTAATCCACGTTCTTTTACAAGGAAGATTAAAACATCACTTTCTTGCTAATTTTTAAATTAGATGGATAAAATGCAGTCTTTCATATAGCCTGTGGGATATGTATATTCTCTGGGACTATGGGCTCTCAAGGTATCAGATGTGGCTAAAGGCAGGCTAATTGAATGCATTTTTAAGCTTAGTTCATCCTTCTGACTAGCTGAATATAGAGTGCAAAAGGTATTTTATAAAATATTGTATGCTTGCACAGTAATAACAGTTGAGTAATACTCTTCATTACTAATATTGCATCAAAAACAAATCCTAACAGTCATTTTAGTCACAGCTCTTTATATTGCTAAAATAATATAATGAATGACTTTTGGAAATTATTCATAAATACACATGTGAACATTCTCATATTTTAAATTTACAAGTCATCTAATTTATACTGTTATTTCTGAACTATTTCTGCTGGTGTACGCCTTGTATCTTATTTAATGCAACTTTCTCTATTGGTTAACATTACACCTACATTATTCATATTATAGTACCACTCTCACACTGGATGGATTTATTCCTCAGGCTTTATATATGTGTGTGTGTGAGCCATTCACCCTTGACTCTTATTACAGTATTGGAGAGAAGTCAGCACTTTTAGGGTGCCAGTCATCTTCATCTGTTTTCAATGACTGCTTTAGTAGGAGATGAATTACACCCCAAAAATACTCCTTTATCCAGTTGATTTTAAGCATGCAAAAGTTGACTGACTCAGATGTAGATGTTCTCACTGTAAAAGTTGATATTTGATTAGATGTATCACCCACCCCCCCC
>VZSZ01004067.1:13026-26088 GCA_013398815.1 Ibidorhyncha struthersii
TTTTTTATTGAAAACTAAAAATCGAGCTGTTTATAGATGTAAACCCCCCTGACTGACCTGAGGGGGGGGCAGCTCCAGTGGCAGATATCGCTGTACGAGGCATTAAAGCATTTTCTCTGGCTCTGGCTGAGAAGCTTGAGGAATTCGAGTCCTAGCAGGGGTGCGTTTCCCCACAGAGCAGGACCTGCGCACCGAGTCCTGCGGCCCCTGGGGCATGCGGGTGCTTTGCAGGGTTCAGTGCCAGGTGACAGATGCATTGCAGAGTCGTTAGCCGTGTGGTGTCCTGGGGGGGTTCAGGATGGTGGTCCTGCTCAGCCGCCTGCTCCTGCCGATCGCAAATGTGTCTTTGCTGCTCGTTTAGCCTTTGTGCTGTTTTTCTCCTTTCAGCTTGCATGAATCATGGAGAAGTTTGGCATGAACTTTGGAGGTGGCCCAAGTAAAAAAGATCTGCTGGAGACTATTGAATCGCAGAAAAAGCAGCTTCTTCAGTACCAGGTTCGGCTGAAGGATGTCGTCAGAGCCTACAAGAGCCTACTCAAAGAGAAGGAAGCCTTGGAAGCCAGCTTGAAAGTACTGTCCGTGTCTCACGAGGCGGATATTGGCTTGAGCGGTGCTCAGCCTGTGACTGTGGCTAGCTCCAGCTCTTCCTTTGCCGATTCTGCTGATGACAGGAGCTCGGTTCACAGTGAAGATAGCGTGGGGACAGCTACCAGTGCAGACACTGCTGCCAGCATGGCCAGTACCAAGGGTGAACCAGGGCCTGAGGATGATAAGCCCGGAACCGCCACTTCCTCTCTTAAATCAGAAGAGATGAGCGGTTCAGAGAGCGGCGTCAGCACGAGCAGTGGGGATGTGTCGTCTGCTGCTAGCGAGGCTGATAAGAGAGTCCTCCAGCTGAAGACCCAGCTGGCCACTTTGACCAGTGCTCTGTCAACAGTCACGCAGGAGAAGTCCCGCATGGAAGCCTCGTACCAAGCAGACAAGAGAAAGATGAAGCAGGACCTGGATGACGCCATTAAGAAAGCAGAGGACGAGACTGAGAAGTTGGAGACGGAGCTGAAGTCTGTCCAGGAACAGCTAGCCGAGACCAAAGCCCGTCTGATCACGCAGCAGCACGACCGAGCCCAGGAACAGAGCGACCACGCTGTTATGCTGCGGGAGCTACAGAAGCTGCTACAGAGCGAGAGGACTTTGCGCCAGGATGCAGAGCTGAAGCTGGAGGAGACCAGGGAGGTGTTGGCCGGGCGGGCGTGCATAGCTGACCGCGCCGAGGGGTATGAGCTGCAGATCAAGCAGCTGAGCCAGGAGCTGGAAGACCTGAAGAGAGAGCTGCAGGCTGTTCAGGAGGAGAGCAACAAGCCAGACCCCCGGATAGAGGATCTGCAGGAGGAGATGGCCAGCCTTAAAAACCACTTCCATGTGCAGCTGTTGCAAGAGATGAAGAAGGTAATTCCTTGCCTGGGCCCTGGAGCAGCTCACTCTGTGGGATGTATCGGCAGCGACCGGGGCAGGGTTTGAGGCTGGAGGAGCACTAATTCCCCTTCCCAGTCCCACAGAGTCCAAGAGGTTTGAAATAAATGAGAACGTCATGGCTTTGTTTGGTGGGATGATAGTCCCTGAGGAAAACAAAAGCTGTTTTTGATACAGCGTATAAGTCATTAATCAGGGGGTGGTGACCACTGGATTTGGGAGCAGCCTTTGAGATGATTACACGGTGACTGTCCTCCACAGTGTCTGTTGGCTCTGGACACATTACTGTCTGGTGTGACAGTGGCTGGGCTTGGGAGGAGAGACCCTTCCTCTGCCCCGCTATGGCAACAGGTATGGTCTTGTCTCTGTAAAGTGTGTCAGTGGTACAATTACAGGAGTTTACGAAAACTAACCTTCAGCGAAGCTGGAGTGCTTTAGGAAAGGAGAAAGGCTGTAGCCTGTGTGCGTGCAGGGGGAGAGCGAAGAGCTAGAAAGAGGGATGTGGTGGAAAAGAGGAACTCTGTGGGTCGTGGGGCAACGTGCTCAGGGGTTGGTGCCAGTAACCGAATTTCCAGCTGGAAACACTCCAGAACGGGGTCTTCCTCATCTTCTTGCAGTCTGGAACAAGTTTTCGTCTTTTCAATCTATCCGAAGCATCGGGCTAGTTTAGTGCAATTTGCCCCTTTTTTGGAAGTGGTCTCCACCAGCTTCTTACTGACAGAGGTGACGGTGACCGGACTCTGGCTGCGTTTTAGTTCACGACGGTGATTGTCAAGTGCTGCCATTGTCCAGAGTCAGTTGGATCTCAATAGATGTAAAAACTGGGAATACCAGCAGTTTGCTGTAGCTACTCAGAAACCACTGAATTATATTAATATCATTGCAGCAAAGCAGAGGATTTAAGTAAATTGCAGTTAGATGTGTGAAAGCTTTAGAGCACATGCACGTCGTAAAAAAAATCCTGTAGCAGATTGTGACGTGAGTTCGCTGCTTCCCACGCCCCCACACACCTACAGCAATGCAGACAGTGCTGGTGACAGGAGCTCTGCAGAGCAGGGAACAAAAGTAGAGATGCTTTTAGTTTATTTTATCCCCAAATAAGCAAATATGTAGAAAGTCAGTGTGGTGGCTTGTGTAGGATTCTAGGGGAGAGGATGGCCCTGCACTTGTTTGGAGTTCAGCAGAGCAGAATTAAGCCTCCGTGCAAAGCGCCCGCCTCCTGCCCGGAGTGTTGAGCTAATCTGTCCCTCCCTTGTCTCTCTGCTCCCAGACCGCACAGGCAGAGGAGCAGCTCCGCCAGCACGCCCAGATGGAGGAGCGGCGAGTGGCTGACTTGGAGGGCCAAGTCTCCGAAGTGTCCGAACTGCTTGGCAGTTACGAAAAAGCCAAGCAGAAAGACCATGCAGTCATTCAGAAGCTAAAGGACCGCATCGTACAGTTGGACCTGGAGAACAAAACCCTGGCCATCGCTGCCTCCAGCCGATCCCCTGTTGATATTCACGTGGAAGAATCCAATCTTGATGTTAATGTTCTAAAGGATAAAATGGAGAAGCTGAAGAAGCTCTTGCAGGCAGCGGCTAAGAAGAGCCAGCCCGCTCTGGACATCGAGAAGCTGTGTGAGCTGGAGCTGCCAAAGGGCACTGAGGCTGGGGACGGTGAGAAGGCCACTGCTTTGTACTATCAGCAGGAGCTGAAGCAGCTGAAGGAAGAGTTTGAAAGGTACAAAATGAGGGCACAAGTGGTTCTCAAGAACAAGTCGGCCAAAGACGGCAATCTGGCTAAAGAACTGGAGGAAGCTCAAGAGCAGCTGGCTGACCTGAAAGAGAAATACGTTGTGCTTCAGCTGTCCTCTGATGAAATGGAGAAGCAGCACCAGCAAGACATGGAAGCCAAGAAGCAAGAGTTGTCCCAGCTGCAGCAAATTCATAGGCAGGAATTAGAGCGATGCCAGCTGGACTACAGGGAACGGGCACTGAAGCTGGAGGAGGAGATGCACAAACAGCGGGACCGAGCGCTGGCAGTGCTGGCAGAAAAGGACCAAGAGCTGGAGCAGCTGAGATCTGTCACGTTGCCTTATGGGCTTCAAGGATCCAAAAACTACCTAGCGTCGGGGACTGACGTTATTAGCAATGACTCACCAGGTAACGATTCCTCAGAGATTCTCCCCCAGGCTCTTCATCTCTCCGCCACCAGCGAGCCCACCTTCTTCTTGTACGCGGAGCAGCTGGCTCGCAAAGAAGTGGAAATTGGAGCGCTGAGGAAGCAGAAGCACAAGCTGGAAATGCAAGTTCACCAGCTGCAGGAGAAAATCTTGGTTGAGGAGGAGCAGCACCGGGAAGAGGTATCCGCACTTCAAAGCGAAATTGAGAAGAACTTCAGAGATAAGAGCAGAGAGGGAGCCAACCTGGAATACCTCAAGAACATTGTCTATAGATTTTTGACGCTGCCAGATTCTCTTGGTCGCCAGCAGACTCTCACTGCCATATTGACTATTCTGCATTTCAGCCCAGAAGAAAAGCAAACTATTACAAAACAGTCAGCGTACAGCAGCTGGTGGCTTTCTGGGAAGAGATGAGATGGTGGCTTTTATTCCTAACTGCTTTTGCATAGTAACGGGTTTCTGATCGTTCACTAAGACCACTTCACTTGTGGTGCAGCTTCTTTCCAACCATGCAATGGAGCAGCGAGCTTTCAGCAAAGAATTGGGCTTAAACTAGTGCTCTTAGCACTAATTTAAGGTAGAATTGTGCCAACTATTCCACTAGGATCACAGTGCTTTCTTTCTCTCTGGTATGAGAATTTGCTCTGAGTTGGAACTTGATTTTTTTTAAAAAAAAAAAAAAAAAGAGAAGATACTGATGCTTTTTTAAACACAATTTTTAAAAAATCCCTACCTGTCAGGCGTAGGGTGAGGAGCTCCATTAGAGTGGAACTCGCTTGTGTCTTCAAACATCAGACAGGCTTGTGATTCAAAAGATTTAAAGGGCGGGGGAAGCACTTAATACAGTGCTAAAATAGCATAAGACAAAGAGCTGAAAGCCTACAGGAATGATGAGTCTTAACTACCAGCATCATCCAAATGCAGAAAACCTCGAGCAATTTCTCAAAACTTTTTTTTTTTTTTAATCTAAAGCCAAATTTATACCAGTGGATACAGCAGCTCCCCGCAGCACTGGGGATCCTCGGGTGGCACAGCGTGTTGCGGTGTGCTCTCATTACTGACTAGGGATGCTCTCTGCAGTTATCAGTGTTTCCCAGGAAGGAGGAAAGATATCCTAGGTATTTAACAGTTTGAACCCTTGTAGCTGCAGGGATTCCCCACCAGCGTCACACCAGCAGGTGCTGCGCAGCAGTTCTGGTAGAGCAGATCGCTGAGCTTTCTGACCCCGTTTGGGAGGGCAGCCAGGGTGTTGCGGAAAGCAAACTGCGGAAAGGCTGAAACAGGCACGTTGATCCTTCAGGCAGTCATTTTCTGAGTGTTTGGGAGTTTTGATGAAGTTTTGGATGTTCCGGAATGTTTTTTTGGCAGTGAGGCATTGCTTCTGCTGGGATAGGAGCAGCAAGCAGCAGCGAGGGGCAGAAGCTAAGCGCCCTGCGGGCACTGCCTGCGCTGGGCTTGCACTGAGCACCCTGTGAGGATGAAGGCCTGGCCGGCTGCTGCCGGCCTTGAAGTTCTTGAGTAACTTCCTTGCAAATTGTTACGCATGGCAGGAAGGAAGCCAGAACGCTTTGAAACACCTCTGGCTTTGGTGGACCGCAGTCAGCTCCCCACTGGCGTTCCTGCGTTCTGCAGTTGTGCTCTGGGTCTGCCGGCTCCTGACCGCTTAGACCCCGAACGACGGAGCTGAACACCCTGGCTCGGTGGGAAGGTGCCTGTAGTAGGTGTCGTATGAATGGTTGCAGGACTCAAACCAGAGCGTGTGTTTTGAATATCTGCGGGCTGTATGAGGAGGGTCGGGGCCTCGGGGAGCTGTGGCGTGCAGCTGTGAGGGTGCTGGGGGAGCTGCCTGCTCCTGCCCCGGGCTCGCTGCGAGACCAGCGCTGGCATGAGCAAATGCCTCTCCCCTCTGCCGTGGTAGGAACCTGACTTTCCTTTTGTTGTTTGAGCTCTGCACTCGGATTCCTTGAGAGCTGACAGGCTGCAGAAGGGGAACGCGTTGTTTCACCCTCGAAGCCCATGTTTTCACCAGTTCAGAGCAGCAGCTGGCTTTACCCGGTTGACTCCCCTTCGCCTTCCATCTCCCCCCTGCCAGGTTGGTGGTTGAGACAAGGGAAGCAGCCACCCATCTGGAGGGGCAAGCTGGGTCCCTGGGGATCTCCCCAGCCGAGCCCCTGGGTGCTGGGGCCACTAGAGGGCACCCACTGGTTGCCCAGTCCCCAGGGACCAGGCCCCAGGGTTGCAGCACCCCTCCCGCTGCGGGGAGCTGTGTCTCAGGGCAGCTCGCACAGGGGCTTCGGGCTCTGCAGGTAGGAGAGGTTCTGTGGGGTCAGCAGGAAGGGCTTCTCTGTCCAAAATGTTTTCTGCTGCGGTGAACTGCTCCTGAGGTCTGGCGCAGGGTGCCAATGCTTTCTGTAACAAAGGGTATGCAAGGTCAGGAGAAAAAAAAAAAACCAAACGAGCATGCCAGCTATTGTGTGTCCGGCACTGCCTGTTGGCATGAAGTTACCCGACATGGGAAGAAGGAGCATCTCGGCAAGGCCGGAAGAGCTATGCTGGCTGGATCTGCTGGAAAAGCGCCCATCAGGAAGTGTTCGTGCTGATACTTAAATGGTCACTACTCTCTTAAAACCGGGCAGAGGGATGTTTTGCTTCCAGAGATGTTGGGTGGTTGCCTGCAGCCCTGGGAACCGGCTGCTCCCAGCTGTGTTTTTACTGACGCTTCTAGAGCTTTCTCGTCTGCGTAGGCAAAAATCTCACTTGAGTTTTGTTTTCATGCACCTGCTTTGTTTTTTAATTAAAGCTTGGCTGCTAAAGCACAACTTCCCAGTCCCAGAGTACAGGGGAGGTGTTTGTAAACACCAGCATTAAGTCTTGTTTTAACAATCCCCGGACCTCTTGCAGGTCCTGGGGCCGAGTTAACAAACAGGTTGACTGAGCAGCTCTCGATACCGGAGAGATCTCGGTGCAGCCTGCGCAGCTCTTCGGGCGGGAGCTGCTGCTCCTCTGGGCAGCGCCGGTGCCTTGGCAGCTCGCGCCGGCGCGGCCGCGTTGGTGAACTGTTGCTGCTCAGGCTGGACAAGCCCCACTGCTCAGTGCACAGTATCTGCTGCTCGCTCTGGAGTGCGCGGTCCTTGCACGGCTGCAGCTTTGCAGCTGCTGCTGCTCTTTTACCGGAGCGTGCCCCGGCACACGTGGTGAGGCCAGCACGGTGCACACTGGTTTTCTCGCAGAGGAAGCGGGCTCTGAGAGGCTGCAGGAGCCGAGCGGGGCTTCCTGGCCGATGCACCCTTCCTCTGCAATTCAAGCACCCGGGATGCGCAGAGAGCTTCAGCAGCTGAGCAGGACGGAGTCATTTCTCCTCTCAGGGCTGTGCCGGCAGTCCTTGTCCTGTCAGTGGCCGAGTTCCCTGGAGTGTGCGCCACAAATCCCACCTTGCTGAAGGCAAGGGCAGTGCTCCGGCTAATGCAACCCTCGGTGCCAATTTCTCTTCAAATATCCTCAGGGAAAACATGCCCCAGGCAGAGCCTGTGCCTGCTGGGGGTCTTGGGAGGGGATGACAAAGCCAAGCAGGCAGCAGTTCCCCGTGCTGGCATGGGCACTGCCTCTGCGCAGAGGCCAGGCTGAGGGCACCGGCGGTTGGTCCATCACAGGATCCACATGCTGCTCTAATGGAGGCAACGAGCTCAAAATTGGAGAGTTTGTTCCAGTTTGTGCTTGGTCTCGGGCTCCTCGGGTTTGAAACGCTTCTCAACGATACCAGCGTTGGCTCAGCCAAGGGATCTCCTGGGAAGAGCCCGGTCTCTGGTCCCAGTTTGGAAAGGTTGAATCAAGCAGTGCCTCTGAAACCACGGGGGTTGCTCAAAGTCTTAACCTGCAGCAGCAGGAGCCGGTCCCACAACGCCTGAGGGTGATGAGGCTTCCTCCTGCTTCAGCTTCGCTGCCCCGGCTGCAAGCGGGTCCCTGTTCTGCCGTTGCTTCGTGCTCTTCTGGAAGAGCCTCTGCCTGGAGAATGAAGTAACCCAGAAGAGACCCCAAGCGGTGGCAGTTTTGTGACGGTTGTCTGATGCAGCGGGACAGACTCGGCTGTTCCAGGAGCACTGTGAGATGGCTCTTCCCCACCCGCAGCTCTGGGTTCCTCCTACGGCAGGAAAAAATGCCAGCCAGGCTGTGGAGAGCCTGGCTGGTGGGAGGTGATGGTGAGGGGGACCAAAACGGGGTCCAGCTGGGAATGTGTGGAGCCGCTGCTCAGTGACCGGCGGGGTTTAAGGAGCGTTGCATCACCTGATGGAGGGAAAAAGGAGCAGCTCCAAAGGAGGCAGCTGTGGGGGAGCGTCTCCAGGAGCTGCCAAAGCATGGTCCTCTGCATTGCCGTTGACCTTGTGCAGCTCTCCCAGTGCCATTCCTTTCTCTGATCCCCTCCAGCCTCTCTCCCTGCTCCTCCTTCCCCCAGACCTCCCCCCACATCCCTCCCTCTTCCCCCTCTTCAGTCTGCCAATACCCCTGAAATTAAAGTTAAAAAAAAAAACAACTGTTTGAAGCATAACTCTGCTCGCTGTTTGGTGACCTGGGGTTTAAGTGGTGAGCCCTGCCTGGGCTGGCTGCCGCCGTGTGCTTACCCAGCACGTCACTCCCTCGGCACGCTGCCACAACCGGCAAGGCTCGGTGCTGGATGCTTTGCCGGATGGCCGAGCCTCTTGCCCACAATGCTGGGGGCTGGCAGAGCCACAAGCCCTGGCTGCTGACTGCGGTGTTCTCCTCCTCTGGCCTTGCAAAAACTGTGTTTGAACAGATGTAAAAAACCCTAAATTTTTGGGCTTATGAATTTGACCTGCTCTTACCGATACATCATTGGGATGCAGGAGCATCTCCCGGAGGTGCCCGTGTGGCACCATGGCAGGTACGAAACACCCCGCTCTGCCTTAGGGACAGCGTTCGGTGGACGGGCAGAGGTGTTCGAGCACAAAGGAAATGTAGAGAGAAGGTTGGGTTTTCTGGGTGTTGGTGATCCTTGTCCGCACGCTTGAGTGAGAATTATTTTACAGCAGTGCGGTCGCTGGTAGGACCCGGGGGTCTGGCTGGGCCTGGGCGGTGCTGGGCATCACTTGGCCCAGGGAGATGTTTGCTGGCTTATCAGAAAACCCTTGCTTTCAAAATTATGGAAAAATTATCAAAACTCTTGATTTCCTGAGGTCCCGGTGAGTACAGGAATGCAAATACTTCTTTCCTGCACCCCCAGTCCCGTTTCCGTGCCTGCGAGTGGATGCGGAGGCGCTGGGCACCGAGAGCTGCCCCCCTTCTGTCCCCACGGCCCGCGAGGCTGCGGGGGCTCAGCACGTCGGGGGAGAGGCAGTGCCACTGCGGAGGGGGTCTCGCTCAGCCCTCGGGGGTCAGACGCCCTCTGCTCCAGCGGTGTGTTATATTTGCTGCTGGTATGTGAGAAAAGCCCCTCCTTTGCCCTCGGAGGGGGTTTGCGCAGCCGGAGGGACGCGGTGGCGTGGGCTGGAGCGCTGGGGGCAGCGAGCTCAGCCCTGCTCCCTGGGGACCCCAATGCGGTGTCACACGAGCACCCTTTCCCCACGCTCAGTACATTTTTACCAGCGTTTCATGCATGTCGACGCAGTCGTGTGCCAGCTCCTGCCGCATGCAGCCCGCTCCTTTGCACCATGTCTGAGCCCCCTGTGCCGTTGGGGACCGTGGCTGCCGTTGCCCTTCCCGGCGTGGTGGCAGCCTGTCCCGGCTGGCGCCTGTCCCCCCGCCAGCAGCCTTTCTGCTGCTCTCGGCGGCGTCTGCCCTGCGCGTGTGGGCTCCCAGAGCTTTCTGCTGCGAGCAGCCGGTGGGGCCACATCGTGGCCGCATCCTGCAGGGGCACCTGCACTGAGCCCTCCTGTCGCCCCGGCCCTGCTCGTGCCCGGGCTCCTGGTGTGGGCAGAGCGGCCCTCCCGCAGCACGCCGGCACCGTCTGCGGTCCCGGCACTGGCCGTGGCTCTGGGGCTCACCTCGCACAGGCTTCCTCTGCCTCACTGACACCTTTCCTGTGCCTCAGTTTCCCTTTTTAGCGAGGAGAAGTCTGCCTGCGCCTGCAGCAGCAGCTGCGGGCATGCCCTGCACATGCTGGTTTGCGGCGGGCAGCCAAGCAGGGGATGGAGAAGGGCCGTGCTCACGTCTGCAGCCCTGGTGCCCACGGGGAACTGCGTCTCCCGCTGCGTTCTCGCTGCCCGGCGTGCAGGAGGGAGGTGCGAAGGAGGCTGCGGCACATTCACCTGGACGCTGTAAGCACGAGGAGCTGATCCCCTCCCGGCTTGCACATAACAGCCCGCAGGTCCGTGGGGAAGCTCCTGCCGCCCCGGCTGGGCAGGTTCCTCCGGCTGCAGTGCGCGGGCAGAGCCGCCGCCGTGTCCCCGCAGACGGGGTGTGGAGTGAGCCCAGCCGGCAGCGATCGCAGGAGCTGCTCCGGTGCAGCCGGCCAGACCCCGGGCTGTGCCTGGTGGCAGAGAGGCGACGGGAAGGCGCTCGGCTCTGAGCCACTTGGTCATGGCGAACAAAGAGGATCAGCCATCGGCTCTCTCGGATAACCAGGTAAAGGGGTGTGCCTGCGGGAAACCCTCCATGGAGATCTGGGAAAGCCACTGCAGACCCTGCTCAGGCCTCCCCTGCGTGCCCCGGCCGAGGGGGCTTCCCTCGAGCTGGAGATGGGGGGCGATGCCATGGGGTGCCGGCTGCAGCAAAGGGGTCCCGGCTCTGCGGCCCGATCTGGGCATTTCCCAGGGCGGCTGCTGTTGCTCCGCTGTCTCGGCGTGACTCACCGGCCCTGGGAGCCGTCTGGCTCCGGCAGTCTCACTGGTTCCTCCGTGACAGCCCTACATCTGTGAGCTGCTCTCAGCAGCACTGCCCGGAGCGGGACGCGGCTTCTTGGCGCTCCCCAGCCCCGGGCGAGGGAAACCCGGGCGCTGCGACGAGGCAAGCTCCGGGGGCTGCGGCAGGGAAACCCCCTCCTGCAGCCGCCACCGAGGGGCCCGTCCCACACAGCAGCACCGCGGGGCTGCCAGGGAACCGGCCGCCGGCCCCTCCACTTTGCCCGCCAAGGGCTCCAGCCCCGGGCAGAGCCTCTCGAGGAAGACACGTCTTTTGCCTTGGCTTTGCCCACTCTGCGGTGACATGCGGGCACTGGCCTTCAGCCAGGGATGCCCAAGGGAGTGAGTCCAGCCATGCCTGGAGCTCTGTGTCCTCCCACACCGTGGGGCAGCCGAGGGTCCCGCTTTGTCCCCGCTGCGGGACGCCCGAGCTCCTCTCGATCTCTCTCCCTCAGGTGTTCGTGCTGACGTGCATCTACCTGCCGGCCTCGCTGCTGAGGTGGGTTCTGCCCCCCCGGCCCTTCGGCCATGGCTGTGCCCTGCGGCGCTGTGGGGAGGCAGCAGCTGTAGCGCTGCCTGCACGTGGCCTCTTGTCCTACCCGCACCCCGCTCAGTCCCCGGACATGGGGCGTGGGGATCCAGCCTCGCACCGACCCGCATCTCTGCCCCGTCCCGTTCCCTCGGCAGGGAGGGGACCCCCCCGACCCGTGCCAGCCCCTGCCAGTCTCTGGGGAAGCTGAGTGCGGGATCCCCAGTGGGATGGGGTCAGCGGGAAGCCACCGTGCTTGGGGCACCGACAGCTCTGCTCCACCGGGACGTTAACCCCCGGCCCGGTCTCTTCCAGCCTCCTGGGCAGCGGATCCATCCTCGCTGTCACCTCCCGGCGGAGGCGATGCTGCCACATCCAGGTGGGTGCCCGTCGTGGTTTGGGAGCCACGGGCTTCCAGGGACACACGGACGGGTTTCGGCCCCAGCTAAGCCTGAGGCAGAGCTGGACCAGCGCTGCTGCTGCTGGGCTTAATGCACAGTGGGGGCTGGAAGGGGGGGTAGGAGGTGCAGGACCCTCACACCAGCCTCCCCGGAGAGCAGCCGGCCCTAGCTGTGCTCCTGGCCAGCCCGGGGAGGGACGTGGCCGCGGCAGCTCTGCAGAGCCAGGGAGAGGCTGCTGCCGCTGGGGTGACACTGCCAGCCGGAGCTAACACCGTGTCCTGTCCCCCAGCTTCGCCCCCTTTTCCTCCTCGCCCTGGCAGATTTCCTGGCCGCCGCGGTGCTGCTGGGCACAGCCACCATCCAGCTGCTGCCAGCCCCGCTCTTCATCCCGGCATATGCTGCCTGCCCCTACGGACGGATGCTGGCCACGGTAAGGCGTCAGCTCACACCACGGGGCCAGGCATCTCCTCCTCCTCTACCGCTGGGAACAGCCAGGATGGGGCTGCGGGCTGGAGCGTCCCTGGGGAAGTCCCGGGGTTATGAACTGTTCCTCCTACCAAGAAACCGCTCCTCTTCTACCGTCACTGTGCTGAGCCCCCAGGCTGGTTCCTCGGGGAAATGTGCCCAGTGTTCCCCCCCAGCCCCAGTGAGAACAGCACCGTGTCCCCCCGCAGCATCCCTCTTGCCTCCGCCGTGCCGTGCCACCAGCTCCGGCATGGCGAACCCAAACATAGCCGCTCACGTGCCCCACAGCAGAGCAGAGTGCGGCTCTCCTGGTGCAGATGTGCTCTCCCCTCAGTGCCCAAACTCACACAGTGCCTGCGGCTCCACCGGCTCCTCCTGCACGGACCCCGCGGCGAGCAGTGCCACCAGGCTCATCCCGCTGGCGACGGGGCCTTTGCCTCAGCCACACACAGGGACAGGGACCAGGAGGGGCTCAGCACCGCGGGGACGGCTCCGCTCCGCTGTGCACGTACCGGCCTGCCCAGCTGCGTCGTGCACAGGGTGACCACCAGCGCGGTTGAGGGTCTGCTGACAGGACAGAGGGGCAGAGCCCTCTCTGTGACACCTGGAGCCCAGCACGGACAGACGGACGCGGGCGGTCAGTGCTGCTGCAGCAGAAAGGCCCCCCGGTCCCCCTCCCCGGGGTGGGCGCAGGGACATCACGAGGCCATTTGATTTTGATGCTGTGTCTCGGTTGCTCCTGGCACAGCTCTGCTGGGGGGACAGCGGGGACGCCAGCGTGCAGGGCGCGAGGAGGGAAGGGGGAAGGAGCCTTCGGGGTGCGGGGCACAGCAGGAGCCTGCTCTCCCTCTCCTCTCCCAGACCTTCTATGCAGTCTCGTTCCTGATGGTTGTTGTCTACGCGTATGAAGCCTACCGCACCGTCCGCGGCGGGAGAGCCTGGCACGTCGCAGCTCTGCAGGTCAGTGGCCCTCAGCTGTGGTGCTGCCGAGCATCGCCCTTCCTGCACCCATCTGGTCTGGGGCCCGGGGAGCAGCAGGAGGATCCGAGGGCAGCCCCTGTCCCTGGGTGTTAGTGGCTTCCCCTGCACCCTGCGTCCCGGCGGAGCGGGGCTGGAACCTCAGGCTGCTGCGCGACCTGCAGCCGCGGGTCACCGGTGGATTCCTCCCCACAGGAGAGGAGCGGG
>VZSZ01004067.1:26129-45303 GCA_013398815.1 Ibidorhyncha struthersii
GTGCCCTGCGGCGCTGTGGGGAGGCAGCAGCTGTAGCGCTGCCTGCACGTGGCCTCTTGTCCTACCCGCACCCCGCTCAGTCCCCGGACATGGGGCGTGGGGATCCAGCCTCGCACCGACCCGCATCTCTGCCCCGTCCCGTTCCCTCGGCAGGGAGGGGACCCCCCCGACCCGTGCCAGCCCCTGCCAGTCTCTGGGGAAGCTGAGTGCGGGATCCCCAGTGGGATGGGGTCAGCGGGAAGCCACCGTGCTTGGGGCACCGACAGCTCTGCTCCACCGGGACGTTAACCCCCGGCCCGGTCTCTTCCAGCCTCCTGGGCAGCGGATCCATCCTCGCTGTCACCTCCCGGCGGAGGCGATGCTGCCACATCCAGGTGGGTGCCCGTCGTGGTTTGGGAGCCACGGGCTTCCAGGGACACACGGACGGGTTTCGGCCCCAGCTAAGCCTGAGGCAGAGCTGGACCAGCGCTGCTGCTGCTGGGCTTAATGCACAGTGGGGGCTGGAAGGGGGGGTAGGAGGTGCAGGACCCTCACACCAGCCTCCCCGGAGAGCAGCCGGCCCTAGCTGTGCTCCTGGCCAGCCCGGGGAGGGACGTGGCCGCGGCAGCTCTGCAGAGCCAGGGAGAGGCTGCTGCCGCTGGGGTGACACTGCCAGCCGGAGCTAACACCGTGTCCTGTCCCCCAGCTTCGCCCCCTTTTCCTCCTCGCCCTGGCAGATTTCCTGGCCGCCGCGGTGCTGCTGGGCACAGCCACCATCCAGCTGCTGCCAGCCCCGCTCTTCATCCCGGCATATGCTGCCTGCCCCTACGGACGGATGCTGGCCACGGTAAGGCGTCAGCTCACACCACGGGGCCAGGCATCTCCTCCTCCTCTACCGCTGGGAACAGCCAGGATGGGGCTGCGGGCTGGAGCGTCCCTGGGGAAGTCCCGGGGTTATGAACTGTTCCTCCTACCAAGAAACCGCTCCTCTTCTACCGTCACTGTGCTGAGCCCCCAGGCTGGTTCCTCGGGGAAATGTGCCCAGTGTTCCCCCCCAGCCCCAGTGAGAACAGCACCGTGTCCCCCCGCAGCATCCCTCTTGCCTCCGCCGTGCCGTGCCACCAGCTCCGGCATGGCGAACCCAAACATAGCCGCTCACGTGCCCCACAGCAGAGCAGAGTGCGGCTCTCCTGGTGCAGATGTGCTCTCCCCTCAGTGCCCAAACTCACACAGTGCCTGCGGCTCCACCGGCTCCTCCTGCACGGACCCCGCGGCGAGCAGTGCCACCAGGCTCATCCCGCTGGCGACGGGGCCTTTGCCTCAGCCACACACAGGGACAGGGACCAGGAGGGGCTCAGCACCGCGGGGACGGCTCCGCTCCGCTGTGCACGTACCGGCCTGCCCAGCTGCGTCGTGCACAGGGTGACCACCAGCGCGGTTGAGGGTCTGCTGACAGGACAGAGGGGCAGAGCCCTCTCTGTGACACCTGGAGCCCAGCACGGACAGACGGACGCGGGCGGTCAGTGCTGCTGCAGCAGAAAGGCCCCCCGGTCCCCCTCCCCGGGGTGGGCGCAGGGACATCACGAGGCCATTTGATTTTGATGCTGTGTCTCGGTTGCTCCTGGCACAGCTCTGCTGGGGGGACAGCGGGGACGCCAGCGTGCAGGGCGCGAGGAGGGAAGGGGGAAGGAGCCTTCGGGGTGCGGGGCACAGCAGGAGCCTGCTCTCCCTCTCCTCTCCCAGACCTTCTATGCAGTCTCGTTCCTGATGGTTGTTGTCTACGCGTATGAAGCCTACCGCACCGTCCGCGGCGGGAGAGCCTGGCACGTCGCAGCTCTGCAGGTCAGTGGCCCTCAGCTGTGGTGCTGCCGAGCATCGCCCTTCCTGCACCCATCTGGTCTGGGGCCCGGGGAGCAGCAGGAGGATCCGAGGGCAGCCCCTGTCCCTGGGTGTTAGTGGCTTCCCCTGCACCCTGCGTCCCGGCGGAGCGGGGCTGGAACCTCAGGCTGCTGCGCGACCTGCAGCCGCGGGTCACCGGTGGATTCCTCCCCACAGGAGAGGAGCGGGTGCCTGGAGAGCGTGTGGCAGTCGCTGCCCTACATCCTGGCCTGGTAGGTGCCAGTCGCCGTCAGCGGCCTCTCGCCACTCCGCACAGGGCTGCGGCACAGCGCCCGCCAAGACGGACGCGCTCACCTCCGCTCTCCCTGCAAGGCTGGTGCCGGCGCTCACCTTGCTGGGACAGCTGATCGCCCGTGGCACCTCCATCACCGACATCGCGCCAAGACCCATCGAGCCCATCGTGCCATGGAAAGGGAACCGCTCCAACGAGACCTACAGCCTTTACTGCTCCAGGTACCCCGACCCTGAGGGGAGAGCCAGGGGTGGGCACCCCCCTCCCTTCCCAATGGGCTTGGGCACACTGCTGGGTGGTGAAGGCTTTGGGGTGGGGGAAGGAATCAAAAAATGCCCCCAGGGAGGATACCACGGCATTAGGGGACCGCCACCAGCATCCTCTGTCCTTTCAGCTGCCTGCTCCTCATCCACTGTGCCCAGGATATCTGCTACAAGGTGAGCGCTGCCGCGTGCCCGTCCCTTCTCCCCCTCCAGCAGACCCCAATGCTGCCCAGGGCGGGTGGGCTCAGAAGGACACTGGGAAGGCAGCGGGTCCGCGATGCGTGGGCAGATGCTGCCGGAGGGTCGGGGCAGGGGTGTCCCTGCTCCAGCAGAGGCAGAGGGGCAGCTCCCAGCCCTGGCGCTGGCTGCTCCCGTGCCGTGGGGCTTGTGGCATGGCTCAGCCCCTGTGGAAGGAGCTGCTCGGGGCAGGGCTGGCGCATGGCCCCGCTGATTTCCCATTGCCTGGCAGTATGCAGGTAGGAAGGATGTGGGCCTGGAGGGGAAAATCATCTTCTTCTTGTACCTGCTGCTAGTGCTCAGCTGCTGCACGGTAAGCCATCGGCACAGCGGGGTCCGGCCGTAGCAGCCAGCATGCCCCGGCTGACGCCGCTCTGGCCGCCCAGCTCCTGTACCGCAGGGTGAAGCTTTGGTGCCGGAGGAACGCCGCGGCGCCTTTGCTGACCCTGGAGAAGGACGGCTTTGCAGGCAGGAGCATCCGCAGCGTCAGCAAAGTCTCTCACTACTTCCAGCTGGTTTTTCTGCTCTGCTGGGCTCCAGGCAAGTCGGGGTGGGGGGGATGGCATGCGGCTCCCGCAGGCGCGAGCCACCGCAGCGCCCGCTCCAGCCCCTTTATTCCTGGGCTGAGACAGCACCCAGGCCCGAGAGACGAGGCTGAGATTGAATGACTGCAAAGCCTGCGGGTGGCTGTAGGACACCACGGCTGGGCAGACCCATTATGAGAGGACAGCCAGCCCCGATCACCCCCATCGAGTCTGACCGGCGGCCGGTTTAGCCCACTCTGCTCTGACAACGACGACAGGCTTTTCCAGCGGCTTTTCCTGAGCCAGAGGGTGGCTCATGTTTGATGGACCTGCTTTTAATCAATATCTCATCCCTTTGGGGGCTCACTTATGCTCTCAGCCTTACAGAAACTTGTGGCAACGAGTTCCCCAAAGTCCTTGGGCAGCGTGTTGGGAAGGACCGTGTTGTACCCATAACGTGCTTGTCCTGCGCAGCCCCCTGTGCCGTGGGAAATAGAGCATGACAGGGGAAGAGCATTTGCCACTTGGAGAGGGAAACTCCCGATGAAGGGTTGTCAGAGAGAGGGAGACCAAGGAGTGTCCTTCTTTTGTCTTCCATCCACAGCCTTCTTCCTCACCCTCCTCTCCTTCACCAGCATCAAACCCGGCTCAGTCTTTGTCCTCTACATTGCTACAGTACGTAAAACTGGTTTCCTGCACTCCAGAGTTGGGATGTTTGTCCCCATCAGACGTATGAGTGGTGATGGGGTGGGGTGGGGGGACCCCAGTGGGACAGGGCCGGCGGGGGGGCTGTGCTGCAGTGGCAGGGCTGTGGGAGTACTCCGGTCCCCACTGACCAGAGCGATGCCTCCCTGGGCTGGGTGAGCTCTGTGGGTGCCACCAGCCCGCGCTGGTGACACTCCACCAGCTGCCACCCGGGATGGGCACAGGGCAAAGGCACCGGGTTGCCGGTGGCAGCCATGGTCCCAGCCGGGCTCTTCCCCCCGGTTTGGTGGTTGGCGTTTCGCTCCTCATCTCTGCCCAGGTGTTTGCCTTGGTCTAGTTGACCACGCCAAGAGGAAGGCCACCTCCTGTGGTGTCCCCCTGCCTGTGTGCTCCCACGGGCTGGTGCCAGGCGTGGGGAGGGCGATGGGGTTCACAGCCCAGGGGCAGGTAAAGGCAGCGCTCGCCCCTGCCCTCTCTCTCTCACAGGCCCTGACCGTCTCCCTCCAGGGCTTCCTGCACAGCCTGGTCTACGGCTGGCTGAGGCAAAACTTCCGTCGGGAGGCGGTGGGTGAGAGACCCTCCCTGCAGCACCACCAGGGCCTCAAGGCGTTCTACGATGAGTCCCTGGGGGCCGTTCCCTAAGCTGCCACCTCCTCCGCACTCGCACATCCCCGTCAGTTCCCCGCAGCCCAGCCGTAGCCAGGCAGGATCTCTCTGGGCTTGGCCCCCGGTGCCTGGGAAGGTTGGAGGGAGGCGTGGGCAGGTTTCTGACAGCGGTGGGGGGCTGCAGTGGTTCTGCCACGGTGGGCAGCCCACCCGTAGCCCCTCGCTGCTGGAGGCAGCCCGGCTTCCCACCCCCTGCACCATGCAGATGGCAACACCACGAGCAGTGACCGCAGGGGAGATGGTGCATGGGCGATGGGATGCGTGCTCTCTGGAGGAAGGATGCCCCTGTTTGGCACCGCAAATGACTCAGCTGTTGGCAGCAGCAGCGCTCTGCAGGCTCACGAGCATTCATGAGCCATGGGAGGAGGCTGGTGGCACACGGACAATTTGGCAATCCCAAGACCTTCCAGCAACTGAGCAGCGATGGCGAGTACCCCGGGGAAGGTGGCGGTTCTGTTTGGCTTGGTCTTGTTCCAGTTCCGCTTTCTGCCAGAGAGCAATCCAAATTCCTCTGCAGGGCTGGGGAGAAGGCGCTTACAAATAAAGGTGCTATGGTTGAGGTGCTCCTGCGCTTCGCTGCTGTCAGATAAGTAACAAACTTAGAGAAATTTTTCGCTTTGAGGGTGGTGAGGCACTGGTGCAGGGTGCCCCGAGAAGCTGTGGCTGTCCCATCCCTGGAGGTGTTCAAGGCCAGGTTGGACGGGGCTGGGAGCACCCTGGGCTGGAGGGAGGTGTCCCTGCCCAGGGCAGGGGGTTGGAACGAGATGATCTTTAAGGTCCCTTCCAACCCAAACCATTCTATTATTCTAAACGGGCGGTTCTTGCCTCATTCCTCCCTCGGGGAAGGCTCTTGGCCAAGGCCATGTCAGCAGTGATGAAGGAGTCATGGCTGGCGATGATTCTGCCCCCACAGCCTCCTGCCGGGCCCCAGCTTCTCCACCATCACGTTAAAATCAGCCCAAATGCTTGTTCACACCACCTTTACTTCTGGGGTTGGGAGTGCTCCAGCACCATCACCCATGTGAAGACAAACCCTCGGGGGGTGTTGGTGGGGCCACACTCACCGCCGTGGTGTCACCAGCTAGCACAAACATCACGTAATGAGCATTTGGAGACCTCAGGCCCAGGGAAAATAGCTCAGGGCAAGAACCAGGGTGCCATCGAAAGCTGCCGAGGCTGGGGATGGAGACGGTGCTGAGACAGGCTCAAGTACCATGAGCAGAGGGCTGCGGTGGGGTGGCGGGGGGACACGGGGAGCTGCCGCACAGGGGAGGAGGCAGCACAGCCCAACCAGGCGCTGAGTTGGCAGAGGCTCCTTCCAGTCTGTCTACTGGAAGCGTCCCATCTGCCACCCATCAGCGTGCTCTTCAGTGACTGCTGGGACTCCTGCGCCAGCAGAAATGGAGGTGAGGAGGGGGCGAGGAGTCAGAGTCATTGAAACGGTGGTTATTGCCAGCAGCACAATGCAGACGTTGCCGGGGGAGGACAGGAACAAGGTCCCAGGCTCTTGGTACTGGCACGTGAACCAGGACTCACCAACAGGGCAGAGCAGAAGCGCCCGCTGGAAGATGAGGGGGGTAGAGGGAGAAACGGACAGAGCGTAGAAGCCTAGGTAGGAAAGTGAAAAGGACAATAATGGGTGTGATCTGCAGGAAATAGGATCCGACCTCCTTGGGAGGAATGCAAAGCTAAACACACATAGTCGAGAGCAATAATACCTGAAGGAGGATGTTTGGGCTGTTGAGGAACGGCTACAAGACGAGCCAGCGGCTGCTGAGCACTGCAGAAGAGAAGGGTGTGCGCTCATGCACCCACCCAGCTCCCGGCGCACCCCCGGGCGCTGTACGACCTGTATTGGTACAGAAGACGACGCAGTAGGGGAAGGCAAACAACTGGTGTGGTGTCAGGGCAGGACCGTGCACCCGCGTAGGATGGGAGGGATGAGTCGCTGCCGGGCAGCACAGCCAGCGTTTGCCTGGGCGTAGCACAAGTCACGAGGCCGAGAGGCTGTGAGCACCCTCAGCTTCCTCCTGCGGGTACCAGGTGAGCACCCTGAGTGTTTGTGGTATGGCCGTGGTGGTTGGGAGAGAAAATAATTAGGCTGAGGCTCGCTAGGAGAAATACTGTGAGGGCTATAGGGGGCAAAGGCTCTGCAGGGAGAAATCGGAGCAAACAGTCGGGGCAGAGAGGCGGAGGTGCACAGTGATGGGCAGGACAAGTTGGGTCGACCTCAGATCCCACTCCAGCGGGTTCCCAGAGGAAAGGGAGGGCTGGAAAAGGGGAAGGAGGTTCAGGGAGCAGAAGAGAGGCAAACCACAAGACTATGAAAACACGGGTGGTGCTCTCCATCTCCTCAGCAGCACCACATTTCTGTGGGAAACGCCGCTGGATGAGCGTGGGGCAGGCGCAGAGCCAGCGCTGCAGGTTGGGCACCATCAGGGCACGCAGCGGCAGGGCCACCCCGATCCCAAGCCAGTGAAAGGGAAGGAGACAACCCAGTGCCTCCAGAGGGTGTTGAAAGCAAGAGCAGCTGGCCAGGATGACAAAAAGCCAAAAATAACCAGATAGAAAGAGGTGAAGCGCTGGATCCAGGAGTGCCAGTGTATTCGGAGAACCAAAACCCACCAAGGACAAATCCATTCTTGAAGGAATCAGAGAATCATAGAATAGTTTAGGTTGGAAGGGACCCCAAAGACCATCCAGTGTCCCCCCTGCCCTGGGCAGGGACACCCCCCCCAGCCCAGGGTGCTCCCAGCCCCGTCCAACCTGGCCTTGAACACCTCCAGGGATGGGGCAGCCACAGCTTCTCGGGGCACCCTGCCCCAGGGGCTCACCACCCTCAGAATGAAAAATTTCTTCCTAGTATCTCACCTAAATCTCCCCTCTTCCAGTTTGAAGCCATTCCTCCTTGTCCTATCACTACGTGCCCTTGCAGTAGCAGTGACGTAGCTGGGGGGGTAGAGAGAAAACAGTGCACAACAGCGTCAACCAGCACACAGGAGCCAAAAGGACTCAACTGGGTACAAAGGGGAGGGAAAAGATGGCAGCCTGCAGTGAACCCAACCTCTGAGATGCTCAGGATCCGTCTGCCCAAGCGGCGCAGGCAGGCAGCTGCTCCCACGGCTTCCGGCCGCAGGACCCTCCACCCCACGCAGTGTCTGCGCTGCAGCTGCCTCCGACGTGCCGTGCCGGGGGTAGGGCAGAGGGATGCTCAGCAGCAGGCGGGGGCAAGTCGCCCTTTGCAAGGCTGGGCTTAGTCAACCCTATGGAGAAGTCTCCCAAAGGAGAAAGGGGCCTCCACGCCGACCGAGAGCCCCAGACGGACGTCTAATGGAGACTGATGGCCATGAGTGACCAAGCTCAACAGCACCTCTGCACAGAAACCCCACTCCTAAACAAATAAATCTACTAAGACCCCAAAACAGGACACAGCTTGGCTTAATTTTTTTTTTAACTAATATTTTCTACTATACATTAGTGCTTCGGTCCACCACAGTCACTGCAGAGCTATTGCACGGACGCACACACGGACTCTATGTACAGACTATACACTGTACAGGCAGGGCTGCCACGAAGGAGCGTGGTACAGAATTCCTTACGACGGGCACAGACAGCCGTGGCTCCTCGCTTGGCCGCTTCCAGGCTGGAGGCGGCGGGAAACCGAGCAGCCTCCCGCTGTCCCTGCACTGGCCCTGCCCAGCTCCGGAGGGGAAGATGCAAGAAAGGCTGAGGCACCTCCGAGTCTCCCTGACACCTCCCCGGCACCGAGGCAGCGCAGCAAGGGGCAGGGACTGCTGGTGAAGCAGCACGGCTTCCACCCCGCCAGCACCGGGGCCACGACAGGTTTGTGGAGGGCTCGGCTGAAATGCTGAACTCTCCCACCACGGGCAAAGGGACGCTCCAGGGCCACTTACAGAGCAGGAGAGCACCAGGCTGCCAGACCCATCCTCAAACCCATTCTTTAGGCCCTGACCAGGCGGGCAGATGGCGAAATGCAGTTACAGGAGCAGCAATCAATGCCGCTGTGACAGTAAATCCATTTCTGAGGCAGCTGGCAGAAAGATTGCTCTCTCAGGCAGAGGGCAGCTGCCTCCAAAACTGGTAGCGGAGCCTCAAGTCTTCCCTACATTCAGCCCAGAAGAGAGCTGGAGAAGTTTCTCCCCACTGACCTCAGCGCTGGGCGAGCGGGCACCTCTCACAGCGGAACCCACGCATGGGCCGCTCTGTGCGCTCCCGCCTGGCAAGGCTGACACAGGCTGTGAAAATCAGATTCTCCAACAGGTTTCATCGGCAAGTGGGCTGACCACGAGATACCTCGTTGCCCAAGGCAGAGCCCCAGCTCTCTTGTACATTATTAGAGCACACAAACTTGATTTTTCAAGCAGAATAAATTACATTTGGAGGCCAGCTCCTCTCTGTGGAGCTCCAGTGGCTATTGTCACTCACACAGCACCCCGCCACGATCCCTGGAGAGCTCTGGTCCTTGCAGATGCACCAGCCCCGTCTTCTTCTGTCTCTGCCTTGGAGAAAAAACAACCGCATTCCACGTCCAGCAATCCATCCTCCCACTCCCGTCACAGCTGAAGCTCTTGCCAGCATGAGTCAGGCTGCTGAATGGGCAGTGACAATTTTCCCACATCATTTGTACGTGGGGGACTAGCATCTCTCTCGTTATCATCCTGAAAACAACTCCCCCCTACGGGGCTGGTCGTGCTTCTTCCAGGCAGGATGACGGCATTGAAATGTTGAGAGCCCAAGCACTAGACAAGGATGGACGTGTATATATGGGCAACGCATGTTTTGCACAGCCTGTCACATGCTGCTGGAAGCCTGGCTGTCACTTTCTGACCTACTGACAGCCACACAGGGAACAGTTTCTCATTTCCAATCCCCTAATCCAGCTCCCCAAAGCAGGACTAGACAGAGAACAGTGCACACAGTTCCCCATTTCTGCTACAGTTCGGACCCAGGCGCTCACGCGCTCACGCTCATCATGCACAGTTGTGAGCATGGTCCAGATCAGGTCACGCTTGCTGGACCAGGGAAGAACTTTCCTTTCCAAACGCAACTGCAACTGCCCGCAGCTCGGAGCGGGGTGGGAGGGCCCTTCCTTCTCCAACAGAGTCCCTTCCCCGTGCTCAGTGGTGGTGCAGCACAGTCTGGAGATCCTCCGGCAAGGAGCCAATGATGGTCTCAATATACAGACCCACGCGCTGCAGCGTTTCCTCCTTCACAGGGAGGTGCTGGCACCTGGCGCGTACCTACAGGGAGGGAGAGGAGAGAAACAGAGGAATTCTATAACAGCTTCCAAGTTCCTCTTTCTGCTTTGAGCAAACTTCACGTCGTCTCTTTCGTTTGGGGTACGAGACAAGAGACAGGAATCTGTCACCTGAGCCTCAGGGAGATGAAAAGAGTCAGAACTTTGAATCCTTTTCTACACAAACACTCAAGTGTTGTGACTGTCCCATTCGCCAGTCCTCCAAATCAGGCAGCGAGAACAAAGTTTTCTAAGCAACACGTGTGAGCCGTGTCCCTGGTCTCTCCCTGCCACAGAGATGCAGACAGAAAGAAGTGAGTGCAGGAAGAGGGGAGGAACACTTACCAGCTTCTCACGAAGTTTTAGCACCAGGTCTACAATCTCCACCTCAGACTTGTCCTTCATCCAGGCCACGATGTTCTAAAGAGAGAGAACAGCTTTCCTCAGGGACATGTCTTCTTTACAGCAGCTTTTCTCAAAGAGATAACCCTGAGCAAAGCCTGACATAAAAGCGAGGAGGTTTCTCATCCTCTTTCACAACTCTGCTCGCAGCACTTAAGCCTAAATGAGCAAGACAGAGCTCTCTCTGCTTTGCTGACCATGACAGCATTCAGCTCTTGACTGCAAGAGGAGAATCAAGGAAAGCCGCAGCAATATGCAGGCAGCGCAGGGTTCCCCTCCTCCGGTCAGCACCACGAACCTGCTGCTGTGCTCAGAGTTTAAATCTATTTGTCAGAGTCAGACCTGTTAAAAAAGGAGACGGCTTTGGCATTCCCTACGCCGTGCTCGAGGACCTGCACTGCTGAACAGGGAAGCAAGCGCTGCAGCTGAAGATGCAGCGGGGCAGGACACCAGAGCTCCTGGGACTACCCCAGCAGCTGCTCAGTTTAAGAAATTGTACCAGCAGCCACCACTAAAGATCCTACCTATTTTCATTAGGCATTAAGGAAGCCAGCGACAGATGATGCTTCCAGTCTGGCACTCTGTCAGCTTGGGAAGGGCCTGATGAATGAAAAATAGTTGACAGAAGCAGGAAGAGCAGGACCTGCACTGGCTAACAAAGTGGGGGAGCCGAGCTGCTCCTGTTCTTGTCCCCCACATGTGCTGCTGTTCCTGTGCACTGACAGACACGAGGCAGAGCTGTGATTCCCAAGGGCACAAAGCACTGTCCCCCATAGAATCATAGTATGGTTTGGGTTGGAAGGGGCCATCCAGTGCCACCCCCTGCCCTGGGCAGGGACCCCTCCCCCCAGCCCAGGGTGCTCCCAGCCCCGTCCAACCTGGCCTTGGACACCTCCAGGGATGGGGCAGCCACAGCTTCTCGGGGCACCCTGCCCCAGGGGCTCACCGCCCGCACAGTGAACATTTTTTTCCCGATATCTCATCTAAATCTGCCCTCTTCCAGTTTCCATCCCTCAGTGCAGAGTCGAGACGCCACAAGCAGCGTGCAAGGTAGCAACGCCCTCACCGCCCAGGTTTCAGGTCTGAGAAGGTACCGTCTGGCGTTGGTTTTAATACCTGCAGCTGGAACATACCGCTTCGCAGATCGCCTCCAAGTGAAGGGCCTCCAGCTTCTGGGTCATTTCCTTGTGCCGCTGACGGTACCAGCCATCAAAGTTGGGAGACTTGAAGAAACGCCTGCAGAGAGAGAGGTGACACTGAGAAAGGGACGGGGAGGGGGATCCAGGGAAACACTCTGGCTCCATTGCACACAGATTCCCCTTCCTACTGCAGCAGACACAGACGTGAGAGGGAAAGACATTCTGATTCACAGTGTTGTCAGGGATGGTAACCGATTAGGAGCTAATACGCTCTTTTTGCATCTTGCCTACTCCAGCGGCTTCTCTTCTGTCAGGCATTAATGTGATAGAGCTGAGCAGCTTTAGCAGGTTGTCACCAAGAGCCGGGCAGCCCCGCCGGCCTCACGCCCTCCTGTGCGGCCGCTCACGCCTCAGCCAGCACAAGGAGCGGTGCTCTTTGCCCTCTGTAGCCTTATTTTGGCCCACTTTTCCGTTGGAGTTACGATAGCTGGGAGGGTTCAACATGGGAAGAAGTTCACAATTCACATTCCTCTGCAGTATCTTGCTTAATTCCTCTCCTGTCCAGGTATTTAAAGCTTTCACCATTTGCTAGCATGGACCTAAGTCCCATATAATTGGTGATTTACGTGTCTCCTACATAAACGAGGTGTCATCTAGGCTACGTCAAAGGATGCGGACTTTACACCTCTCCAGTGCAACACAGTAATAAATCTCTGTTTTTACTGAGCTACACAGGAAAATGAACAGGGGGCAGCACAATACCTGTTTTTATCTCGCTGCGTTATAGAATTTTAGATCAAATTCAAATGGGACTGAAAAGCCACTGAAAGACAAGTGTTGTGGCAGCAGAGAAAGGAAAAGATGAGAAAGTTTAAGATGCCATCTAGAGCTGAGCAACAGCCCCTTTAGCAGCACGTTCTTTGCAGCTCCTCGATTAACAGTAGGGATAGCTCAAATGCTGTATTTCAGCATTTTCCTCTACTGCGAGTGGCCCACTTAGTATCTCTTCAAGCTACTTCCCCAGGCTCCCTGCAGAGAGCACTTCACCCGCACAACTCAGCTGATGTTTATGCAGTTTCTTTTTGCAGCCTCCAGGACTCCTGCTCATGCTCTCTCCCCAGCACGGTGGAGTCCTAAACCCAGCCAAGATCTCGAGATGCCACTGTGATAAACAGACTTATTTTTTTAATTGTTTGACTTAGGAACACAAGAAATAGTATATACACAAAATCTCACACAGTTAAGAACCCTGGAATGCGTGAACTTCTGCACATGTATCAGTTGTCTGCAAACCTCAACTAATCTACTGAAACAGTTTGTTGTTTGTTACTATTTTTCAAAATATTTGACATCCAGAATTAAATCTACCACACCCACACCATAAGGAATGGAACTGCTGTTTTTCTGTTAAATGTATCAAAGCACAAAATGGTACAAACTTTTATCACAGCAACAAAACATACTGATCGATGATTACTGTCTCTGCTCACTTTCTGGAATTTTTCCCCTTTTCCATATCCATAAATCTCCCATTTTCCTTCCTACCGGGTATGCAATTTCTGTATTTTTCCTACTCTTATTGTGATGTGTCTTCTCCATCCCATTTATAACTAATTATCCTTTACAAAAACAATGGACAAACTCTCCTGCATGCTCTCTTAAATTCTTTCCTGAAGAAACCACATCCCTTACGTTCTCACAGCATTACCATCATGCAGTAAACATGAAATGGCCATCGTCCTGAGCACACACACACACACCCACACACACACCCCCGCTCCAGGCTGAAGACCTGCAAGTCTTTATAGCCCATCTGCCCAGGACCAGACACTTCAAAAAGAAAGATTTCCTGGAGGACAATAAATGACATAGCCGATGTCAGAGACGAGTCTCCTTCTCCTCCAGCAGTGAGGATTCAGTTTAAGTTCCTGAAGACGGAGAGTTGGCAGCTTCTAAACCCAACTGTATCTCCTCATTTAAGAGATTACGTAAAACACAGGATTGGTTCTGCCCTGCATTTGCTCTTCCTGACCATTATCAGTCAATCCGTTCTTCATAGGCATGAGTTTTTCAGGTGACCGGTCCCTCCTTAAACTCCCTTTTTGCTCCCAATTTTAATTCAGGACTTGATGTTCATTATAACCCGCACCAGCCGCTAAGGGCGTAAGGCAAGTAATGACCAAACTCCTACCTGTAGAGGCCTAACCAGTCACCCTTCAGTACACAGGTCAGTTGGGGACCAGCATGCTCAAGGGTCTTCATGAAATCTTCCTGACGGAAAGGACGAATCTGCGGAGGATTCTGCACAACAGAAAGGCACGGCACCCGAAAGAAACAGGGGGGGTGGAAATGAGGTTCACATTTACAATGAAAGAGGCTGCACAAGGCAGATTCAATGAGAACAAAAAATGCACGAACATCTTAACCAGCCTTGCTAGTAGAATTCAAATCAGATTCACAATAGCTGAGCTTACTGCAAAACAGGAAGCATCTGTCCCAGTGTTTGTTTCAGCTTTTTTTTTCTTTTTAAAGGAGTAATAACCCTCTTCCTTCAACGAGGGAAGTTCACACAGAGTATCAGAGTATGTGATCAGCCTATGGCATAACTATTCCCCGTCCTCACAGTCAAAGGAAAGCAGAAGCAATTGGAAAATTCAACGTACCTTCCATGGAGTAATGGCCCTCTGCAGCGGCATCAGACTTGCAATATAATGCTCCTAAGAAAAAATACCCCCCCAAAAAAAAAAAAAAGAAAAGAAAAAAGGTGTTACAACAATTGAGGAGCCTCTTGCATGGTCACTGAGCGTGACGGTCTTCTCCAGTGCATCACAGGCACAACTGACAGCCTCCTACTCTGTTTTTTTTCTTCAAAGTTGCATTTTACATTAGCCTAAGTGTTCCAGCTTGCTTCCCATCAGGGGCTACGTCGCAAAACTGCGCTGCAAGAATCCTAAGCATGCCATGTGAGAAAAGGTCAGGTGGGAAGAAGTTGGCAGGAGGGACTAGAATCTGAGAAGATGCTCTGTCCCCACCATGTGTCCCCTCTCCTAAGACGATGTAGAAAAGAAAACAGAGAAGCCAAACTCGGCCAACCGGATGGTCACCAAAAAAATCACCAGCAACCTTCTGGTGGGACTAGAGAGGGAAGGCCTTGAAAGCAAGCGTTGGCTAAAATCTGCCATGGGGTGGTGAGCACCACGTGGACAGGCCTCTTAAGCGCTACCGAAATAAACTCTACAGAAAAGCTTCCCAAAGACAGAGGAGAGGGTTTCGCACTGGCAACAGGTTCGACTCCAGCATTAGAGGGGAAGAGGAACGGTTTGGGCTCCCGTCTCTTCCCTATATATCTGCTTTGGCTACTTGTTGGAAAGAGTAAAGAGTTGGCGTTAGAATCAAATAACATGGAACACCTATTCGCTGTAGGAACCAGTGTTCTGTCTTTACACACGGTGTGCTGAATATCCAACCTGCAGACTTTTATGCTAATTACTGAAATTTGCATTCAAGGGACATTTAGTTCCTTTCCGTGGAGTAAAACATCCCTACAGAGTGCCACATCCTGAATCTATTACGGATGCTCAGGTACGGGTGAATAAAAGAGGGCAAGCACAAACTTGTCACTCAAGCATCTCCTGTTCGCCTCCCCTCACCTTTACACCACGCTGACAAGTCTCTGCTCAACTCACCAGGGGGATAATGAAACTCTGGGTGAGCTCCAGGAGGTGACGCCTCAAAAGGGCACTTTGGACTTCAGACGGGCGTTTCCGCTGAATCCCCTGCAAGCACAAGCAGCGCCTTCACAAAGGTGCTATTCTCTGTTATGCAGATAGACGCAGAATTTGCAAACACCGCAGCTATAAGAAACCAGTCCAGAGTAGTCTGGAAAACTGTACCACCCAAAATACATATTCCACTCTCTAGGTGAAATATCACTCTCATTTCCCTACATAGAATCTGTTTTTTCAGACTCTTTTTTTTGATACGGATTGTTCGCACTTAGGTTATCATTAGCACCAGCATTTAATCCGTGATATTAAGTGAAAAAATTCAAAACTGGCATGATAAACACGTCCAAGTATACTTGACTAAATCATTACACGCTGTAAAAAGTCTGTTCCTTTTGCTGACTTTCGTCTGTTTAAACCAAGCTGTTAGCACAGTTTTCCCATAATGACACACAGGATGTAGGACAGAGTGGAAACTGCTTACCTTTAGTAGTCTTTTGATCAGGGTTTTGTCTTTGTGAAGAAATGTTTTATAAGAAGTATAGATTCCTAGGTTGAAAAAATAAACAAACAAACAAAAACACAACTAGAAAAAAACAGAAGTTAAAACCAAAACTTTGCCCACTTATTTGGAGGAGGCCTTAGATTATATATTATTATACAGCACAGGGATAACAGAACTGAAATTCCTAGCACAAACCCTGGCAGCTCTGTGTGTGTATCGTTACAAAAATTACAAAAAAGAAATTACAAAAAAATATGAAATTGCTAATGCAGCTAGTACTCACAGCAGGGTTAAAGGACACCACCAGGGATCTACCCGGCTGGGGAGCAGCGCGGCGGGAAGGGACCTGGGGGTCCTGGTGACAAGAAGCTCGATATGAGTGAGCGGGGTGCTGCTGCGGCAGAGAAGGCCGAGGGGCCGCTGGGCTGCCTCACCGCGGGCATCACCGGCAGAGAGAAAGGATCATTATCCCACTCTGCTCGGCGCTGGTCAGGCCACGCCTGGAATACGGCGCTCAGGTTTGGTCCCCGCTACGCAAAGAAAGCTGGAGAGGGTCCAGAGAAGGGCCACCAAGACGATGCAAGGAGCGGGAAGCCTGCCGTGAGGAGAGGCTGAGAGAACATGGCTTGTTCGGCCTCGGGAAAAGAAGGTTTGGGGAGACCGTATCACCACGTTCCAGTATGTAAAGGGTGGCTGCAAAGGAGACGGAGACTCCCTTTTTACAAGGAGTCACATGGAAAAGACGTGGGGTGATGGGTACCGGTTACTCCTGGGGACATTCCGACGGGACGCAAAAGGAAAACGTTTCACGCTGAGAACAACCAACCGTTGGAATACTCTCCCCAGGGAAGTGGTGGATTCCCCATCGTTGGACACTCTTAAGATCCAGCTGGGCAGGGGGCTGCGCCGTCTTGTCCAGACTGTGCCTTTGCCAAGAAAGGCTGGACCAGATGATCCCCAGGGGCTCTTCCAGCCTGGGATTCTGTGATTCTATGACACTGAACTACCTCAAGGACCTTCTTATGCTAAGCTTATGGTGAGATAACTTACTGGAGTCAGCTTACGGCTAGGCCTGAGCTGAACGGTTAGGTAAGTGACAGCTGTATCTAGGTAAGCAAGTTCCTTTGACTTCCATCACATCTAAAAAGCAGACATGATATATGAAATAAAATCAAGAAAATTAGAAGTTCTCCCAACACCAAACCAATTTGTTCAACTGGCTTTTTCAACCTCAGAACAAAGATGTACAGTTTTTCTGTATTAAAGGGGGATGCCACTACAGAGAACTGTGTCGTACATCGAGTCGGAGAAAATAACACCAACACGTCCATGTGCTGAGATACAAAGAGTAACATATGCAATGTTCACATGCCTGCAAAGCCTGCAAAATCCCCCTCGTGGAAGGGTAAATAGAATTAAATTATGCCTGACTTACCTGGTTTTGTGTCTAGAGTTTTTAGTTTAGCTAGCTTCTTCACCTTAACTTGCTTGGGCAGGTCTCCTATGGAAAGACACCAAATGACTCATTCAGGCTCCAAATCTACCCTCATGGCCCCAGCACGCACGTGAGAGACCTTGCACTCCAGAACATCCAGTCCTGCACTTGTACATCTTAAATCACATCCTCCCTTAACTCCACCCTCACATAAGCCTTCTCGTCTGCTAACTTTCCTGCTAAAATTTTGGAACAGGAACATATTAAGGAGGCATTGCAAAACCCTCCACTCCTCAACCTAAGGGTCTTCTTGGCTTCCAGGATAATAATCACAGTCTCTCTCTCCACCTCTGCTTTCTGTGCAATTTTCTCTTTCCTGTCCAGGAAGGACTTCTCCTTTTCTTAGTGCTTCAGAAAAAACCCACAGCAAGTTATTCTCTCAACAATTTATCTTCACCATTGTTTGCACTCATCGTGCACGTTGACTGAGTCAGAGCCTCGATATCCCTTTGGCTTCTCAGGAATTCTCACAGGAATGAAGATGCGTAAAGTGATGTCTAGCACTGCAACTGTCAGCTCACTACTAGCCTCTAACAAGGTCTACCAGCACAACCGGACTTTGGTTCCACCCTTACCTGACATCCTGAGCTCCCCAACCCGAAGAATGTGTGGCCAGTGCTGGAGAGTTTTGATAAAGAAAGGGTTTGTGACTCCCACGACAATGTTTGGCCTAGAAAGAGGGGAAAAAACACAGAACAATGCTAAGCTTGGGGTTTCCTTCACAGAGACAGTGGCAAGTGGGTAGCAAGGATCTACTGGCTGCTTACGGAGCTTGTGTCCTGGTGGTATACTCTTTGAATTCACTGTCGTGGATAGTAAAATAGGGGCGGTAGTCACAACAGTACCTCAGAGGAGCAAGGCAGCTGTAACAACAGACAGAATAGTTGCCGTATAAACTTCACAGAGGAGGAATGTGTGTTTACATCAGGTTTATGTCCCAGAGCAGTGTTTTGTCCTGCCAGAGGTAACACTTTGGAGGAGTTCCAGGGTGGTTTTTTTTGGCTAAAGCAAAGTTCAAAGCTGGGGAGACAAAGTTCCTCAGGGCTATGAACCATCAGGTCTCCCAGCCCGGGAGAGTCACTTTTACTCTCCTCTACCATTGGTGGAACATGAGCAAGACTCTTGCTACACTATTGTCTCACGTGCTCTCATAGGCAAACTAAATCTAAAACAATTGACTCAGCAGAAGAGTGGATCTGAAAGAGAAAAAATGCCAGAATTTATTATTGTATTTACCTGTATCTCAGAATTTGAAGGCATTACCTGGTAAGCGCCAGAACCATTTCTGAAGAAACTGTAGGGGATGGTGCCATTACAACAATTGGCTCTCCTAGTAACATCAGCTCCCACAACATCTGGACGTGGATTAGCACTGGCTGGAAACACCTGTTGGTGAAAGGAAGAACGAGGTTAGAAACACAGTTCAGAAAAGACCAGACACAGTTATTGCACGTAAGTCTACCCAGATGCACGTCTATCTGGGAATTTGAAATCTAGGATTGGGTTTTGGCATCCCGTAACAGAATGCCATGTGTCTTTAAACGTGCTGCTCCTCAACCATTTTATACACGTTTAAGCAATGTA
This sequence comes from Ibidorhyncha struthersii, assembly GCA_013398815.1. NCBI lineage: Eukaryota > Metazoa > Chordata > Aves > Charadriiformes > Charadriidae > Ibidorhyncha > Ibidorhyncha struthersii. Next base: position 44,742 of record VZSZ01004067.1, read on the forward strand.
AAGCAACCTGCTGATCATGTTGCTCTCAGGATGTGTTTTCAGCTACGCAAAGCTTTCTTTTGCCAAGAAAAGTTGGACCAGATGATCCTTGAGGTCCCTTCCAACCTGGGACTCTGTGATTCTATGATTCAAAGTAAAATGCATGTGGATTACAGCAGATGAGTGTCTATTAGAACAGTACCTGTAATGCTAAAAAGTTTGGTGCAGACACACAACATGTACGCTTCAGAGCTGAGGCTGATCGGCAGCTGAGGTCAAGAAAAGAAACCCTCCTCTAACCGGGACACAGGGGGCTGTGGTAAGGGCAGTGCACACAGGTTTAAACACTGCACGAGCTCTGCAAGCCCCATACGCTAAATGACACTCTGCAAAGCAACAATTTTTGGTTCCTCATTTCACATCTTCATTATCCCTATGATTTATAGGATACTCTGAGCAGGGAGAGGGCAAAGCAGGTGGACAAGAGAGGATTACAAGGATGGTGGCTCTCACCTGAAAAGATCCAGTTCATGAATAGTGGGGAGAACCAGTGGGGCTGGTAACAGATTCTAAATGAGGAAAA